>VMBQ01000141.1:3089-95458 GCA_007657795.1 Dreissena rostriformis
AATCATTGCATTTGCAAGATTTGTGTGATTACAGGATCTCATTCTTGTGTTGTGAACTTCTTAATACCAGAAAGAAGTGGGCACATAACTAGGGCTTTCTGCAGCTACATTTTGCTAACAGTTATCTCCCTTTGAATATGTATGACATAGGCTTTTTCAATAATACGTATTCAAGAGTAATTCACTCAAATAAACAGCATAGCATAGATTCGAGATTTTGATACGGACGATACAAAATCCCCGTTGACACGTACATGTCCCAAGTTCCACGTGACAAGGTACGAGTTTAAACTCATCTGCAAGCAGACGAACAACACTGTGGACGCCGTAAATTCATCGTGATGTATCTCTACCTTCAGTTTGACATGGATGCAGTACACGATTTTGCGATAACACATGCTCCCACGACTTGATTGATTTCGGCAAGAGTGTAACCCCAAACTGGACAGTTTCAGGAATTTTTGGTACCATTATATCACTGCGGTAAATTGTACCCCCCACTAAATAGGTGCAATGTGCATGTTTCAATGTTAATGCATTCTGTCTTTCTGTATTTAGATAATTTGAAAAATGTCATAAAAGCAGAAATTGTCGTCCCTGATTAGCCTGTGCGGACTGCACAGGCTAATCTGGGATGACAATTTACGCACAATCATTATGTCCAGTTTTCTCAGAACACAATACCGTTCAGCTTTCAAAACAGAGCAATACGATTTCCGACCTCGGACGACGAATTAATGACGCACAAAATGTTTGTTATTCTTCTGGGGATATGCTGAGTGTGATCGGGTGCATTAGAATCGTTTCTCCGGTTGGAGAATACGAACCGACTGTCAACATAAGGCGTCAGCACGTAAAACATGTTCAAGCTACTTGCGACCAAAAAGTTATTGTAGCTAGCTCGTTACTAAATTCAAGCCATTCACTGTTCAAGAGACCAGATCGAATAAAAAAACTTCTGTTGAAATACAAGAGTGTAACACATAACGCCATTTATGTATGTGTTTTAAAGAATATGAGCCTCGTTCTCTGAAAAGGAGGTTTAATGCATGTGCGTTAAGTGTCGTCCCAGATTAGCCTGTGCAGTCAGAACAGGGACGACAATCTCCGCCTGGATTTTCGCCAAGAATAATATTCCTTCAGACGAAAAACAGGATAATCTGGGACGATTCTTTAAGCAAATGCATTTAAACCCTGTTTCTCAGCGCGCGACTTGTTTGTATTTTAATATGTCGCTGTATTTAACGAGAATTTTTTAAATGTTTCCTTATCAGCCATGTTGACATACAACGAGTCTAAACCCACGTATTGATGCTATCAAATCACTTTTGCTTTACACTTATTATTCAATGTACACCCCTCCCCAAAACTGAACGTATGCTATTTGACAGCTAACTTTGATACATAATGTCACGTCCTTTATGTAAGATGCTCGGCAAACGTTCAGTCCTCTATTTTATTGTTATTTTATTTATTTGAATATACAGTACATAAACTATGAGCCAAGTGTGAGGTTTGGAGCTCATTAAAATCAGTTTTAACCGTCATTGCTCATTGAAGTTGGTGTCCAGTACTGCATAGGAGCATCTGAAAGTGTTCTCGAAATTTTCAAATATGTTCACGCGCTTACGATTTCACGATACTGTGCTTCTTAATTTGACAAGTTTTAAACTTGAGTATTTTCGATTTTGTAAAGGAAAACATTTTCGCAGACATTTTCATGAACAATTTGAATTTTTTCCTGACATTTTGTCATTTTGTCTTTTTGTTTATAGTTATCTACCAGATTAACTGAATAATGTGTATTTATAACAAAAAACTTGTTCACTTAAAAAGAGCGAAGTCTTGTCATAAACTACCCTGTCCGTTAATGAGACCACGAAATAATGGCTGAAATTATAGCTGACAGGATAGCTCTTGACAAGACTGCGAGAATTCGCCGAAGGAAATGAAGTAACGCTGACCGAATATGGCATAAGACCCATTTTCGCATGACACGGTATATAAATATGTCGTTGGATATACCTTTGCTTAAGATAATTTTTATTGTTTTCATGACAACTTTTTAAAACGCGAAACGATTGAATCATTTGGAGCGTTGCGGTTGTTTTCGTTAAATTTTGAGTAAACCCGTGCATCAAACATGCATACATGCTATAACAGTTCCGAGGGTCAAGAGGTAAAGGCGATAGCCTTTGAATTCTAAGGAACCCGGTTGGCATCCAATTAAAGTAAATTTATTTAGTTGGTTTTGTCTTTCTTAATTTGTCTTTCTGAAAACAATCTGTGAACACGTCCCTTTCAATTGGCTGTGCTACACAAGCTACTCGACCTTGCTGATAAGTTTGTAACCTACTTAAGGCCCGGACTCTTCTGTCGCTAACATTTCACGTGCTTGAACTTTCTATAATAGATAAACAAAGTCCCGTTTATAACCCAGACATTGTTCCAATCTCTCCCTGACCCATTGTTCCATATCTTGAGGTCTAATTTAAATCATATTATGCTGACAGACGAAAATCTAGTACAACGATGGCATTGACCTATGTGAGCAGACGATAGCTAGCAAGTGTCGATTCGAAACGATATTTTACCGTTGCGGAACATATTGATGAATTGATGAATGTCTTGATTTAAGATAATGTTCTGATATAGGTATACAGAACTATTGACTACGTAATATCTGTTTCGCAATTATACAAACATTTAGATGTATCTGCAGTTAAAAATCAAAACGATACACGTTTGAGTGGTTCGTTATTTAGTTAGACTATATCATTTTTTTTAATCGAAGCCCGCAAGTGAGCAAAAGGTTACGGCAATATTTATAACATTTACGGCGTAGTTTTGTAATACCAATGTATGTCAACAGTTTTTGTATCAAGAATTAGATTTGATTTAATTATTGAGATTTATTTGGGGTGAATCGCTCTTGATGTTAGTTCAATGTCAGTGTCACATACTCACGAACCTTTCCGATCATCACAATGTATCGAAGTAATCATTGAGTGTTACGGAATGATAAGTCGTGGGTATCCTTCAATGAGACAAACTGCACATTTAGTTTAATAACTTGTTGATGCGTCGGGTTTGCAATGGCATTACAAACATCAAAATACAACATAAAACGATGAACACGAACCAGTTAAATGCATACTTACAATACATGTAAACTTTATACGATTAAAAGCGACAGATAGACGCCTTAGCATGGTAAATGCATTTTAGTAAGGGGTTAATATTGCGTTGGCTTTTAAGCATTTACAGAAAGCATCCATACTTTAAACAATCTTCAAAATCAAAATCGACTAAAATTGTTTTACTACTAAAAATAAGCTTTTCAGGACAAACATCAATTAAAAAACAGTTAAGAACATAAGAACAAATCGATTATTACGGAGCGATATAATGTATAACGTCTGAGTTGAAGCAAAATAATATGTAAACGATAAGTCCAAAAAAGAAGTCGCGAACCTGCGAACAGTAAAATATAATTATGATTTAAATTATGCCAATATTTATTAAATAATATAAAAACAGTCAAAAGAATTAACAACTCTTTGATGTCTTGTTTGCGAAGCGGTTGGTTCACTCGCTTCTTCTCTCTTCGCTCCGATTAAAATTCCACCTTGCGTTGAAAGAGAATTGGTTATTGTTCCCCATACCGGACAGTTGCGGTTTCCTCCTGAAACTCATGTCGCCCTCCCCACAGAAAATTACCACACCACACATAAATATTGTCCAATAACCTATGTATATCTGGAAACTGCATGTATAATTTAGCATTCGGAACAATTATCTTAAGTCGAGTAAAAATAATAGGTTAGAGTGCTAGACCACAACCCTGGACCTGACATAATGTAGCATTAGGCGCGGATAACCTCTTACACACATACACACAATTTATGTATCATTTTAAAGATATGCCATTAAACATCTAACGCCGTCGTTGTTTAATACATACGCATTAGAATTCACAATACATTTTAGTTGACCGAAAACAACGATCAATAGTAACTATATTGTAAATATATTATGCAGAAAATAAACGTCAATGAAAGCAAGCATGCAGATTAGGAGAAATGAATCTGCATTAAACAAAAATATATTTAACCATTTTGCATAGCAACACGGTATTTATGGTTAGTATCGTAACATCGCCTACCTTCGTTACTTTCTATGCAAATGCTCTACCGTTTAAATGGTAATTATCGTTACCAATTTCGCATATCAACACGGTAGTTATGGTTAGTATCGTGGCATCGCTTATCTTCCATACTTTCTATGGGAGTCAACATATGCTCCATGTATAGGTCATGGTCATGTAGTGGAAACAAACCAAAAACGGAGGACGCAGCAGAAATCGAAACGCTATATATTATGGGCTACACTATGCAACATTATTGGACTGTTCTGAATTTTCCCCACGTTAAAGACAGTGGGCAAATACGTGTCGTCTGGACACACTCAAGCACTGAGATCACGCGTGACAAACGTTTAGCGGCGACTATAAAACCTGACAGTGTGCGGGAAGAGTTTGTATTACAAGCAGTAGATCAAGACGCCGCCTCCACCATGATGCGTTTATTAGTGTTGTTCGCGTTCGTGGCATTTTCGTCTGCAGTGACCATACCGGACTTGGCTACACAGCTAGGAGCCACTGAGTTGGTTAAGCTTGTCACGCAAGCAGGCTTGGCCGAGATCCTGACTCGTGATGGTGAGTTAGACAACCATTTTGTGTTTCCGTTTCTAGTTCTTCTTATTCAATGAAAACGGCGGCATTTAATTAACGTTTCTTCTATCGATGGGTTTTCGTGTTTCTCAGTCAGTTGTACGATTGCAACCTCGGATGAAAGTTGTGTGTATGTATTAAATTTTGCTTTTGAGATGAATTAGACGACTTTAAAAAAGTAAAAGGTATAATACTCGCTTCAGTACATGCCCTGTTCTCATTGCCCACCTTGATATATGCTGTTCACATTTTTAAATGGTATGCTTCAACGCAGCCACGTTCGATATGCTGAGAATTCTCGAAATTGATCAAATATGTATTTATAATGTTGTACGAACTATTAACTCAATATTTGTGCATGCTTATATTGTTACGATAGGACCATTCACCGTTTTCGGACCATCAAATGCTGCATTTGCAAAGCTCCCTAAGCCTGTTCTGGACGACCTGATGAGGAACAAGCAGCTACTCCTCGAGGTTCTGAGATACCACATTGTCTACGGAAGTTTGTATTCATCCGAGTTGACCAATGAGATGACGGAACCCAGCTTAGCGCCCCTAGCGAACATCCGATTCAACATATATAACAGCGGGAAAGTAAGCATAATAGTGGCGTGTTCTGAGAAAACTGGGCATAATGCTTGTGCGTAAATTGTCATCCCAGATTAGCCTGTGCAGTCCGCACAGGCTAATCCGGGACGACACTTTACGCCTTAACTGGATTTTCGCTAAGAAGAGACATCATTTAAACGAAAAATTCCATAAAAGCGGAAATTGTCGTCCCTGATTAGCCTGTGCGGACTGCACAGGCTAATCTGGGATGACAATNTATGACTCGCTCCGGCATCCGTATCTACGCCGTAAATTACTGCCGGGCTCCAAACAAAACACAGGCACGCCCGATCACGTGTTTGGATTTCAGTGTAGTATGCATGACTGACGTCGATCACTTGTGGAAAAACAAATGATGTTTGAAGCGACTAAAGAGCATATCTGCATTATCGTCATTAAATTTGATAGTGGTAACCAAGAGCGACGTCAATTAACGTTTCAATCATAAATTTGTGTGTACAAAATGCAAATAACGGGGAATGCTGCCAGTTTTATTTTTAACCTCGAATACTGCTGTGTAAAAAACATTAAAATGGATTCGAGAAACACGGTAATGGTTGCGAATTATTTATTCATTAATTAAATTATTATGAACTTTTGTTTCGATATATTATTGTGCATGCATTGGTGACTTATTATTTATTTAATATTGTTTAGCAACAGCAGTAAAATCAGCGTATATTATTCATTATTAATGCATATGTAAAGAAACGCCCGAAGCACGTGGTCATGTTTTCTCCTGTGTAATCAAGAAACATGCTTTTTTGTCTCGAATTCATTGCTGGCCACATATATCAATAACGTGTGTCAATCTATGTTACCATGCAGTAGTTATAAATCCATTTAAGTGTAGTCTCTGACTAGCCTGTGCGGATCGACTGCACAGGCTTATCACGGGCGACACTTTCCGCCTTAACTAGGTTTTTGCGTAGAAGAGACATTCTTTAAACGAAAAATATCGTACACACGGAAAATATCGTCCGTGATTAACCTGTGCGAACTGCACAGGCTAATCTGGGATGACACTTGACGCACATGCATTTAACCCCCTTTACACAGAGCGAGGCTCGTATGTTTATTTCATTTCCTTCATTTCTGGTGCGAAGTTTTAGATACAAACACATCACTACGACAATTATTTTCTTTAGTTTTAGATTTGCAATAAAAATGAATGCGTAGAAGAACATGCTTGAATGTAACAGTCTTGATTTCGACAATAATGTTTCGTGATATTTATTTAACTATCAAATTTTCTTTTTTACGAAACAGCGTATGATTTTTTTTAGAAACTATTGTAATGTGAATGATTCACTAAGACCCAGTCTCTTGAACAACATAACACTTAACGAATTGTTACAGCCTTAAAATGTGTCATTTTATCATGATACATGTACACATAGATAGTTATTAGGATTTAAATACATGACATGTAGTGTCTATGCGTAAATATCAGTTACGAAAGTATTATTCAAGCAGCATCTTTTTGTATCGATAAAATCAACTCGATTATCTTCAAAGAAAATATCCTGACGTTTGAATATTCTCTGAACTTATTAAATTACATATTGTCTTCATTCGTTGCAGGTAAAGTGATGGTTAACAACGCTAACGTACAAGAGGCTGACCTTTCCGTTACANGTGTTAACAACGCTAACGTAGAAGAGGCTGACGATGCCGTCACAAACGGTGTTATCCACGTCATTGACACGGTCCTTTTGCCGCCATCGTTTTACAACAATTATACATAACATTCAACACATTTTATTGTTCACATCATTAGGTTATTCTGATTAAATGTGATTTCTACATACGTTGCGTTTGTTGTTGTTTTTTCGCACGGGGAGTCTTATAATTGAGCTGTCTATTTTTTTAATGCGGTATTTGTATTGAATAATTTACGTAGTACTACGTAATTAAGTTTAAAGCGTGTATATACTATTTAAATGTTTACATGTTATTCGCGAAATCCTGAACCAATATTTGAATAAGAAGGAGGAANAAGTTTAAAGCTTGTCTATACGATTTAAATGTGTTCATGTAATTCGCGAAATCCTGAACCATTATTTGAATAAGAAGTGGGGACGTTTTATAAAATCACTTAAAACTCTGTATAAACATTATTTTCTTCAATGATATGTATACGAAACAAGTTCAAGCCGATACCGACACGTTTACTCGTATTTATAAAAACACTAAAATTGCGTCTATGTGTCGTATGACCACATCTGCATAATGTTAAGTTTACATAAAGGAGTTTTCTGCTGAACAGCATAAATGTATTTTCAATCAAATACAACTATTTTATCGTTTATTACATTTTCGGGGTTCGTGCTCTGCGAGGATTAAATTATCGAACGCAGAAGAAATGTTGATTTATTTCATTGAAGTAGACCGTATTTTCGATGTTTTGGAATAGAATTTCTGAAAGAAATATTAAATTAATAAGTACGGCGAGTCTGGGTAAAAAATAATTACAATACACGCATTATTTATAACGACTGCGAACAATACCAAATTGTACATATATGTCACAATACTATCTATTTTAATAGAAAAGTGATAGTTTACCTGAGAAAATATATATAATGTCCTCCATAAGTAAGAAATACGTCAATCTAATGACAGTTGAAATCTTCTTGCACCGGAATCACGAGACAGAGTTAGATAACTCTAATGTTAGTAATGCATGCATAAGGTTTAAATGTTGGGGTTGCTTCCCTTTTACCAGTGAAATGTATATACATTTATATTGAACACCTAGGATTAAAATAAATAAATTATGCGAACATGTTCATACACAGGTTTGCATTTTAATTGAATATTTATTATTATATGAATATGAACATACTTCCATTACACCACATTTAAAATACGTAAAAAAATCATGTCAACCAGCGACTGCATAACGGGAATAAAATAAACTACCACATTCATTTTAATAGGTGTATAAATGATGTGGCTTGTAATCCTAATAACAACATTATTGAAGCTTATCAAATTGTTCCATTGTATATACAATGAATCCAAATCACAAATTATTCATTTAAAGTTCTGTTTTATACGAAGGCATGGTCGGTATTATGTTACAGTCAATACCTGGGTAATGTATGTATTTGCAATCACGTAATACACCAATTAAGTAACAAAATACACCAATAGTATCTTATAAAGCATATTCGACCCATGGTCGTAGCATAAGTGTTGTTATCAGTATTAGTATGCTTTCTGGTCCAGTACATATACCAAGAGTTACATTCGTAATATGCCTGTTATAAACTAACGCATTGAACACTGTTTTTTTGTATGATTGACTGCCCGAAATATACGAATAATCTGTATACATAGTCAAACATTACTAACTTCCATGGCGGATTGATAATCATTGCTCAATCTCCTTTCTTGATTGAACATAATGAAGGATGTGTATTTATTGGCAATAACAAAACGATTGCAATGAGTTATACAAAACATGTGTCATAAATAAATACATCAATTTGGTTTCAATGACAATATGGAGCAATACAATTGACTTGCATTACTTTTAAGAACATGTTTAGGGCGAACTATGACACAATGACAATATGGAGCAATACAATTGACTTGCATTACTTTTAAGAACATGTTTAGGGCGAACTATGACACAACTGAGCCTATGCAGAATAAAATGCATGTTCGCGTATGTTTTACTTCACAGCAATCGAATATATTAAATTGTCTAATATGTTAATAACAAGCAATTTACACACAAATCCGCATTCAAATTCAGAAGCTGTAAATAAATGCACAATGTGCATCTAACAATATGAAGGCATACACACTACAATGGATTGAGACAGCGTTATATTCATGTCAAATAAATTGCGTTAAATAATGGTAAACTTATTCATAAATGTTCGTGTGTGTCACTGTTATTGAAGAGCGAGCATGAAAGGATCCCGAAAGCCGATTCTACCGTTCAATATATTTTATTTGGGGATTCAACTCCACGCCCTACAGGTTACACTATAGCAACCTTCAGAAACGCTATCAGGAGTGAGATTATTGTTTTTATCCACTACCTTTATACACTAACACCAACTATAAACATCAACATATTAACATTAGGATACACGATTTCGAATGCGAAGCAAACCAGACGTGCGTCTAAAACAATTATATTCAAATGGAGTGAGACAACTGAAGCAGGAATGCCGAAACGTGACTCGTGAATCAAATACTTAACACATACTTTAGTGTCGTTAATATTGGAAATATATTACAATGATTAGGAGATAGGTTGTTCAGTCATCATTATACACAAACTATGGTCCATCTAAAGATTGCATTAAACTATCGAGGTAGAGATGTAGTTACAGAAAATGTTCAAACATCCTACGTGTAAGAAAGATAGTAACTATCTTTCATCGACGTTACGCAACTAGTATTCGTCTACTGCTTAATGGCTCTACTGCTTGCAGTCTCTGACAACTTTAATATTACAACATTAAATATATGTACGGGTTACGCTTTACTGCATCAACACAGCACAAACTGAACTTTTATAGAGTTTAACATAGCCAATAATTATACCCCAGAAAATATATCAGGATATGGATTCTTGTTCGTACACACTACTTGTATAACAGAACACCAATTATTAACAAAAACCTAATTAAACCTCGGATCATCGCCTTGGCAGGGCAGTGCAAAGCATTGCGGGTTAAAACCAGTTTGAGGGCTAGTCTTATCACCCAAAATAAATCACAAACCAATCACGCTTATGAAATGATTTTAATCAAATGTTCCTAAGAAGACAATAAATAATATAAATGACTTCTACAAGAAGAAATATTTTACAACTAATCAAATCATTGGCATTTTTTCATGGCCCATGTATTATATTTCTTATACTATTTAAATATTGCATCTTAAACTCACTAGTATAAATACCAACACAATAAAGCTGGAGTACCTATACAATTACATGTATGTACAGTACGAATCTTGAATAACACCGCTTTGAAATTGTAAGTTACTACAAGAAGTTGATGACATTCGAACAAAAGATAACAAAAAATGTATTGTATTCATGTTTTTTTTTGTTTTTTTTGTATTTGACCTCACAATGTGAAAATAAATTGTTTTCGACAGCATTAAAAATTGTATATATTACATAATTGCAAAACGTACTGAATCATTCTAAATTATTAAATTATATATCAATATTATTCATAATTGAAAACATTGCTTGACAAGGTGTAAATTTGTGAGTTACAAAACCTGATATGAGCAGTCTCAAAGGCATATATACATAACATGAGATAACTGGAACACAACAACACCATAACCATAAGGGTCATTGATGGACAAAATACCGCCTGATCATACATTACGTTTGACGTACACACTAATCGTACGTGACTTCTCCTGATTTATAATGTATACTACAACGAGTGCAAATAAACTTAAAGCCCATCCGGGCTTTCTAAATAATATTTAAAAAAGGACAATCAATCGTTTAAATAGACACTGTAAGTAAAAGTTCAATTAAACAACTTAGTTAATATGATGTTTTTGCATACCAGGTGGTGACAAGAAATAAAACTTTCATACAATTAATGTTTCAATTGAACACCAGATGCCCGTTATAAAGATGATGCCTCATTAAATATAGTAGTTTATAATATCTTTCAATAATATCTAGATTTGTACTGATTTAATGCATAGTAATTATATATATAATATCGGTAAAAGCGTTATTTCAAATAACGCTTTGTTTATGATACGGATAAATAGTTTGTGTAAGTCAGCACATTCGTTTTTTAACAATCTTAAAGGCACACTTTTAACATTAAGCTACAGTGTACAGGCAAAAAAAAAACGCAAAATACACAAACGTAGCAATATTCATTTACTTTAGTGCTTGTCGTAACCTCTCAATTTTCAGGTTTAATACAAGGAAATTATTATGTTGTGTGTATATTATATAAGTCACAATCTTTTTTTTTGTAAATTTAAATTCCAGCCTTATTTAAACGATGTTACTATTGATAAGTGTAGGTTTAATCTATGCCGACTAAGAGATCACATAGATTGGAAATAGAGTCAGGCAGATGGCATAAATCAGAATCTATACCATACCAGGAATGAAAATGTCAACATTGCAATGTCTTGGAGGATGAATTTAATTTTTTGTTTAAATTTTCCTTATACAATGATATTAGAAAAAATACATAAAGCAATATTACTGGAAAAGACCAAATATTCCAAAACTTTAAAGAGTTAATGCAATCTGATAACAAATAATTAACAGAAATTTAGCAATTTATGTTCATAAAGCATTTATTCAAAGAAATGTCTATACATATTATTTTGAGTAATATCAATATCAGAAAAGTTGACTTCTCGCTGCCAACAGTGCTTTATGTTATTAATAACATTATGTTGAAATACATGTATCCTTTAATAATAAATGTAAAGAACTTAATATAGTTTTTATATGAACTATCATGCCATGAACTAGTATTTATTGATGACCACTTGCATGCATTTTGTTTGCATAAATATATTCAACATACATGTGTACTCATGGACTGTAATGTCTTATGTATCTTGAATAAACTATAAACCATATTTATAATTTTAAACTACGTCTTTGTTCTTGGGTTTCGTAAGATGCATTGGATAGCGAGGTTGCCTGATGGCACGATACTTAGGCTTTCAGTATCTTTCCATTGCTTTTATTATGTAAGGACATTGGTATACCGTTTTTCAATAGAGAAACAAATGTGCGAAATTCAGTATACATACGCAATGGTAAAAAAATGTGTGTAGTTACTTTATAGGTTTTCATGAAATGAAATACATATTAATAATACAAGCCTTTCACACTTGAAAATAAACCTTATCGTTAAGTCGCCGTTAAATGCATTCTTGGTGATACTCTTATCTAATTTTAGCCTTAAACAATAGAACTTTGGAACCGCTGTTCAGATGTATCACGTGATTAGCGATTAACAACTTTGCGCACAATATTTGTGTGGGTAATCCGTTTTATTTGCACAATATGTTAAAGTCGCATTTCTTTTCTTTTGTGAAAAAAATGTTTGACTTGCATTCGTTTTTTGTATGTGTAAAAAAACAAAATGTCCTACATGTTTACATTATCGAGTGAAACAATGTCCCAATTGCGTTATATTTCTCATAAATAAAGATTTAATGGCATACAATACAAGTGCATGCCTTGTTATATTAAGTGTGTTCACATGTGCCATCTGATAACTGTGTTCTTATCGAGGACATTTCGTGCATCGTTAGCGCCGAGACGCCAATCTTTTATGCAACGCATGTTCAATATTCGGATGTGTCTGTTGCATACAAAAAACGATAGATCGTGCAAGAAGTCTTACGGCAATCCTTCTCTACATCAGATACGTAACACAATAACAATTATGTGTACATATCAACTCAAGGTATAACACTCTAAGAAGTATAAGCCTTTCCGCGAGAGTATGTTGTTACAGCTTTTAAATACAATTACGTTGGGAATCGCATGTTGTGATATGTTAATACTAGATACATGTAACATGCTTTACCGGATACATATTGGTCCCTTAGGTGCGAGATTGGGCTTAAATATGATGCGCTAAAAGAGGGTTGATTGTGAAAAGAGTTTATCGGCCAAATGTCTAGTCCGGAAATATGCATCGGTGTTTTTGTTATAAGCGGACATATGCCACCCTTCAAGTTTACAACTACAAATGTGTTACCTCGGGCTTTTTTTCTCGTCATTAGCCAACCCGTCCATAATGTTATCAGTGTTTCACTAATAGAGTTTAGTTAAAACAGCGAACGATTGTCCGCACAATAAACATATACATGGGCGTTTAATTTATTGCCACGTCTTACTCTCATATCTGACATTCCATTGTGATTGGATTTGTCCACTAAATACAAATATCATAATTGTTTCGTATTTCTCTCTGTTTCTGTCATTTAAAGTGTTACTACTTTGTCAGTATTACAAAATATATTGGAAGTAACATATTTGAATCAATCGAAATCTAACATATTATAAAGCGTGTGTTACGCGTTTTATCAATAATTCACAAACATGTATCAGCGATATAGGTTTTCAACTAAGTTCTTTATTTAACATCATGGGTGGTGTAATGGTCTTGAGTTAACTGTTGCTTCTGGAGGTCTCGGCTATAATCACATGACTAGGCATGATATAGTTTAAGTGTTCTTTCATTATTTAAAACTATTCAATATAATGTAATTTTGTAAGCAACGTAATGTTAAGATTTTTGTCACAAATATAAAAACATGTTAACAATTCCCTATTCGAAAAGAATCCAATAAATACGATAGTATGAAGGCTCGAGAACTTAAGAGGCCTTTGGCTGAACTCGCATGTTAATATTCTTTAAGCTGAATATAATAACAATCACATGAAATACAAATCTTTTTAACGCTATTGGTGTTATCTTCCTACCAGAACTTATGCTAAATAAGCTGGTTTTTATTAGATTAAGTTCAGTACATGAACTGTAAAAGGGTTTGCGAAAGTATATTGTGAAGAAATAATGAGTTATCCGCTACCTCTAAAATAGACACATTATAAGTAAATCATGTGATCGGTACATTATTTCTATAAACCTCTGTATTATACATACATATAGCAAATAATGGAACTACACATACTCTATATGTCGAGAAAGTAGTGTTCGTATCTACTACTGTTTTAACAGAACACAAACTAGATACAAAAACTAAAACATCTGCGATGAACTCCTTAAAACGGTTTAACCCAATTATTACGGTTTCAACCCGGTTTACGGGTTAGCCAAACCAAACACCTACCCCAGCGTTAATCGGAACACAAACGCGCTTAGCAGCCGATCTCAAACAAAACTATGAGACATAAAATGAAAACATGAGACGGGTTAATCGAAAGCTATAAACACAAGTTTAGTATAATAGTGTTGTAAGTATGGGGCATGTTTTAAAACGAGTAAAGGATATGTTTTAAAGTATTGAACGACGTATGGTCCATCTTTAAAATATATTAAACCGTCAAATAAGCGATATATCTACATAACATTGTCAAACACACTTAATGTTAAAACGACCGTTAACAGGTTTAAACCATATAACTTAAACTAGCTTTTCTGCCTACAACATCTGAACCCTGAACTATAGCGACATTGAATATAGTACGGGTGTGTTGCCTTTTTCTTGTATGTTGTTCATATTTCACGTTAAAACGTTTTTATCGATGGCATATATATTCTCCAATTGTTCGTTGTTTGTCTTTCCATACGTGTACTGGTAGTTATAGTAGAGTAGAACGTAAAAAAACAGTGTGGTACATTTCGAACAACTTACAGCAGTTTAAACATTTATAATTGATTTATGATGGTTAATAACGTTTTGGAAAGTATGTTATCGCCCATTACAGTTAAAGCGTAAAACTTAAATGTCAAATGCAATCTTATTTTTTATAAACCAATCGTATACAGTCAGTCAAGGGAAATGACCAAAGTGACCGTTGTAGACAGGTGGCCGTTGTTTTAAGATGACTACTTTTTAAGATCGTTGGTCAGTTGGTAGTATTGCTTGGTCGTTACCCCACCCAGTCGTTTCGTTTCGTAAACATAGCTTATTNAGTTTCGACTGTAAGTATATATTAAGGTGTAACGAGTGAAATACGGACATGTACAACTTTTCTTTGTGGATAAATTACGAGTAAATCGATGTATTGACAATTTGCAAATACAAATAACGTTCATGTATACCAGTAAAGTGTCTTGTTTTATAAAAAGTGGGCTTAGCCATTAGTTATGATTCAATAAATTGCCTATTTCACATTTAATACAAATGGATCAAATGCGGCGACTTTCAACCTAACATACTTATGTAACATATCTATGCATTTCAATAGGATGAAATGCGATTAACTCTGAATCTAAACATATTAAATTTAACGTTATCATGTAGTCGTTCTTTCAGTAAATCTAAGTTTGTATAAGTGTGAGACATATCGATCGATCCAGTTCCAGGAATATTTTATTTAAAAAACAGTCTGAAAATGAGACCACTCCAATTCTTACCTTTGTTGTGAATTTATAACTTTTGGTAAGACGTTTAATGATTTATTCGCATACATTCACTCCGATAAGCGTGATTAAATTGAAGTATTAGTAATCCTCATACTCTCTAGTTCGCTTTTTAAGCGATAAGCTTTCTGATTAATTTAAATTACGCTGTATAATAACGTATAATATAATTGTGATATTAACCCATGTTTCCACTAGTTTCGTAAATCGTTCTAGTTATAAACGAAAACCTCACTACATTTGATAATAGCTATACGTTTAAAGCCACACACCTTATTAGGAAAATTAAATTTAAGTATAAAAAAGAAACATATTTTATCTATGCCAATTAGAATATATCTGGTGGTTACAAGGTAGAAATCCGTCTTTTTGCGCTTTAAAACTTAAAAATAATCGCGTTTGTCGAAATGAACGTATACGTCTTGAAATCCTACTTTCGGTTTTAAAAGCGGTACCGTTTGAAAAATAATAAATTCCTTGCTCACTAGGCTATAGATTTAATTGTATCTATGCCAATTATAATATACTTGGTGGTTACAATGAAGAAATCTGTCTTTTTTTTTCTTTAAGACTTAAAAAAAATCGCGTTTGGCGAAATGGACGTATACGTATACGTATAGAAATCCTACTTTCGGTCTTAAAAGCGGTACCGTTTGAAAAATAATAAATAACTTGCTAACTAGGCTATAGATTGAATGACACTTGTGCCCACTTTCAAATTGCATCTATATGTATTGATTAACATGTACTTCATTTTAAGTTGTGTGGCTTTAACTTTACTTTTGACACAAGAGGAAAATATTGCGTTTTGTTTGATGTTTGTATGTTAAAGAGTGTTACTATACGTTTGAAGTTAATGATATTAAAAAATCAAAAACAAAATTACGTGAAACTAGTTGTCCGTCATTATATGAACATTTTACAGCAACTTGATGCTTCAATTAAAAAAATGGTGAACTTCAATTTCTATACTGGTTCACTTGTGATCATAAAATGATGCTCAAATGTGTAGTTAATACCATGCACACATGCTTTGCAAGGGATTGGTTTCATCGTAAATTAATTTTAGAACAAACAAACGTAAAAATAACTCGCGAGCATTAGTTTTTTTATCAATCGTAGTATGAAGAACACAACTATTGATTGAAAAAATACTCTTTAAATAAAGAATTATATACTAATTTATCTCCGGATATATTTCAGGGGTCCATTTTATTCCAAATTGTTTAAAAAAAAATAACATAGTTAAGATTAAACTTTGAAATTATATTATTCGCCAAAGGAGGTTGTTTTCGGTTTCTATGGTAACGTTCTGATTTATGATGCCGACTAACCACATGAATCATTAAATGGAAAGACATCGCATGACTATTCATGCATAATATGATTGCTTGAAAACTTGATTAATGCATGTGTACAATGCCATTTCAAATTGACCTGTGCATTTCGTACATGGTAATCAGGGATAAAACTTTCCGCTTGTATTGTAAGTCTCTTCTTACCGAAAATCCAGTTCAGGCGGAAAGGGTCGTCCTACATTGACGTGAGCGGACCGCACATGCTTATCTGGGACTACACTTAGCGCACATTCATTACAATCCGTTTTCATAGAGCAAGGCTGATATATACCTACTAATGAAAGTAATGCTATGGCAATTGAACTGACACAATATGATAGGTGTAAGTCATAGTTATGATATCAGCTAAAGTATTCCTTTGTTTCTTAAGTTATAAATATCCGTGCCCGGTTTGTGTAAATTATTTTACATTTCATAGACCATTATGGATCAGTACAGTCAAGTCACCAATAACCGAGTATCAACTATTATTCATCCAACTTATTTGTAAACAAAATATTTTAGTTTAACTCGAGCAAGACTTACAACAGTTGTCCTTGTTTTTTTTAATTAACTAATTTTTATTAATTTAGCGCGTATATATTTGAAGACATTAGCTTAAACTTTTCAGCAATCATTTCCAATACGAAAACGTCTTTACAGGACAGGAAACAAGTGACCGTATATTTGTACACAATATACACAATAAAGCAATATTTGTAATATAGTAGACAGTAATGGAGAAAGAAACAGATCAGCATTCCCATTAAAACTAAGTACAGCACTTTGTGTAATAGTGTCAATGGCTTTTGTAATGGGCTTGATAATGGCATAATAATTAACCCAGTATTTGAATGGCTTCACCACCAACATATGAAAGTGATGTAATCATACCATAATCATTATTTATGTGAACGAAAATAAGTTTTAAGACATGAATATATTAACAACCAATCTTTAACTCAAATGAACTAGTACTAATATATAATTTATATCACATAAAGACACTACCATTACTTTTTTACATCAAATCTACTTTCGGGTGTGGTCACTTGCGGAACAGCAAAATAAAACACAATGCTCGGACGGTTGAAATTTACGATGAGACAACCGCTGAAAAGTCGCACATTCTTGCACCAGTCTTGGAGACTGGATAGTGAAACGTATAGCATCCATGTTGTGTACGTATACATTTTAATTTCTAAAAACAACCAAAAGGTCAAACAAGTATACATTAGCATATCTTTTATCACATGTTTGAACATTATTGCTGCTACATGGTATCACTTTGTTTTGTGATCATATACAAGTATACATCATATGTCTTATATCAAATAAAAAATAAAAATTTATGTTGTGGGAGGTTGAACTCCATATATAATTACATGGAACCTACATTTCCAAATAGTATTTTTATCTTATTTATACTATATTCACACACTAATAGTTTTTTTTAACAAAAACATTAAAATGTCAACTGCGGTCTTATGTAGAACATCAAATAAAACGCAATGCTTCTTAAACTGTTCAAAGTTACGTCCGTCTCAACTATGATATGAAATATTCAATTATAAATCTGACAATTATGATAAATAATAGCACACACTATAAACACGTCATATACATGTAAAACACGTATATACTTTAAGTTTGTATCAATATTTAAGTCAAGCGAACGTTAATTTACATATAGCAAATCAAATACGAGAATAAATTTATGAAAATTATGACAAACAAGTTACCGCGTTATAAAATGTGTGTACATGTGTATATATATATCTTTAATTTGACCTGTTTGGATTTCATATTAAACATAATTCGGAACATGGACACATATCGGTTATGTGTTGTGACTGTGTCTGTATATAACCAGGACAAACACCTTCAAAGACACTAGTTGTAACACGCAATGACCAATTTATATGGTACACCCTAGTACACATCAGTCAATGTGTGTTCATTTAAATTGACACAGCTGCAATTAAATAACCTTTCCCGTTGTATCAATTATTACACTTTCAACCCTTGTGTTCTTGCAAACACGTGCGCGAATGACTTATTGAGAGCTTATTCAATAGATGCAACTCTGATTAAACAGCCAATAGCATGCAAATGAAACACTGCAGTCGAGTATCTATAATGAGTTAAAAGGTATAATACAATCAGTTGTATACGCTAGAATTTCATTACAATGATGTGGGACCGCAATTGTTCTAATTTGACAAACTCGATAGCGGTCGGTCACATGGAAACAATTGAACTGAGACATAATTTACAATATAATATTGCTATTTCATGAAAATGTTATTTATAAAGCATTATAAATCATTGTACATTACAACTAGCCAATACTTTATTGACAGAACTTTACGATACGAAGAGTAATTTGACATGAACTAACAACGAATCATTTAAAGCACTAATGGAATGGATTCATGGGAGTTGATCCACTTAGCACGATTCTTTTTTCTGTGACAATCAGGCATTTTTTTAAGTACCTTGAATAATAATAATATTTATTATCAATTATTTTTATCATAAGTTGTAAGGGTGTTATAAGCACTTTTATTATTATATATATTATTATAAATTGTAATAGTATGAGTAGTAGTAGTAGTAGGAGGAGTAAAAATTATCCGTGGATTTAATGCTTTTCGGCTGCTATTGTCTCAACCGACAGGTATAACGACTATGACCGTCGTAATTTAAGTCATCTTAACCCGAAAAGCAACATCAAGTCACGTTCAAACAAAATAAAAACGCAAATCTGTTTTCGTTAACAAGTTTTAGCATTTAGATGTATAAAAACGTTCAATGTAATACTGTCGAAGTTTAACGTTGGAAGAGTGTTGTGAAAGGGACAACTAATATGTTTTTTTATTTCGGATTGTCAATTTTTTTGAGTTTCAGAGGTGGTCTGCGAAATTTAGTGGCGGATTATTGAATGCTGAGCACAGAATCAGAATAAACAATGCCACTTTTATTATTTTGTCATGAGTGAAGTACCTAAGCATTTCATGGACAGATGATTACATATAAGATGCTTTTGTTTCCCATTAACAATGTGTGGTTGACAAAATGAATGAATTTGACATATTTAACATTCACACATAACTGATTATATTACTTTAATATTACATCATAATGCTATTTGATACGTGAAATTCGTCCAATCTTTTCAAGAGTTGTTCGTTTATGAATATATATTGTATATATAAGCGTAATTGTTGCGGTAATGTGTTTGCCAATATTTGCAAGACAAGACAAAAAATGCGGTTGCGATGTTTCTCTATTGAAAAAGCTGGTGAAATACAATCAATACATTTAAAGAAATGTCAGCGGATGTCCACAGACACGGTTAACACTGTAGTCGATATGGAATTGAAACTTGTAACGATCTCGTGACTTGAACTATTACATATGTGAATGACGCTATGTAATTGCAGTTGCTTTGGCATTGAACCGGTGATCTACTGGATCTTTTCAGCATAATTACATTACATTAATGCTAAGTTAATTAAAAGAATCCAAGCCAGACAATGTCAGGCAATATTTTTAATTGGTCCATTTATTATTAAGAAAGGGAATGTTAAACAGAATGGTTTCGTATCCAAGCGACACAATATAGTGAATGCTTAATTTGGAGAAACCCAAATGCAGTTCAAATTTGTCGATAATGGTTCAATATCATGTATTGTGAATCACTGAACAATTAGATACTATGTTAAACGATAATTTCCAATTACATGCTTTTAAGTACAGACACTCTAGAGATGTATGATTGGGGACGCTTGAATGTAAAGGAGTCTGGCACTTTATAGCGGACATATAATAGTCATAAATTCTATACTGGGATTATTCTTGATTGTATCCGATTATTTGCAAGACAACAATCAAACAGTCGTTGTTGTCCTGTCTGTGTGGGAATGCGTCGGAAGACGACATGTTTTATAAAATGATACTTAGTTCGAGCTTTAAAATGAAAAGAAATCGTACTATATCCGTGATGAAATTGTTCATTTCTGTTTTAATTCTATATTATTGAGGAATATATCATCGAACATTAAATCACCCGTCATACGTAATTATTAGGTTGAGATCATTATGGATGGTTCAGGAGACAAATATGTAAGGCCGATTGACATTCCTGAATCACTTACAAAACAGTCGCATCTTAAAATAACACGAACTATCTTTTTGCAATGAATTCTCTTTCGGAGTCTGATATGGTTTAACATCCCTGAAGCAACGGAATCGAACTTGAACACTGTTTACTTTCATTAAAAGAGGTTGTTTAACTGAATGATGTACTACTTAATTATACACCCATTACCGAGCATACTTCAATAATAGATGTCGGCCGATGCAATATACAAGAAGACAATAGCCGTTAGAACTGACATTTCTTGGAAGAGTCATTTAATCAGAATGGATAAAGCGACAAAAATGTATAGCATTGTCAATCGATTATAATAAATAGGTCATTTGCTTAGCGAGTTAGCTAAGATGAGTTAACAAAGTTTTTGATTTCGGCAAACGAAGCTAAATACTGACATGTTAAGTCAGGTAGATGTCTCCATAATTTGCTGCGGCACAGTTTGGTAACGCGTCACTCGTCCGAAACAACAGTGCTCATCTATCAATTTCCTGAAATTCTTACTACACGCGGTATATATGAAAAACTTAACCGTTAATGAAGTGTAACTTAAAAATAGCAAAACGATGTGAATTAAGCTCTCCTCTTCAGACATTTGGATATTTCCGGTGATAAGTGACTTAAGTTTAGATCCGTGACTTGGTATATTTAAAAACACGACGCTGACCGATAGAATGTAGAGCATCTTTGCTACCCGAACCTGTGGCAGTTTCCGTATGATAGACTGACGACCATCTTCGTTGGATTTCTTGATTGATCTTTGCTGTTTTTTTCTGGACAGAGCGAGCAATGGCAAAAGTCATGAAGGTCAGCAAAATGATAAGGAGAACGAACGGAACAAGCAAGGTCAGTACAAGATCGGCGTAGAAGACCAGCTGCAGTAAGTGCACGTATTTTGCAATTGGCATACACATTTTCGTGGAATTTGAATGAGGCGCGCCCTGTGCCTAAATAATTGAAATCATAAGCATATTATATAAAATATATAGCTCGTATACGAATATATATTATGTTCATACGGATTTTTTGCCAGTTAAAGCAGCGAAGGTGTACTATTTGTATAATCATTGCGTATGCATTAGTATCAAACTGTTTCATAATACAGATCAAGAACCTATTCGCCGCAAAATTGCGTTCCGTTTGCAGTGTGTATGGTTTGAACAAAATGATTTAATCGATGCAATTGTATTTCTCGTTTCTAAGACCAGCAATTGTTGATGTACAATTTGGTAGTATTACTATATGTAACGTTATCCTTTACCTCTTTTCAATTATACGACTTTTTTTAAAGAGTCATTACTTATAAATATAGATATACTATTGAGTGCTTTCTACACATAAAATGAGGATATACTGTTTCTAGCCGAACGGTAACTTATCTTAAACCATAATTATTTAACTGTAAAATGTATAATATTTATACCATATTTTATGAAAACAAATAGTAAAAAGCCTTTACTAACGTGTTAACAATTATATTAATTTCCTTTTAATATGCTGTCAACAACAGTAGTTACGATCTTAAGCCTATGATCTGACTTCATGAACTCAACACTTATAATGCTCGTGATATTGCTACCCTACATGCATTCCATTATAATACTTATCTCCTAGCTTCATTAAAATTTTAGGAACATGAAACATATATTTGCTTCAGTATATAGCGTATGTATTCCTCGACAAGGAACAAGTATCGATTCACATTTGAATCATGTATGTATTTAAGTGTATTGTTGTATACCTCGGTAATGATTTATGCAACACGAATTTTAAACTAGGCTGTGTATGCTAATACAGGGTACGTCTGTGATCATTGGCGCCACCACATATAACGCAAGTGCCGTAACGAGAAGTACCAATGCCACAACACGTGTTCGGAACAACGTGCACATCTGTTTGATCTTGGTAGGATGACATATGGTTTTGAACGTCTCAATGGTTATGCAAACCACATATATGAAATATCGAATCAATACATGCAACTTATAGTGGAAAACACTGCGTAAACATTGTTCAATTATGTGAACACTAATGTATCTGCCCGCTGTGGGATGTAAAAACCTAAACAAAAAAAACAGATAGACAAGCTTAAATCAAATCTTCTTAAAAACTTTTTTTTGTCGTACAGCAGTCTGTATGTTTGCACGAATGCAACACATTGGTCGATCAAGTAGGCCTAATAACCTATTGATATACAATCATTGTGTGCGTAAATAATTCATAACGTCCAAATGCAAGACAATACTATGTTTAACAAGTCATTCGTCAGGTTATAACATGCCTATTGTATATCTTCAATATCGGCGCTATGCATATTATTTACGCGTACTGGCAAACTACGTCACCGACATGAAGGATTAGTTTCCATGAATATCAAAGAACGAAAATAACACCAATCATTCTGAAATATCACAAAATCGAATTTATATATTCTGTAAATTTGTAATGGGGGTTTCTAATATCGTAGTTGATTAAATATATGGTTCGTCGGTTTTTAAATTTATAATGCACAAACACGGAACGGAATACGATACAATCTATTGATAACTAATTAACATGTCTAGATTACTTAATATTTTCAACCATGAATAGAACGCTAAAATAATATGGTAACTATTTTAGTGCATGACTAGTTTTAGCAAGAAAAGTCGGTGTCTATTATATGTTTAGAGCAGTATATACTTCTTTATACTACTGTTTACACTTGTGTTGTATTTGCAATTTATTCAATCATAATTAGCCAATTTGGCACGTACATATGATTAATAATCATAACTTTGATTTTGATATGTGAATGTTTGTCTGTTTGGTCGTATTGTGTGATTGCAAGTAATGTTACAAACGAGAGAATAAACTGTTTAACGCACACAATACTGTTTTACTACTAAGCATGTGGTATCATTGCGTGATTCGATGCAATCATAATTTAATTAAATTTAATTGCAAAGACGCAATACAATTGTGAACTTAAAAAAAATAACATTGAAAGGAAAGTGTTCATAGGTGCGCACCATACACACTGTGTTGTATCAACGCGGGTCAAAGGAATCAATGAATATTCGTGTTCGTGGTTTTCTAAGGTGGTGTTAAGCTTGCAGGATTAAACAAGTTTATAATTATATGCTATGCAGACGTTTGTCTCTCGGATTAAATTATGTTTTTAATGGCATATTTTCCCGTTAGCTCCCATGTCTTAACCTATTTTTGAATTAAGTTCAGTATGGTCGAATGCATATTAATTGATATACTGAAGGCTTTAGTTGCAATTCCAAGTCGGTGAAATCAGCTTTAATCTTTGTTTATTTTATCGGTTTGTATTCTTATAATGTTACTGTATCGTTTATATTTCTATAAAATGTTAGAAGTACAATTTTGAATGAAGCACACGGTTGGGCAAAAACTGAAACAACATGTATTGACAAAACGCCATGTGTCCGTTAATAGCGATATTTGTGTTACATCATTCCAAACACCATTGGACATTGGACGTTTTCTAAACAATGTAAGACGTATTTTTATGTGTGTCCGAATCATTCATAATTGTATAAACATTGTTATTGCAAGACATGTATTACAGTGCAAAACAAGAATGTGTCTTATATTCAAAATGCCATTCAACTTTTGTATTTCCCAAGAATAGTCGAAAAATATGCACGGACAAGCTCGCCTTACAATACAAACAGTTTGCATATACCTTACACATAAATACAGAAACTGTATTTGCTGAAAATTGACCTTCAAGAAAAAAGATCTTACCATATGGAGAGGAATCCAAAGACGTATGTAAGATACACGTTGATGCGGCAGACTGCCGGGAGGTGATTTACGGGGTATCCAAGCGACTCAATCCAGACCAGTAATAGGCTTATAAGCATCCCAGTATCCGCCGCTAGAACGGACATTAGAAAAACACTGGAGGATACTTTGCGCATCTGCTTGTCAACCAGTATCAGGTATATGGACGTCAAATTTCCGGCAAGTCCCACAAAAACAATTATTGGAAGCACGTAATCATACAGTAACTTGTATACGTTCAGGCTGTCTGTCTGATACGACGAATCCAGGTCTCTACTGTAATTGCTGTCGTTGTTGGCGTTCATGATGATGAAGTGATATATCACATGAACCAGATGCAGCTTGGTTGATGTATGACTGCCTTAGAGTGTGGCCGGAATGGAAATACTGTAACATAAGAAATCTTCGGTGATGCTTTAGATTTATTAGCAGTACAAAAGTGTCCATTCCAATCCTTGTCAGTTAAACGTTAAAGTATCTAATTCAAAATCAATTCGAAATACGTGCAATGAGTCTGTTATTATACCATATGCCGTTGTTTATTCAAATCATGTTAAGGCATCTATCAGTATGCGTATCATTTTAAATACGAACAGTTACTTTCCATAAATATGCAAACGCATTTAAAAATATTTATATTTAGATATTCAGATATATTCCATTTCTAGACATGTTCCCCGATGTGCAGCCAATAAGCTCGGTTATTTATGAAGAAATCGTTAGAGAACACTATCTTGGAGGTAATTGATTAACTGTGCTTCCATGGTATGCGTATATAATATTCGTATTAAACGGTTTGTATATATTCAAATGTGACACGCCAGTTGCGCAATTATTATCACAATTGTCTGTATTTATGGCATGGTCCAATTGTCAAATAGGCACACAGTGAAACCTTGGGTGCAACAGAAGGAGATACACATTATCATCTTAGTATAGTGGTCATTTAGTTACGTTAAGTAATCAATTAAGGAACAGTAAGATACAAACCAAACGTACTAGACACAACATTAAACTATGTAACAAATCCACAACAAGTTAATATAACTGGGATCACCGCCTTGGGTCGGCAAATGCAAAGCATTGGAGATTTAAATATGTATTAAAATGTAAGATTAAATAACCTGATAGAAACACATTCAAATGAAACAGCCATACAGAAGAATGCTTTTTCATTTAATAACTCAATGTAATGATGCATACAAGAGCTACAGATTCAAACATGCATATTCCTGACGTGACCGAAATCGCGTTCATACTTACTTTGTTAACATATTTTGTTCCATACAAATAATATGTTTCCCATGGGTGTAGTCTTATTCATACATATCCTTTTATTTTTTTAATTAGAGGTGTGTGGTAGGATTCCGTTTCAAATTGAATCATATTCGTCTATTAACCACACGTAAACTTTTCTCGTTTTACCAATACGTTTATGCAGTCTTTCAAATGTACAAATCAGATCGTTTTCTTCACAAATGTGTGCACAATATGCCCACCCAATTGTAACAGTTCATGAAATAATATTTTACAAAGTTGAATTGATGGTAGTACACATGAATGACGCCTTGAGAATAAGGTCAAAGCGCCTACGCAAATCTGTACAGCGATCATCGCCCAAATGTGTCACTTATATGTACACACGTTACAGGATTTAAACCGTATTGGGACACATTTTAGTTGACCCTGTTGAGTACCATCACCATACAGTTAATTCAATTTTCTATCCTACTATGATAGAAATCGATCTCACAATCTGCAACGTAGGGACTATGGGACTAAAAGGTCTAATCTGCGTTTATTGCATATTACAACCAGAATAATATCACACACGATTTCCCCTAGAAGCAATCCCGATTCATATATAGAGCATTAATATTGATGAACCCAAATTGCTTTTATAAGAAATAGTTATGTTATAGCTACTATATTTTTTATTTTGTACCTTGTCGCTGACATATTGTACATAACGAATTGTATTACGCCTACCGCTGATGTTGAGAAATACATTTAAATGGACCTGTTCAGAGTTTGTCAAAATGATAATTTTTTAATTTGTTGTTACGGATTTAATAAGGTAAATGAACAATGTAAATCCGTGAGCGAAATAACATTAATGACGTACATGCATACCGAAAAAATATTTTCGCTAAAGAATAAACATCGTTTAAAGTTGATACAATTACAAAGCGTTACAAACTCAACAAGATTTATAATTTGGATAGTTAAGTTGTTATCGTTATATTTTGTGACCATACGAAGATCGCTTATATAAAGTATAAAGTACACTTCTTTCAATAGCAGCACGGATGGGGGATTGGTTTCGGCGCTAGACTTGTACTTCAAAGGTCAGTTGTTCTAGCACAGTAGGAGATATATAGTTGTTTCTTTTGTAATTTGATTATTATTTTATACTGGATATGTTAACTTCCGATGGTTATATTTATCAATTTAAAGCATTTACTGACTCACTTCAAAGCAAATAAATTATGACCCAGTCCCTTTCAATGTAAGGTAACCTTAGGAAATATTATGTCTGTTCTATACACGTCTATTGAGTATGCTGTTCTTATATATACACATTGTTCAACATGTGTTATGATGTCTCTCAAACACGACACCATGAATAACAGTACACGACAATGTACACATACCGCTCGAAAACAGTTTTAAATTATCGATCTATCAAGCTAGGGTATACAATCGGTTAGTATTCAATCGAGTCGATTTTAGTATTAAGATATATGTTAACTATTGTGCCAATATTGTGTTTTAGTTAAATCTACACGTGTTATTAGCTCGGCATTTCTTATAACAAACATATTGTTTTACCAAATTGGTACCAGCATTTATATAATTGTGAAGAAGAAAAATTATACATAGTCTTTTTTCATTTTCCTCAGTTTGATGATAACAAGAAGATGCACTCATTTTGAGTATACACTTTTAAATGGTTGAATTGATTTTAGGCTCACCTTTGTGGTTCAAGTCAATTATAGTTTTCTATATTGCTATAAACAAACGAATACAGTTGGATGATACATAAGATGTTTACAAATATTTGTTTCATTAAAACATCTGTAAATGCTTTAAAAAGATTCACATTATTTACAAATAACACCTATAGTTTAAAATCATTTGCAGTCTATGAACTGATACGAATGATATCATATGAAATATATATCTTTAAACAAAAACTACAGTTGCTATTTGCAAAATAAAACACACATTACTAACATATCGTTGTGCAAACCAACTGTATAATCCAGTTTACCAAACAATTCATTTATATTCTAGTACACTTACCAATGCAAGCGAAGTTTTCATGAAACATATGCAACGAAATGCTATACACGCCGTCTTGTCTGGAAGAATGGTTGCAAGTATCAGGAGCAGCACAACAATGCGTTCGCAGGGCCCGCTCTGCTCGTTATATTCCTATCACATCTCAGCTGTTCCACTTCATTGGTCATTTGCCATATAATTATTTAACAATTAATGTACATTTTGTATATTAATATTACAAAGATAAGCAATTACAGGAACATAATTTATTTTCACATTGCTATAATATAACGAAAACATCTAATCAATAGTAAGTATTGTAGAAAATATGTATTTAATGAAAATTATCCGCACCAATAACTATCTAGTTTATTGTCATTAGTATCAGTTTGCAAAGATTGTGGCACCTCTTTGACTAAATTTGAGAATCACCTTGATAATATCACGATAGCCCACTAAGATCACACACGTAATTGACAACTACAATGGTGTATATTGTTGTGTCAATCCACAATATTAGACACTTCGAGACGCACGGCGGTAAAATAAAACATTGCAATTTACAATATATTTAAACTTTATTTTTTTAACCGCAATTGTTAATCACAATCTATTGACACGTATATACTTAATTAAAATAATTTAATGTGATACTAATACAATAGCACACACTTATTCGAAATGCCACTTTCATGACAAATACTACTCTATAAGCTATTCGATAATGATTTAGTTGGTATAAATGCTAGCGAGCGAGAATTGATGATGCCACGTTTTTCATCGACCTGTATTCACCATCTGTTGGCGTTATGCGAACTAATAATAATGCGATATGTCTTCTGGAGTACAACTAAATAAAATACGAAGCACTTCATACATAAGTATGCAATACAAGTTGTTATGGGTTGCCTCCAAAACCATACAGCAATTAGTGTTAAGTAAGAAGATGAGTTATATTGATTGGTAAACATGTGAACACAGTCATAGCCGATTGTACACGCACCTTCCAATTAATGTCTTCTAATGTGGTAACATTTAACGAGAGTTATATGTGTTCACTGTTTGAGAATAATGAAGATGTTTTGGTTCTCCTGAATAATATTGTAAACAAAAAACTGAGAGAGCCTCATGTTATATCAATTATTTAACCAATATATACTTAACAATGTCTAAATTCGATACATAACCACAACCTGTTGTTGTTTTTGTTAGTTGTTGATGCATTTAAGATAATTTACAAAGACACAACATAAAACAGTGCATGAATCAAGCACTTAAGCCATATGTATACAAACTAACCTGGTCAATTATCTGCATGGGAAAAAACACTATCGGTGTTCTCCGCCATTAGTGTAGAGTTCCCAGTCAATCTGTGAGAGCACAACATTTAGACCACTTACCAGACTATCATCCCTACCAATTGTCTCGTTTTCGTCAAGGAGGAAGCTCAATTGGTTTAGAATGGCAACAATTCTGAATTCAAATGTTTTATTTTTGCTGGGTGTAGCGAAGTACCCATCTGAAAAGAGTGGTTAGGCAACGACACGTTTTGACAAAAGTCAAATTTGAGTAGGGTTGTTGAATCCCTAGTTTGTCTTATGCATTCGATGAACAGCTCCCTTTCATGTTGTATTAGAAGTACATGTTTCTGCGTATTTGCCGTTGAAGTCAACTACTCCTCTTGACTTCCCGCGCCCATTATTTGGTCCTGAGATGTTGCAGGAGTATGGTTGTTCAAGAGATGATGCAGGAGTGTTTAGCGGTGTCATTCCGAAATGTTCGCACAACAGGATTTCCAGATCCTTTAACATTGTAATATACATACAAATCGAAATCTGTTTGTTTCGACTTGACTGATCTAATGATGAGAGAATCTTGAATAAATCTTGTCGGTTGAAGTTTCTACGCTTTAACTGAGTTTGAATATCAGGTGATAATTTTTGTTTATGTATTGAATGTATATTATATTAAAATATGCAACACTATACTACAAAAATGTCATTACAAATACTTATAAGATTATGTGTTCTAGCATAACAAACAGTAAGAATATGTTTGACTTTTTAAAAACAATAGTTTAAAGTATTAAGGGAGGTAATTCAAACAAGGGACAAAATCGGTTCAACTAGAATTCAATAGCTTATTTGCATATAAGGCCTCCGTTCCAAACACAATATATACCTCATCATAATAATAATTCACAGCATGTGGTTATGGTCATAACAATACAATATGAGTATGATAATATGAACATTATTATCTGTACATGTCCATCAACTGATTTCTCTCTTTAAATGAGTTATATATATATATATATACATAGCAATGTTTCGTATTAACTTTCCATTTTCAGTAGACATCAAATCATAGAATTTCTCATAGAATTTCTCTACGGTTGGATGTTGAAAATAGTGCAGTGGTATATACATAGAACGAAGATTAGTATACATATGACATATTAGCATAAAATGATACTCATCTTCGATGAGTGTTTCGCAATATATACATACACGAAATTCTTTATCTATATTAAAATGTCTTCCCTTTTCTATCATGAAGTTGTGTGATGAATTTCGGAAATTTGCAAAACATTGTCTAAACTTGTTAATATCTATAACAGTTATATACTTTTCCACTTCAAAACACTTTTTAAACATTATACAATGACACAATTTGCTATTCTCTCTACACCTAGCATTCCAATTTTGCATAGCTTGATCTTTTAGCTTGTGTTCCTATTGTAATAAAAACAGTTTAGGGTTTATAACATTTTGCTCTTCCCAGACATACCCAAAACCATTTCTATATAAGTTTAGCCTAACATCACTAGCCCAGTTATTGAAGCCTAGATTATCAAAGTACATAAGCATTTCATAGCATAGTCTGGGATATCTATATCTGATAGATCTAATACTCGTAACCAATATTTAATACAACGTTTAGATGAATAGATATGCATAGGGAATCTACCGGTATCTCCCAGTATGGCATCATTACATGCTGTTTTATTGACATTCAAAAATCTTTTACATGCATATATTTGCAATGATTCTATACATTGTGGGTGTTTAAGACCCCATAATTATGAGCCATATAACATTACAGATGCAATCTTCGAGTCAAATATCTTGAAAAAAAGTTTTAAATGGCACACAGAATACATGCTGAAAAGAGGTTAAAATACATATAAGAACCTTCTAAGCCTTGGAAGACATAGTTTCAGCCATTTTGTACATAGACAGTCTATTGAAAAATGTATACCAACATATGTAAAACCATTAACAATATCTAGTCGACTGCTATTGTATGTCCATTTTTTTCTACTTGCTAATTGGCCACCACGTTTGAACACAAGTATTTTGGTTTTTTGCAATATTATCTGTAAGTTTGTTTTGTGTACAAAATTCATATAAATGTTTAATTGTTTTTGCAAACCAACAACAGTATCGGCAATTAGGGCTATATCATCAGCAAACATTAACATGAATATTTCAACAGTATCAGGGAATAATTGGATTCCTCTGGTATTATTATTGTTTACCATTGTATACAATTCATTGATAAACATTACAATTAAAATTGGTCTTAAGCTACACCCTTGACGAAGTCCAACAGGACATGAAAATGTATCAGATACTCCCTCATCTGATCGAACACATGCTTTAACAGATGAATAAATTTGTTGTATAGCTTCATACAAATGACCTTTGACACCATTTTGTTTCAGAACATTATATAAAATACACCGATTAACTGAATCAAATGCTTTCTGAAAATCTATGAAAGCCACATATATAGTTCTACCTTTCATGCTAAGATATTTATTAACAATAGAATATAAGATAAAGGCATTATCCACAGTTGTATATCCAGCTCTAAATCCAGCTTGAGCTTCTGATAGCCTACTATATGCTTCAGCATAAAATGTCAATCTTTTAGTAATGATTGCAATGTATACTTTACTCAATACCTCTAACAATACTATACCCCTGTAATTATTTGGATTATTTAGACTACCTTTTTTGTGCAAGGGTATGATAATTGACTTTGCCCAACAATCTGGAAATTCACCTCGTGTAAAGAGCCTCTGAAACAGTTTACGTATATAAGGTAATAATGCACTAGCGCCATAAATTAATTGTTGGGGTATAATATTGCCTCCATGTGCTTTCTTCATATTAAGTGATTTGATACTGTGTAATATTTCTTCATCTGTAATATCAGAATTGAAAATAAGCTGTTCAATTTCATCAAAATGCATGTTTACATCAAAATTATTATCAACATTTTCATATCTGACCTCTTCAGTATTATCATTCGAAAATAATGTACTAAAGTGTTCAAACCATTTGTCCAGAGATATATCAGCTTCCGATTTTGGTTTGCTTAAAACCTTTTTGATTTCACTCCAAAACTTTCGTGAATCATTTACAGAACTCTCTACATTTTGCAAATACTTTTTATTGAATAACAATCGTGTGTGTCTGCATATTTTTTTTATATTTACATTTACTCTCTATATAGACGTTTAAATTTTGCTCAGACCTCTGCAAACATAACCTTTTTAACAGTTTTCTAGAGGTTTGTTTTGCCATTTTACATTCGCGGTCAAACCAGTCATTTGTCAACTTTGGCTTGTTTCTTTTAACCTTTTGAAACTGAACACTACTTTTTTCAATAGCTGCTTCAAACTGTATTTATATCAGTGTTCTGATCTGATAACATTGTATCTAACGTGCTTAAACTACCTTTAAGAATATTGTCTGACAAACAATTTAAGTAATCTCCACAGTTATCATTTTTCAAATCACAAAAGAGGACTTCATTTCTCAAGTTATTTATCTTGCTACTACGCTTTTTTGTTTTTATCCCAAAGGATATAGGCAAATGGCTACTTTATGTATTAGGTTGTATTTTAAACATTGTAACACGGTCATAAATATTTCTCCATACAATAAAATAATCTATAATGCTACAGCCATTTTGATTAATAAATGTAAAGCCTTTACTTCCAACACCAAGACGCCCATTTACAATATAGCATGAAAACACTTTACACAAATCTAGCAGTTCATGTCCAAATTTATTTGTTTTTGTATCCTGCGAAATCCTTTCAACTCCTATATCATTATCAAAAATATAATTATATTCGTTTAGCTCAGGAATATTATCAGAACAAGTTGTATATTCACTGAGACTAGCAGTTCGGGCATTAAAGTCTCCACTTGAAAGTAGCTCTAAATCTAGCAAATTATTTTCAATTAAAAGTTTGTCCAGTTCTTGTAATCCTGACATAGTTAAATTTGCATAAAAGGGTGAGGCTTCAGGAGGAAAATATAAAGACACATAAAGTACCTCTCTGTCTAAGGAAAACAAGGACTTGTCTATAAGAAGCATCAAACTAAAACTAAATTTATGACATACACGTTTTAAAAAATTCGATATGGAGTTCTTCACAAAAACTGTTACTCCACCCATTGGCCTTCCACCTACAAGTGACTGTTTGGCTTCACATGAAAAAAACAGTATAATTCAAAACATAATTTTTACAGTATTCGGAGTCACAATCCCAAGTTTCTTGAACACCAATAACGTCAAATTTTTGTTAAGTATCAATAATATCATATGAGAATAATTTTGACTTTAGTCCTTCAATATTCCAAGATAAAAATTTAATAAGTCCAGTCAAAAATGTAGGGCTTTGACCATCATCCTATTTTCGAGAAACCGCTGTCCCTTCCTCAGTTGTACCTGCCTCCATATCTGCTTCAGACTCCTCCCGATTCTTATCCCCAAACCTCCGTGCTCTCTTAAATACCCTCGAATTACCATCAAAACCGTCATCTGATTTCTTAGGATCAGGTTTAAAGGTTATAAGTTTACCATTTTTAAAGTAACCAACTAGACCTCTTAACCTTGCTTCCTTAACCTGCTTCCTTTGAAGGAATGATAAGTCATTTGACACCCTTATACCCTTTCTTTTTAACGCGTCTCTGAATTTGAAAATCTCAAACTTATCATCACTATTTCGAAATTTGGCTATAATCATTCTTGGTTCCTCATCCTTACTTACGCCTACTCTTTTAGCACTCATCAAAGAATTCTCATTAAACAATTCAGGTTAACCGATAACATCGAACACGTTCTCAAATATAACAGACTCTAGAGATTTAATATCAGACTCGTTTTCATCACGGCCGAATATTCGTAATGAAGGTTTAAGTCTTTCCGATTCCATTAAATTAAACTGTATCTCCATATTCGCAAGTCGTTTCTCCTTTTGGTCATAAGCAAGAGATAATGCAGCGACATCCGAATTAAGTATCTCTTGTCCATGTTCTAGGCAATCAACCTTTGCTTTTAAAGCAACAAGTTCTTCTTTCAGGTACCCTAGTTCTTTCTGAACACAATTAACTTGATTTCTAACACCTTTTATTTCATTCTTAGTCTCTGCAATAGCCTGAAGAATGAATTGTGTATTTTCATCTGTACTTGGAGCGGGGCCAGGATTTGTTTCAACATCAGCCGACAGAGTCAATAAACTTTTGAAATAATATGCAGAATTTGATCCGTACGAAATACATGACGGAATATCTACACGCATAGTTCCACACATTGACGTAGCAGTCCATGAACATATGTACGTATCCGGCACTGCACATGTATCTATGAACCGCGTATGCGACAGTACGACTCCATACATAGCTAACACACTGAACATTGCATACAAACTACATGCTAGTGCTCTTAGGTGAATATCTGATCCTTTGGTAAATTTCTTATACTTACCATATTTGGGCCTTTTCTTGTGTATTTTGCAGCTTAAGCCAAAAGAAAGTTATATGAATACCTTATATATATAGCTTGTTATGTCTCTCTGTTATGCATATTAAAATCATATCATACCTCCATAAATACAATACGTGTGGTATTGTAGACTTTTAACATTTTAACATGAAAACGTGTTTGGGTTAAAACATTCAAGCACTTGTGTTCACTGTTGCAGCAATATATCGAACGGTAAATAAAATATTGAAAAGTTTTATTTAGGGCTTGAACATATTATAAGTCAAACATCGTAAAGTTTAGTTGATTCGCAAATGTAATCGATCAATTACACGTGTTGATATAGCTTAACACATAATGAGGAATACACATATCAACTCATTAACGCTATTAATACACTTATTTTCCAAATTGTCAAAGAAAGGCGTTACAAACGAATTATTATTTAACCTATTTAGAACTATACCTATCCATTAATGAACCAATAATATTAACATTTTTCTAAGTCAAGAGTTGTCCTTTTAAAACTCACTTTTTAAGTACTTGCTTGGGTCTTCGTCTATATGCATAGTTATTAAGATAAACAAACATGTCAAGCTATGAATGTCAACGCATACATATTTAACTGCGAACAATGAAGTATTCATTTCGGTTCGTTAAATCTGTGTATAGTGATATATAGTCGGCATCGGTATTCTCGCGGTATCGCTATTTCCGCGGTATTTCAATAACATCCCTATATGCTGTTAACCCGTCATAATTCGTGACCCAATTTCCATTTGCTGTCAGAAAAAAAGGTTTACCTGTGATCATGACCAATATTTTGGTAACTTGTTGTTGTTATCCATTTGAAACACGTTTTTCACCCAATTTAACGATAATTTCGTTTAAATTTTCAGTGTTTTACCTGATTTACACTTCTTCTGCTCGCACTTTCTTTTTCAACGAGTCTCATGAATATGCAAATTTAACCAGTTCTCGCCATTTGTTACGCATCACTAAACACATGTTAAATTGCTAAGAAGGGAAAGCCCCTTTACGTGCATCTATTGTCGAGAGGGGTGCATTTTTGACAGTGGTGCAGTTCATACGATGGTTGAACTATAAATATACATGTTATTTTCAAGTTTAATGTTTTATAATAGCATTTACTGTGGCAAATTTGAAATTTAGTGTCAGATATTATAGACGAACTGTAATTCAGTGACATACAGCCTGTTGACCTTCTTACCGCGAGAATTCCAATATGGCGTCACGCACCGCAACAGGAGATACTATTTTGTCTTAACTGCCTTACACGCAATATTAACACTATCTTTTAATAAAATTAAGATGGATATCAGCGGGAAATAAGTTTATTTTCATAAAGGATTCCATAGTTTATTAAGTAAGCATTTGTTACAGCTTTTATTTTTTATGTGAACTTTTAAACTTTTCGTACAATGTATTCTATTAACTCGAAATAACCAAATACCTCAGCGATAGGATGAGACGTAGACTTCCATTATATAAATCTATTCATGATATGTAAAACGCTGTTCACGATTACAAATCAACATCACAAACAAATCAATCTGATTAAGGCCCCGACGATTTGACTAATTTTATGTGATTGCGGTATTATTCTCTTGATTTTTCTTAAGTTCCTACCACATGTCATGGAGATGGATAAGTAGATGACAGTATGCAATTAACATAGAGCTATTTGAGACGAGTTTGGTTATCTTGAGGTTTGATCATGTTTACAGTACAAAGTACAGTACAAAGCACCAGTTTCTTTTGTAATCAGATGGTTTACACACACATTTACTCTCAAGTAGAACGAGGCAAGTAGATTCACATGAATACACCTCAACGATATATAGTTTGATGATACTGTATGTATGTGTAATATTTATAATACCAACATACAATACGATACATCTTACAGTATGTTCTCATACTACGAATTAAAGAAACAAATAATTACAATGCTGACTGTCTAATTATTTGCTGTTAATTATTTTAACGGTAAATCCTACTTAGTTTATTTAAACCGACTTTACATTTGTAAATATCATAATATGCCGATTGAAGTAAGTTGCTATAAAGTGTTACAATAAGAACAATTATCCGTTGACTTAAGAAGCAGCACTAAGTCATGAGAAATGCATGTCATCGCTATGTTAATCAAAACCATATTAAAAATATCCAGGCACTAAAACAAGCAATATAAATACACACATTGCTTGTACAGAGACATTTATATTTAATAAGGAAGATTTATTGTTGGAACGATGCGAAAGCAAAGAAAATCCAGAGAGCTGGAATTATGTGTGGGCCCGGCTTCGTGTCAGTTTAAGCGATATTTGTCATAAATGAAATACATAGGCGCCGTATGTCAGACAATACGTTTACCGGTGTGTGATTAATTATAGTTTGAGAGATGTGGCGTTTAGAACGCAAACTCAAAACAAGTACATACGTGACAAAAATAGGTCCGAGACAAGATCGGATAATTGAATATAAATCGAACATGCATCCTTGAAGATTAAATGTTCTCTGGTTTATGACATGATACGGATTTGTACTACATTTGTAGCGTGTTGAATATCAAACCGATACAATGCAAAGACATGTATCGCATAAAGCCGACACATATATGATGACAATTCCGCAAACATTTGATCAATGTGATGGATCGGCACATACTTGTATTAGGTGATTCGTGTTGGAAGTCGATTCCACTCAAGTAATGAGGTTTCCCTAAAGCGCTCTATTTCATTTCTTGCTACAATAACCTACCACCGCTGAACGCAAGTGCTTGAAGTACAACGTGTTTATCGGTTTAACCAAGGGGAAAATATGTAATAAAAAAGGTGACCTCCTATTATCTTCATTATTGGGTCAAAACGTTAACTCATTGCGCAGTATTCGACAAATACTAATACATTTGCATGGAATGATTAAGAGTTGTGGTGACCATATATTTAGTGCCCTAAGTATATGTAATTGCTATGTTCAAAATTTGAGATCACTGTAGCTACCTGAGGCGTTAGTAGGTATTTATATTATTTTAAGACGTGGTGCTTCATGATAAATAGCATATTTAGAAATAATACAAATCTAGAATCAAAATCTGGAGATATCTTTTCGTCCGCTTCATATTACAATTGTCAATTGTTTACATAATTCAAGACAATAATTACAATACGGCATTGAACAAAACAGAATGATATTACATTTGAATTAAAAATCGCTGACTAAGCTGTTTTCACATGCAAAGATTGTTTAAATTTTTCTAATAATACGTCTATGTACAGCTGTTGACCACTTGGACATGGTTAGTTTTGTATTTTATGTAAAAAAATCATTATGTAAGTGTATGCCGAACTCGTGACCCCTGATGCGTTGTCAATTATGGCCTTCGGGCATGATTTGAACATGATTGTTGCGTCCTACAATGTCTTTTTTATATTTCAAACAATTAACATATGGGCCATGCGGTTTCAGAGCAGAGCATTTAAAAGGTTTTCATTTGTAAAATACCTCTATGGGTCTCGTGACCTTATTATTCAACAACTGGAACCATTTGAAAACTGTTCACATATAGCTACCAAATGAGCATTTCTGTACAATGTGCTGTCATGCGAGGAGGTGTCGTTGCAAAAAAGGTGGACGAACGCACGTACGTCACTCACCGCACCAAAGGACGGACGACGGACATTATGGTATCTCAATACGGCGATTTAATCAATCCAAAATTGATTAACAATTTCCGGTTTTAAATCCGAGGACTTCACAAACATTGCCAGACACTATCTTTGGTTAAAAGGAAATAATATATTAATATCAACCAATGCATAAATTATGTCTTCAGCAGAAACATTTATCATTTATAACGTATAACTGTAATTTTCATGTCCATAGTTTCACCGAAATAATCCCTGCTAATTATGAAAGTCAGTTGTGTCTGGTAAGATGGAACTTTATCATAAATGAAGGTAATTATATAAGATTTTCCATCATTGTTTTAGTTGTTATGTGACTTAAATGTAGGAAAGCAATAAAACTACATAAAAATTACCAGGAGAGCAATTCCAATAATATGTTTTCTTCCAAATAAACGCATGAGATCATGCATTGAATAGTTTTTGAAACCAATTTAGGTTAATTAAGAGTTCACTATCCGTAAACAACACAGATCGCATGTACATGATCAAATAAACATTTATTGTCAAGTCCAAAGTAAAAGTAAATGTTTTCATTCCCTTTCATATTGCCCTCCACATTTACATAGAGCTGTGAAGCTCAAAGCTGCTTTACACACTTGCAACGTCCTCTGCAGCCATTTTCACTTTTGCATAAACATCTTTCTTAGTAGAGTCGTTGACGTACCGGCAACTCTACTGCTCGTAGAACATAACTCACAGTTCTTGATTCTGGGAGCAGAGTGGTTGATAGAATTGTTTCATTAATGTAAGAATGTGGTTCATGTAAATCGAACATTAGCAGTAAAGGTGATCTATCCCATTAGTGACACTTAACTTTTGTTCAAGTGAAAAGTCTATGAGAATGTTGTTTCCCAGAATATGCAAATTAGTAAATAACAATTTGGTTTATAAATTCGTTTTAGAAACGATTGCACACATCGACAGTTGAACATGTATTGCATATATTTAAAATCCTTGTTTTTCTATATACTTATGTGTTGGTATTTTGATCTTATTTATACATCAAATTGAGTTTAATTTTTGGTTATTAATAGAGAAACATGCTACGAATGAATATTGTATGTTCCCATACATAAGTTTATAAGAAAGATTCGTGCACAAATGGCGGAAACAATTCGGATAGAGCCCAAACGCATTATGCATGATTGATGATTCAACGTTATTATAGTTATTACACAATTTCTGATAAAACACCACGGTGTCTAACAACTGCACGATTAGATCAGTTTAAAGACAATTCAATAGTAAATTAAACATTAGTTTTCATTTTATCTCAAAAGTACACAGCATGGATTGCAACTAAATGATTTAAGGTATGTGTTTGTGTAGGTATCATAAGTAACGTATCTGATAAATTAGAACTAACAATAACACGTATAATATGTTCTTTATTAAAATAAAAAGCTTAGACGCAGGTAGGCAGACGACAATATATTACATCTTCTCGGAAGTCAAGTTTTCACCACGCTATAACACCGTGATCATATAACTTCTTGGTCAATATAACATGCTGTTTGAGATTACCACATCGTATTGTGTTGCCCACTAGGCATTAGCTTTAAATTTAATGTATGTATGTAGGTATCATAACTAAAACGTAACTGCTAAATTAGAACTAACAATAACACGTATAATATGTTCTTTATTAAAATAAAATGCCTAGACCGTAATCATAACACTCCTTGGTCATTATAACATGCTGTTTGAGATTACCACATCATATGTATTGCCCACTAGGCATTAGCTTTACATTTAATGTATGTACTGTATTAAAAATCAGAATAAACAAACTTATACAAATGCAAGAAAGTATTGTTACCATGAACTACTAGTCCTTTATTAAAGTCAAGTAACGGATTGTTTGTACAATAATGTCACCGCTTTTGAAATCCGGAAATAACGACAACATCCCTATGAAAGATGTACACGGTTTTGAAAGCGTTCCGAAAAGCAGAATACAGATTGATATATAATGTAGAATTGCGTTGGAACGATGTATACTACAAAATACAGCATATGCCAGAGCCGAAGGCAGACCTTTGTTAAATGATATTTACATTATTGCTTTGGTGTAATGGAAAAGCATTCATTAAGGAGAGTGCAAGCAACAATCGTATTTGGTTTTTAAGAAGACGTCGATGTTTATTTAAGTTAGTTACTGAGTAATTGTGATTGCCGTCCTTCATATGCTTGTGCTTTGTAACTTAAATTAACCCCCGTTCTTACAGAGCTGCGACATTACGACGATCTGAAAAAGGTTTGGATCGGGGCGGATCGACGTCGATCGGAGTCTTAATCGAGCAATGTGGCAAATAATGGTCTTCATTTCGACCGTACTCCGATGCCACTACGTCAAAAGCGCTGCTAACACGCTTTTTTTACGATGTTTCGCAGACCGTTGCCGACCAGCGGCCGCGTTTACTGTGTCTACTATCGAGACATTCAAGATCATACTACGACGCTACGCAGACCTATATGACTGTACGACGATATCGCTAACATGTCTCCGACCATACTACGATTGTATTACGCTTCTAGTACGATTTTGGCGATGATATATATATCTTTGGTTTGAAACATATTTTGCACTTCTTTCCAAACTCCAAACATGAACGGACATATAAATGCTGATCTCATTCATCTGGCTTTACTCCAGCAAGAACAAATGTTAGTGGAACTTGAAACTGCACAGATAGTTAACAGACGGAGGCGCATAAGAAGGAAAAGAAGATACTTCTTCTCCGAATGGAAGACACCATTTTTTTTTTCAACTTTTTGAGGACCAGTGATGTTTGATGAGCTGCTCCAGAGAGTAGGCCCTAGGAATCAGAAGAAAGATACAGGCTGGAGGAAAGAGCTAGAACCAGGTGTCAAACTTGCCATTACTATAAGACATCTCCCTTCAGGAGATAAGTACCCTAGTCTAATGTATAACTTCAGAGTTGCTAAGAATACGATAGCGTGTCTCATTCCTGAGGTTTGCCAGGCTATTTGTGAGGAATTAAGAGATGAAGTGATAAAATGCCCAACAACTCCAGATGGATGGTCTCTCATAGCAGACGCGTTCAGGAACAGATGGAATGTCCCACATGCATGCGGTGCCCAAGATGGTAAACATGTGGCCACCAGATGTCCCCCGAACAGTGGCTCGCTTTGCCACAATTACAAGCACTTCTTTTCCGTTGTGCTACTAGCACTGGCAGATGATGATTACAAATGTTTATGGATTGACTGCGGAGGTCTTGGTTCTATGGTTCTATGTCTGATGCTCAAATGTTTAACGAATCTGAGCTGAAACAGTGCCTCGATGACAGAGCAATTGAATATCCATCGCCAGATTCATTTCTTCATGACAACGAGCCGATGCCCTACTTTATTATAGGAGATGATGCATTTGGGTTGAGGAAATATTTGATGAAACCTTATTCGCAAATAGGTCTAACCAGAGAGCACTTAATCACAAACTACAGAATATCAAGGGGTCGCCGTGTGATTGAAAAGGCTTTTGGTATTTTGGCTCAAAGATGGCAGGTATTACTCACAATCATGCAGCAATTCCCGGCAGTGATATAAGACATCATAGAGTGTTGTGTTTGCCTTCATAACCTCGTGAGATTGCGCTACCCGGCTTTACAAAATGCTCCACTTGACCAGGAGGATGATGATCACAATCCGGAGCCCGGTGCCTGGAGACAAGAATCTAACATGCAAAAGGTACAGATGCCAGGAGGAGAAAACAGGGACATCATCGCTGGGAAGAGACAAAGGTAACTACTTAAACTCTATTTAACAGCCCGATAGGATCGGTACCATGGCAGAAAAGAATGATTCCCCACTAGTATGTGTTATTATGTACAGTGTTGGACATTTTAAGCAGTATATGTGCGGTATAATCAAGTTATAACGAATAAACATCTGTTTGAAGTGACGTTTTACAATTACTGTTTGTAAACCCAGATGGCGTTGGTGTAGTGATTGTTTGAATATGTTTTTTTTTCAAGCTGCAATTTTGGATTAAGTTAAGATTGTGAAAAATCTCTGCAGTTATTTGTGAATTAAAGTACAGTTCTATTATTTATGATTTTGGTAAAGGAATGTACTTGTTTTATGCAGTGCAATATACGAAATAAGTCATCTTAACAGCGTTTAACATATGTATATACTGTTGTAAACAATAGAACATGAAAATTATGTTTTTGAATTATGTTGTTTTTTCCCAAATTATGAGTTACACTCCATTCGTGAGCAATTTGGAAAAACTGTACCCAAGTATAATACGGTAAAGGTATGGAAACATCGAAGAAATGAAGCCGCAGAAAGATTACAGGCAGATCAACGTGCCTTAGTATAAGGAGTAATAAATAATACTAGTATACTTAAAAAAGCAATTGGTTATATGAGTTTTAGTCATATACTTCGTGTATAAAACAGAAACATATGACACAAATCTTGTAACATAATCGCATTGCAAATAAAAGTTTAAAACCGTTTAAGGCATTTAAAGTTCTTTGACAACAAAACTGATGTTACCAACCATAAGGCTTTTTTATTAAAAAGAAAACGTTAAGTTTTTTTTCTACAAGAACTAAAACTCTCATTCATAAAACATACACAAAAAAAGACAAGACACACAGACAGACATAACAATTAAATATTGATTGAAAACCAAACAGTAATACAATCGAGTTTACGCAAGAACAAGTATTGCCTTTATGAATACAAATTTTGAACTAAAGAGTATGCACAAGAAATCTAACTGATCTGAGTTTAAAATCAAAATGAACTACTATTGTCAATTAAGTGCATGTCTGAAACGAATTCAAAATAGCTTTAAGAAGTTTGACTGCTGCAAAAACATATTTATATCGCTAGAACTGCGTGTGTCTATGTGTTGTATTGATTAGCGTTTACTGTTGCTGGAGTCCATGTTGTCCGTCTTCCATATCTAACAGTGAGCTAAGGCCTGCAACACCATACTTGATCCCTCTTGTGACGCTCTACTAACGGGAGGGGCACACGCCAGCTTGTCTTGCTGCTGAAACTGCTGCTGTTGCACCCAAGCACGTTCCTGAGGTCCTAACACGGACGTTGTATTAACGATTTGGGATGGCCATTGCGACGGATAAGGCTGCCAGTGTACGGAATAGTGATCACTATCCTTGTTTAAGGAAAGGTCAGGTCTAGGCTGGAGCTGTTGTTACTGCTGCTCCTGCATGTCAGTGTAGCGGCTGACCAGGTATTGTACGTCAGCTTGGAAGCGGCGCCAATTAGTCTTATTAAGGCCTGCCACGGCTTGCTTAACCCAGTCCATGAAGGCATCATGTTCATTCGGTTTATGTGTATACTTGATGCAACCCAGCAACTCTCGCTGCAAGTTAATAAGCTGATCCTGACTACCTGCCAGGTCTGCCAAGATTGCATCATCGGAGGACCGGTTGTTAGTTCGGGAAGCTCTTGAATACGTTGATGTTGAAGATACATTTGTCGAAGTGGATACCGTTGTAGTGGAATCATCGAGGGCGTCCATGTAGAGAGCGCATGTACCAGCTGTATCAGCTTGGGCATCAGCAGAGTCAGGTTTTTTTGGGACCAACTTCACCGTCATCTGTTACGAAAATAAGTACGAATTAATACATTATCAATATTTTCATCTTCAATGAATACTTACATAGAAAACAACATGTTGTTCTATTGTACAGTTTTGCTTTTTAACCAATTCTACCATTACGCCAGCTTACTATGTAACGTGAATAATTATCAATTGACTGCTGATCGGGATCCAGTCAGTTTTCTCTTGCAAATTCGTGTGTTCCAAAGGCATCAACACTCAAGCATATGACATTATTTCGACCCTATAATGAATGTGTGGTTGTCTACTTACACTAACAGCGGTGCGTTTTTTGACTTCAATGATATGGGGCTGCAGGAAACCAAATTCACGCAGGATCGAACTGTCCCTTTCTGTAAGTTCCTCATCTGGAGCAACGGATCACGCTTTTTACAGCCGCCAATACCTTTTCGAATGCTACTGTACCAGGTTTTGATGATGTCAGCGTCTTTACCAAACAGATTAGCCTGTTCCCTCCAGAGATATTCTTTCTTCTGGGTTTCTTTATAGCCCTTTAGGTTTTTGTTGTAAAGGATTGGATGTGCGCTGAGCCATTCAACCATAGCCTGTTCCTGGTCCTCTGTAAGGTCTGCCTGCATTTTTCTGCGTGTCTGCTGGAGTACATTTCTACTTTCTTCAACACCGAATTTGGACTCAATATAGGGATCATCAGGCTGAGGGGTTCCGTGAAAGGAAGGGCACCAGCTTCAACGGTCGAAGGTTCGTCATGATCTTTCCCGGCCTCAGGATTTTTCTGCTGCAGGATGTTCAAGATCTTGAGTCACAGACCTTGCAACCGCAGATTTTTTACGGCCTTTACCACGGTGTTTACGGGGCATTTTCAATTGTAACTGTAACAAGATGTGAAAAGTTCGTAGTATGTACTGCAAATGATGGTAAAGTATAGTTTCACCATTTACATGTAGTTGACAGATGATGATTGGTCAACTATCAGCTCTATAAAAAAACAGCTGTCTGATAGGTCGTGGTATGATTGGCGTAAGGTCATTGTAGGTCTTCGCAGGATCTTCAAAAACGTAGAGAGATCGTAGCGGGAACGTAGTAAGAACGTAGTGGGAGCGTTGTAGAAGCGTACTTGATAAGTTCCCGACTGTACTACGCATTCACTGCGCTTTTACTTCGATCATGAAGATCTCTCCACGATGCTTCCGCGCTGCCTGTACGATTACGTTGCTTCTACTACGCTCTTTTTACGACTTTACACTGATTCTTGTTGGCCACGATTCCGCTACGCTTGTTTTGAGCATGTTCAAAATAAGCTTGGCGAGGGCGTAGAGCTCTCCGATCATGAAGTCTCTACCGCGATCATACTGCGCTTATGAAGACTCAACAAGACAAACAGAAAAAAAAGAAACAACAAAAAACACACACACACCACTCTAAATAATTAACAAAATTACCAAACAACAAATACAGAAACTAGTTATACGCTTACCGATGTCTGCTAATAAAGGATTGCGAAGTTAACCCAATGAAACGTAAATATATATTTTTATTTTTAACATTAAATATACCGTAAAGAAAGTTACAGAAATGCATTAACATAAAAAGGACATGGAAACATTGGATGGATCTATGATGCGGTTTGCCTACCTAGATTTTGGACGTTATGGTGGCATTGTCAACAGCTCTGTTGCAGTGTATGAAATTTACCATTTACATAAAACCCAGCAGGCGTTAAATAATAGCGTTTTGTCGTTAATCTAATATACAGTAATACATAAAAGCCGACTTCTAGGGGAAATGATTTATGTTGCATTCTGGCAACAAAATAACAGGATTTTGTTATACAGCGTCATATATTTTATTTATTCTTCATAATTATGATTGCTGTTTAAATATATTATGTTATGCAATGGCGTGTTATTCCCATATAATGATAATTTAAAGTTTCTGTTTTAATTTAAAGAACATTTTGAAAGTTACATTTCGTAAAATGCATTCCGTCTGTTAAAAGTGTCAGCAACTTAAGATGTTGTTTTTATTGCGAACAAATAACATATGCCATAATTTATTTTAAATTCAAAACGTGCTAGACATTTCGGAATAAAGTGGAGATACAATGCATATGCTTACATTTAAAAAATTAAAACAGTATGCGTGTGTACATCACATAATATTTTATTAAGTGAGTGAATATGAGAATATTTTTTTTATACATTATATGCAAATGACTTATCGTTGATGTGTAGAACATACTATTATGTTTAGTTATGTGATCAATTGCCGCCATGACTATATTATAAAATAATGTGTTCACCCACTTCCTAATCTAACATGGCTAACCTGCGATAGGACCTCATGCGATCTTATTTTGAATAAAGTTAATATCTTAGATCTGCAATCTATTTACTTTTGAATAAAGTATATTATAGCATACATAGTCCGTGTCCCGTCAGTTTTAGCGGTATGTGTGTGTGTGTGTTTGCAAAAACAGATGGGCCAGGTACTTTGTACATTTATTACACTTATTAACATGATTGTACAGTCAAATACACATGCTATACGTTTTGTAATATGCACGGGTTTTATATTGGATCGTGTTATCATTCACATATTTCAATTTTAGGTACCACAGCAAAAAACTAGCACAACACATACATGTAGCACCCATTTTGTAATGAATACATACAATAATATACAATCGTTCCTTACTTGCAAGTGTACTTCAATACATAAAAGACTCAACAAGTCATTGACGTTGGTCCAGGACATAAATGGCGAGACACATCATTAACATTGTGTTGGCTTCAATTCATTGTATAATGCAATTTGACCTAAAGTCGTACAGTTTGAGAGAATACTAATTGTATCTGTGTAGTTGTATTGATGCGTACGAGGGAAAATTAATGTCACTGACCGATTGGTAAATAACATTAAGGCTTGTCAGTTTGTTGACCGTTACACAATTCCGTAGTCATATAGGTCTGAATCAAGATAGTTGTTCTCGACATAAATAAGACAGCGACCGTATGTATGGTATTTGACTAAAATTATTTTTCTGTATCTGATTCAGGATTGCCTTGAAACTATAACGACATACAAACAAAATGTTGTTATTGTTGAATTTAAGAAACGTGTTATAAAACAGATAAAACTAAATAGCAACCAACATTATCTTAATTATTCTTCAAACATGTGTCAACTTCCTTAAGTATATTATTTATTAAACACAGTATTCATGGTTTTTAAGATTGTATCAATACGTATAGTTAAATGACATTTATAGATATGGAGAAATCGAATGTTATTACTAGAAGTAGTAGGGGCACTGAATACTCGCAAGTACAAATGTGAGAAAACAAAATTACATTTGTTGTTCAAATCTCTATTGAGTAAGCATTATATGCAACCTAATGCCATGGTATTCATACACAAATACAATTTAAATGTAAACAGAGTGAAACGACTGCATCAGTTGGAGATAAACTTAATTATAGCAAGATTTCCTTTATGAATTGCAATGACAAATTGCGAAATAAAGTATTTCACAACGCAATCACACATACACAATATCAGAATTACACGCCATACATTAAACTAAGAAAATGGATATAAACCTTAAAACTATCACTGCACAGCCTTGGTGATTTTAACCAGTTTGGTCGATGTCAAAATAATGTACAAAACAGTTTACTGCCAATATAGGGAATCTCGTATTATAACAAACACAAACAACGTTCAATTTCATCACCAACAACAGCGCAACCACGCAATCCAGAGAAACATGTTTGTAACTGTAAGAGAAACGATTGAATAAAAAAAAGAAAAAACAAGTATATAAACATGTTTCTATTATTTGGTTTACAATACATGGTCATATCTGCGCAAGTCAAGTTATTAAGGCATCCGATTTAATTGTTGTAAATCAACTCGATCGAAGATCGTTTTATACATTTTCATAGAATTATGTTTAAAGTAATTTACATTCCATTATTAAATCAAGCAAGATTGTGGTTCATATAACGATTTATTGACACAGATATGCCGTTTCGTATTATGTTTAAATATTGTGTCTTTAAATCACCACCAGTAATACCAACATAGTCAAGCTGGAGTACCCGTACACGTTCCCTTGAAATAACAATGACGAACATTTGAACTTGTTAGCTACGAGACAAATTTGATTATCTTCGAACACATATTAACAAAACGTTGATTATATGTGCTGGGCGTATTGTATTTTATTGGCTTTGGTCTGATCGTGTTAAAATATATTGTTTTCGACAGCATATGACGAATGGTCAGTTAAATAACAATGATATCTTCTTAATCTTTTTTTAAATATTTAATTGATATACAATGTATATATAACTTATTTGTATGCTATTTGGCATATATTGTTTCATAAGCATCAATTTAATAAATGTCATTATCATCAGCATTATTATCACCATCATCAACGGCTAAAGAAACAACATAATAATAATTCGTATGATAGCCTTCATCATAAATGTTAACGTAACATTTTAAATGAACTTGCAAAAGAGACACATCGACTAGCGCAATATGAAATTGCTCGAAATAAATCCTAGCCTTATTATCGTGATCAAACCATGGTTGACTATGGTCAAAATTGTTTTGACTGTGTTAATTACCGAGGAGGAAGCAATGTGCCTTGTCCAGTAAACAAAAACGATTTAAAAAAATTATGTCAAATTGCGGAGTTCCTGGGTTCGACTATAAATAACACTTAAGTAAGCAGACAGAATAAAACAGTGTGTCGAAATATCGATAAATATAAAACAATATACACATTTAGGACATTTCTGAACTATGCCAACACCAACAAACACAATTGCAAAGAACGCCATGCTTGTAATTAATTGAATACACACATCATCTGCATAACCACCTTTAAGCAATGTTGTTTTATTCCATTCATAATTTTCTTTACATGTTAAACCATGCGTTAAATGCTTAGTGAAATAACCTTTATTGTACTGTATTGTACCCTTGACATCCTCGAACAAGCAGGTGCAATGGACGAACTATGCAATAGATAATGAAGCTTGACAAGATGAATAACAATAACTTTCATTGTCGTCTACGACAGTTACTTCAATGTCTCTTTGTAAGTTATGAATTATTGATTCCTGCGAAATAATAACGATGCACAGGTTCAATGTCAAAATAAAATGTACATGGTCGAAATCTAGGCATTATGAAGCTTGGGGCGACTTTAACATCATCATTCGAACGGCAATTTTAATATTCTCCATATTTAGGGAACGGTTAATTTATCGCAGAAAAAGGCCAATACAACCTTTTTCAAATAGTAAAATTAGAAATGCCGATTTTGGCAACCATCTTGACACGTTGAACATATTAATCAAGCTTATATATTTCATTGTTCAATGTTACAATACAAACGTTACTTTCTAAGTCTATAAATACAATCAAACATATTGATTCAAGAAGTGTTTAGGAAACATTAATTACAATGACATAAATGCTTGTTGAAATAAATCATCAATACTAATGGTCATAGTGTTGTCCAAAAGACCGTTTCGTCATCACCTACTTTTGACGTACAGACTTATCGTACGTGACTTGGTGTTTTTCTTATGTATAATACACGACCTTCCACAAGTCATACTAGTGCAAAGAGTGTACACAAACTTAAAGACAATGCGGGATTTCTAGATCAAATAAACACAATGCTGTAATCCACAAACAATCTTTTCAATAAATACTGAAGCACATAGTTTTCCTTTAATCGAGTTCTAATAAAACAACTTGGTTACTATGATTTCATTTTATAGCAGGTGGCGACGAAAAGGAAAACTCATTAAATGACGGTTGCAAGCGCAAACCAGATGTGCGTTACTAAAATGATTCCTCATTAAACATGATAGTTCACAATAATAGTGTTAAATAAACCACAACATTATTACTGATTAACTGAATATGGATAATATAGATAATCACGGTAAAAGCGTTTGTTCATATAACGCTTCGTAAATGATACTAATAAATAGTTGAAATTACTTGTTATTCAGCGTAATCATACTTTAAGAACGTGTTCAACATTCTAAAACCAACAACAAAATAAACACTGTTTAACGACTAGTTCTCAATGCGAGGTCTGTGTTAGTGAATACGTTCGTTTTGTACATTTTTAAAAGGAACATTTTTAAAACCAAAAATGACATCTTTTCAAGTTGAATAGCCAAAACTAAATGAAAATCACGATAAAATGGTTTAAGTTCAAACAGCCCGACATTTGTTATTTTTTTTGAAAATAATATCTCGCTGCAAACACGTTGTTACATGGAACCGATTTGAAATCATTAAAACTTTATTGTAATCCGTGTATGCCCTTAAACATTGCATTACTATACGGAACTATGAGATTATAGATAAATATCAAATAATTTAGACTCTCATACATCTAGATATTTGTTTCAATTCGAAAACCAAATAAAACATGTTTGAAATGAAGTACCACTTTCAAAAGAGAATGTACGTGTTGCTCAACGAAAGACTTGACCACGTGATTAAATGTTAACACCATATCGTTAAATCGATGTTGAATGCAATTCTGGTGATTTATTCACCAGCATCTTCTAATGTAATGTTAAGCAACAAACACAAACGACACCTTTAAAACGTCAGATCAGATTTTGCTCGTTAATAGCCATTAACAACTTTGCTCACAAATGTGTCGTATTGGTAATCAATTTACATTCAACAATACGCTTAAGTAGCATGTCGTTTATTTTGTGAAAACTATGTTTTACTGGCATTGATTGCTTTATGCGTGCAAAGTGTCCTACTTGCATTATTTAGTGGAAACATGTCCTAATTACGTTATATTTCTAATAAATAAGGAATGACCGCATACAATAAAAGTGCATGACTTGTTATATTAAGTGTATCCGCATGTGCCATCTTATAACTTTGTTCTTATCGATGATATGTCGTGCATTGTAAGCGCCGAAACTTCAATCAAACGAATTCTTTGGTTGTGTAGATGCTGTTAATATCGTGTTATGTAACGCATACCAATATTCGGTTGTGTCGGTTGCATAGAAACAATAATATAATAATTTATTAATTATTTTTATAATATTAGACGAGAATGTGTTCAATTTGTTCGCCACATACAAGTTGAGCTTCGTCAATAAACCTCGAACCTCGCCTTTTACGAGAAAAAGGCGGCCAATACGGAAAACCACGGCCAATACTGGAAAAGGTCGGCCAAAACGAGATTCAGCCAATCAGAAACCAGGAAAAACTCGGCCTTATATGAAAATCTTTCAATAGTGGCAGTTTGATTCCTCCGCAGATATGTGTCGCGTTCTGAGAAAACTGGGCATAATGCATGTGCGTAAAGTGTCGTCCCAGATTAGCCTGTGCAGTCCACACAGGCTAATCAGGGACGACACTTTTCGCCTTAATTGGATTTTTGCTATGAAGAGACTTCATTTAAACGAAATATAAGATGATATTATAAAGTTAGTCGAAATAACTTGTACGGGGATAGGTCACAAAATCATGTATAGGGCAATATTTCTTTCATCTGATTTGTAACGTTGTCTACCTTTCCGCGAGAGTACGTTGTTTAAAGCGTGTAAATACAATTACTTTGAGAATCGCAATTGATGATATGTTTAGAATAGATAATCTGCTGTACTGGATACATACTGGTCCTTTAAGCACGAGATTGGGCTAAAATATGATGCGCTTAAAGAGGTTTGATTGTCAAAAGGGGTTATCGGCCAAATGTATTGTATGGAAATATGCATTGATATGTTTGTTATAAGCGGTCATATGCCACCATTGAAATTTGCAAACCTACACATGTGTAACATTGGACTCTCTTTCCCGTCATTAGCCAACCCTTCCATAATGTTCATAGTGATACACTAATTAAGTTTAGTTAATAAAGCGATCGATGTTCAGGACAATATACATATTAATTGGCGTTTAATTTAGCTTTTAAATCAAACTCTTATTTCGAGTCTATATGTTTTAGCAATCAATATCTGCATTAACTGATTTTGAAACCATATATAACTCTTGTATCCGATCATTGATACGTATTGGACTATGTAACTACTAACAATACTCATAATTGTTTCGTCTGTCTTTCAAAGAGCATATCGATGAATTATACAGTAACATTGATGATAGTGAAAAGCAATTTAGAATTATTTAGATTGATACGAAAACGAGTAATCATTAGATTAAACTTTATATAGTATATTATCCTGTCACATGCCTTTAAATCAGCCTGATGACCAGGTAACCTAATAACCCAAAAGTTTTAAGGCTAGTTGACCACGTGACCTCGAATATCCGTCAGTCGATCTCCGGTGACGGACTTCTGTGTTCTATTAATAAAATACCAAATACATGTTAAGTACTGTTACCTTTGAAATTTATTTAGACGCATTACGATTGTTATCGTTTATATTAAATATCATCCTAGTTTGTTTCTTCTTTTAAATATATATCCAAACCAGCTTTTCGTATTTTATTTTCATTATTCCGATTATTATTTTTTATTTGTGGCTCAATTTCATTTATATCCGTTGACTTACACTGAATGTGCACACCATTTTGTTCAATCAAATGTTCAAATAAAATTGATTGTGTGTTTTGCTATTGCATATTTTTTTTTAAATTCTAACAATAAAATATCACATTATCGATTCGTTTTTAATTTTTTCTCATATGTTCAATAGGAAAGTATTAAGAGGAACGGTTTAATTTGGAACTTATGTTTACGTGACACAATCGGTAGTTATTCCGTCGTTAGGAATGTTGCGTCAATGTATGAGGAACGACCAGAATAATTATTTTGGTATGCCAATAAATCATTTGTCTTTGATAAAATGTGTTAAAGGTATAATTCAAAATTTTGTAAATGTGACAAGATAAATAGAATAAAAGGTTTGTGACGTGGATGGAGAATGGTGATCTGGTTCGTCGGAGGATCTTATCGGGTTCGCTATCGGCTCACCCGATAAATTTCTCCGCCTTGCAAGATAACCATTCTCCATCCACGTCACCAACCTATTATTTATATCCGGGTAATACAGGTTCTAATGCGACATCACGCTAGAACGTCAATATTACGGTCATTAATGACATTTGTCGTGCAATCCTATTGGCGCCTTATCCCCGCACACACGCACACTCCAACTAACAGCACGTCATAAGTGCCGAAGTTGTACGTTCATATAACCCGCAAACACACCAAAACGCTATGGTGAAATTAACCACATACTGTGGCAATTTAGTGTTCTTTAACGTGCATTCAACATCGCCCGATATTCTTGATACATGAAGTTTCCAAACAGCAATTGCATGTCTTTTAATAAATTCAAGGTAGGAAAAACGAGCCAAGGAACACCAACTTTATATTTTGAATGCAATCGTGCAATTGAAATGACTTTTCTACAAACTAATTAATCAAATATAATAAGTCGCCCCGATAAAGTTTATATAATTGGTGTTCAAGTAATTTTACATCCGATAATTTGATACGAACCTTTACACAATGTTACCAATAATGCATGCCTTTTTTAAGTTCTTTGAACATGGTATTGTACAACTGTGAACATCGCATATCGGACTAAATACTTTCAATCAATACAATCAAATAATTAATCAAAACCAAACTGTTTTCTCAAAAATGCTACATGGGTGATTCTACGAAAAACGGTCTTAAAGTGAACAGAAAAAATCGGACTGGTCCCAACACAATTGTTATAACTTTGTGCATTAAGATGAACTATGACATGTCTTTTGCACACTTGAAGTACCTGCAGTGATTTAAAATGTATACTTTATGTCATTGTTTTACATATATTTTGGCATATGGGGGACTTATGTCATTTCCGCAACATTCATTAAATAAATTCTCAATTGTAAAATAATAATATATTTTCAAATTTCACAAATCATATAATTATATGGACAATTTTCGCATTCATACATGTAAGTCACTAACGAAAACATTATACAAATGAAGTAGATTGCAAAGAAGCTCTCGGTTTTGAAAAATATACAATTTCGAGGTGATTATCTTCTGTTTGTGTCATATGTGAAAACTAATTTTCACTGAAATGCATACGGTTTACTTAATAGTGAATGTCTTTGAACTCATGTTGCAGAATATTTACAGTTGCGATGTTTTCTATACAAATGCATTAAACAATCTTGACAGTCGCGGAAATGACAAATAGTTGCGGAAATGACGAAACGTTGTGGTAATGACAAGCAAAAATTGTTCAAACTTATATATTTATTTTTATAACTCAAATGATTGACAATCGTTTGTAATACATTTGTAGACTAGATAGGGCGTCAAGATACCCATAAAACAAATTACAAACATGTACTTCGACAGACACATAACGTGATTTCATCTTTCTTTCGTGTAGGGATCTAATCATTTCCTTATCCATACAAATCACATAATTCGATCATTACTGCAGTTACAGCACGACACATAAAAATATTGACGATAGTGCCTCGTTTTCATCTTGGCCGGTTTGTGAGCGCAACGTACTTTAATAATTGAAACGAGGCTGATTTCCTACTTTTCAAATACATTTTCTTCCAATTAACTCATCAAGTTGAGGTCTACGTGAATGAAGTCATATGCCCATCTAAAGAGGAAAAATCGCTGTATTAGATTGACATTTTGTCTATCTTTATACATATTTTCACAAGTCTCTGAATTGTTTCACAATTCTCTTTTATGTCATTGCCACAAAATAAGTTGTATTTAATTTTAATGCACACACAATTGCGTGCATCTATCTTTGAAGCTTTCAAATTGCGATATTTGTAACATTAAATTAATAATGCATGTTAGAATAAGCAATTGCAGTACTATTAGTATACTAATACAACATTTTGTCAAGATTGCATGTTTAATGTCATCTCCGAAACGTGTTTTGTCATTACCGCAACATTTTATTCGTTTCGGTAATGACCGTTTCGGAAAGGACATTTAAAAAAAACATATCCATAAGCGTCTGTCGATTATGATGATGCCTTTATTAAATATTGATAGAGGTAACATACGTTGATATAAATACATATAAGAAACGGTCAAATATGCATTTTAAAGGACATGAGTCGCCGTTTGGTAATGGCGAGTAAAAAGCATGCGAATGCAAATTTGAAACTTACCATCGAAAGACCCGCCATCTTCCATAGCTTCCTGTTAAGATACCGCGTTCAAAATATTTTTCGATGAATTACAACCATACTTACTATTTTAATTATTGTTGTCATCACACTTTCGTTTCGGTAATGACAAAAACTGGATGACAAAAGAGGCTTTTGGATGTTTTATGTTTTGTGTATTTCATTGGTAAGATAACGTTCTTAGTTTTTTTATTTTAAACTTTCAGGCACATGTTAAAGCGTTAAATTTGTTTGAAATATAATGATTCATACTTGTAAATAACAGTATAATGAGCCACCCCAGCCACGTGACGAGCGGTTTTCCACAATTTTTGGGGGTTGGGATAATATTTTTCAAAGAACTGTGATATTTTACACCAATTTATACTTTAAGTATTTTTAAGGTATAGTTTCTGTAACATAATACACGTTTATTTGAATTTAAAATATGCAAATTGCGATATAATGTGAGTTTATGTGCGGGTGACAGACTCTGCCCAATTTTTGTAGAATCACCCACATGTGTATCGTTCTTGTTCTTGCTATGACTTATGTAAAGTTTAATGCAAACTCAAAATGGTTGTGTATTTGTCAAAGTCACATATAAAAGATCACACGTAAGACAATAAGTAAAAGGCATTGCCGTGGGAAATATGAATGAAGCAATATTTTGATACGAGCTTATTGCGCGAGAAAGTGAAATGAATTATATACGCATATGTACTTCGAAACTGTTTCATCGATTACATTGGTATACATAATGATAAAATGTAATAACTTAAGATGGATTTTATCGCAGTTTGATCACAAACGTAAACCTATACCAGACACGAATGTCCAGACATGTACAATTTATTCTAAGCTATTTAAGCATGCAACTCTGGTATAAGGAAACACTTTCTGTACTTAAGAATGAACATGAATTAAACATACGTGTGTATGTGTTTATTTGTTATGTATAACATGCCCCAACATATAAATACAATATATGCGTGAAGTAAGCAAATACACGCAAAATACACGCCTCGAACATATCAATTAAATGTTTGAAAGATACACACAATACATTAACAGCCAATGGTTTGTAACATACTACATGCACACAATATCATATATGTTGAAATAGTCATTCACATGACTGTACTTATGGTCGAGTTCAAACAAAACAACGCATACATGTCATATTTTATTCAGGATTAGATATGTTAACAGCATTCGTAATACATAACAAAGTCACTGGTATAATAGTGTGGTCGCCATTTTCAAATTGAAATTGTGTTGTTATTTTTCAATCAAATATTTCTATATATCATCATCGATTTTTACAGGTATACATTTTGTTTTTCAGATGAAATTTATATACACTTGTATAGCTAAATGCGGAAATAAATTATTTAAATAGTTTTCCTTTTCATACTTCACCTATAGCAAACGTGTGATGATTATAACACGAGTTATGCGTGTAAAATTTTAATTGAAAAGTACGCCACAATCATGCGAAAGATCCGTTCATAGTTTACGTGTCTTTTTTTGTATTTTTTAACATAAGGTCGTCAACTGTGAATGCCACATTTACGCGTTTTTCACCAGGAGTTAATTTAGTGCAGAAACTCGGACGAAACTTAGTGGTGTCTCTTGTTATGACCTGCGCTAACAGTGTTTAAAGAAATGCCCTATAATTGGGTTATTTACTTTTCGTTTGTGACTTCTTTTGGCTTTTATTACCTGAGCTATGTTGGTCAATTTCTTAGCATTTCAGGTAAGATCAGTTAACTACGTTTTTGATTTCGGACAAACAAAGCAAAATACTGACATGTTAAGTGAGGTAGATGTCTCCATAGTTTGCTGCGGCACAGTGTGGTAACGCGTCATTCGTCAAATCAACAGTGTTCATCTTTCAATTTCCTGAAATTCTTACTGCAAGCGGTACATATAAAAAACTTAACCGTAAATGAAGTGTAACTTACAAAAAACAATACGAGGTGAATCAAGCTCTCCTCTTCAGACAGTTGGGTGTTTCCGGCATTAAGTGACTTCAGTTTGAACCTGTGACTTGGTATATTTAAAAACACGATGCTGACCGAGAGAATGTAGAGCATCTTTGCTACCCGAACCTGTGGTAGGTTCCTTATGCTAGACTGACGACCGTATTAGTTGGTTTTCTTGATTGTTCTTTGCTGTTTTCTCTGGAGCTAGCGAACAATGGCAAATGTCATGAATGTCAGCAAGAAGATGAGGAGAACAAACGGAACCAGCAAGGTCAGCACCAGGTCGGCGTAGAAGACCAGCTGCAGTAAGTGGACGTATTTTTCGATTGGCATGCACATTTTCGTGGAATTCGAATGAGGTTGCTTTGTGCCTAAAAAAGTAAAACCATAAACATGTTATAAAAAATATATTACTAGTATACACGTATGTATACTGTGCATACAGGTTTGTAAGTAGATAAGCCATGAAAGTTTAACTATGTGTTTCACAATTGCATATGTATTAGTATTACACTTTTCCATAATAAAGATTTAAGAACCAATTTGCCCGCAAATCGGCGTTCCGTTTGCGCTTGTTATGGTTTTCACGAAAGGATAACATCGGTGCAATGCATTGCTTGTTGCCAATACCAGTAATTGTAAGTATATTCTGGCAGAATTGCTATATTTAACGTGACAATTTACCTATTGACAATAATACAGCTTTATAATAAAAAGGTTATTAGTGATCTAAAGATATTATATTGCGAGCTTGCTTCTTTTCAAATTAGCATAGACTGTTTCGAGTCGAACCTAATACTTATCTTTATAAAAAGTTATTTCTATTATATACAGGGAACCTCTGTAATAATTGACACCACCACGTACAACGCCAGTGCCGTTACGAGCAGTACCAACGCCACAACACGTGCCCAGAACAGCGTGCGCATCTGTTTGATCTTGGTTGGATGACATATGGTTATGAACGTCTCAACGGTTATGCAAACCACATACCTGAAATATCGAATCGATACATTCACTCCTAATGGTAAACACTGTGCAAGCAGTGTACAATTGTTTAATTATGTGAACAATAGTTAATGTGGATATACACTAAAAAAGCAAACCATTTATACATCTGTCGAACAAACGTCTTAATCTGTTTAATATAGATGCCGATATTTTTTCATAATTGAAACAAATTGGTTGATCTCTAAGGTTTATTCAACATAGTGAGATACACATAGCATGCACATGTTTATCAATTATTTAGAAAGTTAAAATAAGCATGAGTTTGTATTGCAAGTCATCCGTCAGGTAATAAAATACTTAGTGTATCGCTTCAATACCGGTGCTGTGCATATATTGTACGTGGAATGGAGATGGGCTTCAACGGTGTAACGGATTCGTTTGCATATATATTATGAGGCGTCTAATATCGTAGCGGATCAAGTTTATGTTTCTTCTGTATTTATAATTTAAAATAAAACAGAGATAAAAGGAAAACGATATAAAATATCTGTAACTATTTAGCATGTAAGGGATATTGGTAACATCGATCTCGAATAGAGCACTTAAGCGGTTTTACGCGCAGTAGTTAAGCTTGGAGCATTAAACAAGATTATTTGATATATAGGATGTTCCACTGGCGTTTGAAAACACAATGTAATCAATTAGTTTTACCAGGAAAACTTATCGATTATAATATTGTTAACAAATCATGATAATCCTGACACAAACATCTTTCAGAACATTTGTCTCTCGGATTTAAGTATATTTGAAGACTTAATGAATCTAATGTTTATGTTAAACAATTTGTGAATTTAGTAAGTAAAGGTCGAATTTATATATCAGTGATCCAAGTTTTATTGTTTGTTTTATTTGTGCAGTGTGTGTTCTGTTTATTGTCCTGCATCGTAATTATGACATTTGTTAATACAGTAAGAAGTACATTTGTACATGACGCGCACGGCCGTGTGAACAATAAAACATGATTGTAAGGACAAAATGCTACGTTTGCTTAAAAGCGATATTTTTGTTATATCATTCAAGACATCCCTGGACATTGTTTTCGTAAAAAACGTAAGACGTATTTTATGTAATTGTAAGACATGTATTGCATTGCAAAGCAAGAATTTGTCCTACGTATAAAATGAAATAAGCTAATACAACGGTTGTATTTGCCCAGAATAGTCATACAATACGCACGGACAAGCTCGTCTATACGTTACAATACAGACTGGTTGAATATACCTTAAACTTAAATATAGACACTTTATTTACTTCACTTAAGCTATTAAGAAAACATATCTTACCATATGGAGAGGAATCCAAAGACGTATGTGTGATAGACGTTGATGCGGCAAACTGCCGGGAGGTGAATTTCGGGGTATCCCGGCGACTCAATCCAGACCAGTAACAGACTAAAAATCATCCCAGTATCCGCCGCTAGAACGGACGTAAGGAAAACATTGGAGTATACTTTGCGCATCTGCTTGTCAACCAGTATCAGGTATATGGACGTCAGATTTCCGACGAGTCCCACACAAACAATTATTGGAAGCACGTTATAATAGATCAACGTGTACACCGTTAAGCTGTCTGTCTGATACGACCAATTCAGGTCTCTACTTGAGTTGCTGACGTTGCTCGTGTTCATGATGGGATGTGATATATCAGCTAAACCAGATGCAGCTCGGTTGATGTATGACTGGCTCAGAGTGTGGCTGGAATGGAAATACTGTAATATATGAAATAAACGTTGAGGCTCTAGATTTATCAGAAGTCCAATAGTTTTCATTTCAATCCTTATTAGTTACACGTTCAATTATATACAAAATAAAAAAATCTTAATAAGTGCAAATCATCTATAATTGATGTAATGTGACGTTGTATGCATATATCAAGCTAAGACACCCAACATCATGAGTCTAAAATTAAAAACGAACAGTTATTTTCAGTGAATATGCAAAAAACACTGAGCATTTAACAGCATGCATATTTTGATATTCCTATATACTAAATTTTTAGACCTGTTCCCCGATGTGCAGTCAATTCGTGTGGGAATTTGATATGATTGAACCGTTACCGAAAACCGTTTTGGAGGGAATTAAATAACTGTACTTCCATGGTATGCGTTTAACTGCGTTCATCGTTTGCAAGTCTTATTATTGGGTTCATAACGACACGAATCAGAACATGTTAACACAATATTAGGAATATTTGTGAACACGGATATATGAAACCTAGGCAGACCAAATATAATAATTTGACATCAACGATGCATTAAACAAAATATAAGGACAACCAAGTGGACGGTATTCGCATGTATACGGTTTGTATATAAACAAAATGGCACGCCAGTTGCAAAAGCAAAAGTGGCATGAGGGCAAAATTACTAGAATCATTGTCTGTATTTGTGGCAAGGGACCAATTATCAAATAGCAACACAGTAAAACTTCGACTTCAACAGAAATAGAGAAACCTTATTATCGTATTATAGTGGTCGTTTATTTACGGTAAGGAATCAATTTTGTTTAACAGGCAGATATTAAATAAACGTACTAATCACACAATCAAAAAATGTAACACATCCACAACATGTTGATATATCTGAGGTCATCGCCTTGGGTCGGCAAATGCAGATCATGGCGGGTATATATTAAAAATTTAAGAGTAAATAAAATCATAGCAACGCATTAAAAACAAACAGCCATAAAGGAGAATACTTAATTACCTAATGCTATGATGCACACAAGAGCTACATAGGCACACATGCATAGCCCTGATGTCACCGAAGTCGAGTTAATGCTTATTTTAATCACAATTTGTTTTTTTTTCATACAAATACTTTGTTTCACATGCGTGAACTAGTGTATATGTTTTATTCATACATATCATTCTAGTTATTGACATTACTGGTTTAGGGTTGGATTCCGTTTCAAATTGAATCATATTTGTTGAGTAACCGCTCACCAACATTTGCCTCGTTTCGCCAATAATTGTCTGCACTCTTTAAAATTAACAAATAATATATTTTTCTTCACAATTATCTGCACAATATACCCACACAATTGTAACAGTTAATCAGTTTACATAATTGAATTGATGCTAGTACAAATAAATGCATCCATGAGCATGATTTGAAAGCGACGACACTAATTTGTGCAGCGATCTTTTCCCAAATGTGCCACTTATAAGTACAAACGCTACATGATATAAACCGTACAGCGTCAATTTGTAGTTGACACCGTAGAATTCCAACACCAGACAGTTAATTCAAGTTTCATCCTACTACGATATAAAGCGATCTCGCAATCTGCAACGTAGGGACTATGGGACTAAAATGTCTAATCTGCGTCTTGTGCATGTTAATACCAGAATAATAACGCACATCCTTTCCCTAGAAGCAATCCCGACTCGCAAAGACAGCATTAATATTAATGATCCCAAATTGCTTTAAAAAAAAGTTATAACATAAAAATTATATTTTGGATTTTTCTCCTTAGCGCTGAAGTATTTTACATAACGTATTGAATAACACCTACGGCTGCTTTTGCGTATTACATTGTATTGTTACGTAATGAATAAACATGTATGTTCCATACACGTTTATTGAGTCTGTTATTACCTATACATGCAGATTGTTAACTGTAAACATTATTTGTCAGTATAAGACTGTCTTCAAAACTCTTTAAGAGTTGACCGGTATAAAAATGTATAACTTAAGTTGAGTGTTTAATACGGATTCGATGTTTAAGAATAGATGGTCCCTTATCTAGCAAGTTCAACATGTGTGATGATGTCCCTAATATGACCCCATGAAAAACAGTAAACAACACTATACACATACCACTCGAAAAGTGTTTTTAAATATCGATCTATTTAGTTAGATTATACAATCGGTTAGTATCAACTCGAGTCGATCATATTAATACGATAAGTGAACACTATTGTACCAATATTGTGTTTCAGTTTAATCTACATGTGTCATTATATGGACATCACAAGCAACAAATATAATATTGTTTTACCAAAGTGGTACTTGTAAATTTGAATTTATAGAATTTGAAGAAGAAAAAATATGCATTGTTTTTCAATGTCCTAAGCTTGGCACAATGTGTTTTGATGATAACAATACGATTTTCTTTAAACAATTGTTAATGATTGAATTTAATTCACATACGCCTTAATGGTTGAAATCAATTATAGTTCTTTATATTACTATAAACAAACATAAATATTTGCCTGATAATTAAACAATTTCTTTATATTTTTTTTATTTTTTAAAAACATTTGAATGATATTACATTATACAAATTATCTACACATATCACTTACATTTTAATAGCCTTTGATGTAAATCAACTGCTGAAAATGAGGATATTATATAATTTGAAATGTCTAAAACTACAGTTGATATAAAATAAAAACAATATTTATAACATATCGTTGTGCAAACCCAATGTGCAATCCAATTTACCAAATAATCCCTTAATATGCTTGTCCACTTTCGTTTTTTTTGCAGTACCAAAGTTCGGAATTAAAAATGGAGGTTTAACTGGAACATTTCCTTTGCCTTGGTAAAAAACTTGCTAATTTTTTTATTTATTTTTTTCATCAAAAAAAATAGCAAATGTTTTACCAAGGCAAAGAAAGTGTTCTAGTTAAAACTCCATTTTAAATTCCGAACTTTGGTACTGCAAAAAAAAACAAAAAAACAAATGCAACAACATACTTGACACGCCGTCTCGTCTGAAATACCAGTATTAAGAGCAGCACACTAATGCGTTCGAAAAGCCCGCTCTGCTTGTTATATTCCTATCACATCTTACCATTACAGCTTTTCCAATATGCTCATCTCGCGTCGCATTGTACTTGAGCCAATTGAAATCAGAAGGTAAGACTATTGTGTATATTCCATAATAAAGATGGTGACGATTTGAGTAAGGCGATATACATTGACTCATACATTCAATATTACTAATATGTGTGAACGCATTTGCATTTCATCACAGTAGTATGTCTGCACAATTGCATCGTAGCGTATCAATGCAAACGAATATTTCACCTTTCAAGAATCCCAAGTAAATGCGGTATATCATTACTAACCGTAATAAATCAATTAAGGAATCTTGTGTAATAATGTAAACGCTTAATGTCTGCATTCTTAAGCACACGGTCAAAGCTTATTGTTGAACTATGGCTGACAAGTACGGTACTGCAATTGTGTACGTGTTGAAAAGCATACAAATGTGATAATGTAAGGGTAAACGCATGTTTAACACAATTTCCAAAAGTAATGAGAGCCGAAGTTTCTTCTCTGACAACCAAAAAATTGACCTCTACATCATTATATCTATAAGTATAAATGTGATTTGTTTCAACGGACTAAACAAAAACAAATTTGATTTAAAAGTGAATTACCTGGGTATCATTTATTTAAGTGCTATATGCAAACAAACATTATACGGTAATTTAGCAATCACTTATTAAAGATGTTTATCACAGTACGTATATTGTTTGTGTTTCTACAGATATGATCCATGTGTTCCAAACACCATTTAAAGTGTAACTGTATTATTGATTCTATTTTCCTCTGTATTCACAATCCGCTTATAAGAGAAAGCTATATGAATGGAAAACAAAGGTTGTTTTAACTTATATAAATGTATGTAATATGGCATTTCAGTTATGTATGACGGCTTATTTCTGAGTTGCATTACGATGATCAGGAAATGGTAATTTATGATGCTGGATTCAAATATATTGTCGCATAGAACGAATTCGCGTATATGTGTAATTCCTTTCAATTCGTGCCTCCGAAAAATATTTCTGGAGGCCTTTTTATTAATATATCTAATTATGTTAACGAATTGTTACATTCAAGACATACAATTTTTATTTGCGATAAGCTTATACCCGTTAAAATCAGTCATACGTCTCGAGTCGCAGCTAAGATTGTATTTTTGTGTACAATCTATAATATCGCGAACCAGTCGAAAAAAGTCAATAAAGGTCAAGCAATTTGCGGTGTTAATGTCAAAATCGTCTGCTTCCAAAGTAAGCAAGATGGCCGACAAAGCGTAAGAAAGGCAAACGTAAGTCAAACTGGATGGAACCAGTGACTGTGTTTTAGTGCAAGCATGAACTAACCACCACCGTGTTAACGTCAGTAAGCTGACTGGTGACGTCAACAGCCGTTAACAAGACGATTTCCTGTCGGACTTCGGTGACAACTAGGTTTATCGAAATCAAATGTTCTAAATATTTCTAAATATTTTAGCGATTGTGTTATTTTATCTTGTCTTTACTTATTTTCATGTATAGGTCATATTTCATTTTACTAAAAACAAGTAGAATCTAATTATGCATGTTTATATTTATTTTCTACGTAGAGCTGATCTATGTAATTAATGTTGAAATCAGTTTATTTTTTCTTTTATTTAACCACGTTTCGAAATTGTATCTTGCTGCGATTGGAATTTTAACGTGCATAACTTACGAAGCTAACGTGCAGTGTAGTGTTATATAAGTATATTTTTTGGCAAACATTATAATCAAATATCAATCATGATTTTTTTCCATGCAATGAAGTTGAAGAAAACATGGTATTTACAGTTTGTGTATGTTGGAGAGTTATTCCTTCTTTTAAAAGAGATGTAATTAAATATTTCCATTGCAATAGTTTATTTTTATCTTTAGTGTCATACCATCTTAAAGTTCGTACACAGTTTCGCGTTCTTTGTTATATATGCATCTTATTATATACGGCCGCGTGCTGTATATGTATTGTTTAAATAGAGTTGACTTTATTACCCACTGTACACAGCTTAAGCGTTTATGTTGAATGTAATCCAAAATCTAAGAAATATCACACACTTTAAGAGTGAACATCATTGTCATGTGTAGCCGCGAAGTAAGTTATGAAGAAATGGACAAACATTAAGGTATATTGACTTATGAAATGGCATGACTTACCAAATTATAATTATAAAAGTGCATCATGACAGTCACATGTTAGATTTTAGAATTGCAAGTCAGGTTTTTTTTTTGAATATCTACAGTACGTATATCGTTTAATCGAGTAACGCAATAAAAAGGACACAACCAGCCGAAGGGATGCCAGACAAACGGGGGTTGGGGCTGCACAACCAATACCACTTTAACAGAGTGGGAGCGTAGCAAAATATATCATTTGTACTTATTTTTGTTCATTATACACACATGAAATTTGTAAATTAACATATCGAATTTACACGGACTGATCGGTATCGTGTAAAGTATATTTTGTGATTTATTTTGAAGATAGTAACAATTATTCATGATCGGAAGAAGTACTGGACGGTGGAGAAAACCAGCCGAAGAGAGGCCAGGCAAACGGGGGTTGTGGCGGCACAACAAATACTACTCTTACAAAGTGGGAGCAAAAGGTACAATTTGTACAATGTGTTTCTAATAATACATACACGAAATTTGATATTTCATGTATAGAATTCGCACGGAGTGATCGGTGTCGTATATTGTTTATTGCGGTTGTATATATAGTATAGTAAAACTACGTCCTGATCTGATGAACTGGATGGAATATACGTTACATTCCAGTTCAATCATTTAATTATTTGTCACATAATCTGACATATATATCATACTTGTTACAGATTGATATGTATAAGGTTTCACATCATCAGCTATTTCGTTCTACTGTGAATAGGAACACTACGTACTTTCCTTTCAGACGCTCAACAACAAACAAGTCTAAATGGCGGGGCATCGACAATCACATATTTTGTTGGTAAGATAATCAATGAAGTACACAGTATACATTTATTCTTGTATGTGTACCATAACACATAGATAACAAAACACATAGATAACAGTTAACTATGATAAAAATTGTATCTGTTTCTAAGTAATTGCATTATTAACGAAGTGAATGACATAATATAAGCTTAGTTACTTAAACGGTTAAAAATGTGTCATAAAGTTTGTTAATAATGAAGTTACGTAATGGCACATGCATTTTACATTGTAATTGATACACCATTATATGAAAAGGTCAACCAAATCCGACAATACCAATGGTTAAAACTAGATCCGCAAGTTTAGTTATAACATAAGTAATATTGTTCAATATATCGACAAAATAAAATAACGAATATATTTGAACTATAACAACCAGTAGTATTGCATAATTATGTTATTTTAAGTGTAGTATGCCTTCATATGTAAACGGTATAGGTAGATACGCTAAACAGTTTATTTGAGACCCAGTCAGAAGAGCCGGTGAAAAAAATAAAGATTGGACAAAAACATACAGATTCTTTTATTACGTTTTACGATCACGAATGTTTAGTAATGAATACCACAATCCAAATTTTGTGTACGCCTACATTTTAACATGAATTATGCTACAAACAAACAAGAATTTTCAGTATGAATTTTTTTGATCCAACAAAACCTGGTCTGATGTACAGTATGCACAGTACATGATCCGTACAGAACAAACAGAAGCAAAACGATTCAAACGGATGGTGATCTTACAACAGATAAAACTTCAACTGCTGACCAGTACCGAATAAAACCTTTGCGCAGAATGTGCCGGAGTATTTTTGTTAGCAGTAAGTCAAATTAGTATATAAGTATTTATATTTACTCTTATTCAAATACTTAAAAACAAGATTTTGTTAGAAATTATACGAGCTTAAACATATTTTACGGGCGTTTGTTGTCTTATTATTATGCATAACCCGGTATTTATATACAACATTTACACAACTGTATGTTGAACTAGCTCAAACAAACAACAATGTAAGTTTTTGCTCATATCTTAATTGTACAATGTCATCAGTTTTAACATCACTTTGCATTTACCTTAATTTAAAACATTAACTGTATTTCAGATTCAAAGCTTTTCCACTTGATTGGTCATTTGCCATAAACAAATCAACCAAAATGTATATTTATCCCGTCTCTGTTGCAAACATTGACCTAATAAAGCAGTGACGAATAAACTGGTTGATCTCCGGCAGTACCTCACGCGGTATTGATCGATCGTCAGTACGTATCCCTACGCGCCGATTAACATGTTCTAATATTTGACCTTTTACAAATGTAAATACGAAGCTCCCGAAAAACGTTCTGTCAAAACAAAATCTTATTTAAGGTCCTAATGTGTATTAAATTTAAACAACCATATGGCAATGAATTAATCAATTTTGCATTTAAATTGATTTACTTATAACCTTTAATATACGGCGTTTGTTTATATAAATAGAGCGGTTACACTGCACTATAGAGCGGTTACACTCCACTTAATACACACTAATTTTTGGTCGTCTGCATTTGATTTTACTTTTCAATGAAATATCATTAAATCGACCAAAATAACACTATATCTAAATAAAAAATGTCGGACTATATGGATCCAATGTTGTTTAATGTAATTTGGGAAGATTTAATGGATGAAAGTGAAGAAAATAAAGATGTAATTGCTAAAAATAAGGAACAAGAGGTTGATGAAAAAAACAGGAAGGATGAAAACAATAAAGAAAACTCTGAAGCACAAGGCATGGTAAACATTGAAAATGTAGGTATTAAACCGGTGGAAAACATGACAACAAATGTCATCGAAATGAGTCTTTCAGATTTTCAAACTATGTACGGCATTGATTTTAACGACTTTGACTCTCATGAGCCCTCTGCAATTGATCAATTTAGTACTTCTCCAGTGAACAAGCCCTCAATCCCCAATGTAAAGGANGTTGATATAAAATAAAAACAATATTTATAACATATCGTTGTGCAAACCCAATGTGCAATCCAATTTACCAAATCATCCCTTAATATTCTTGTCCACTTTCGTACCAAGGCAAAGGAAGTGTTCCAGTTAAAACTCCATTTTTAATTCCGAACTTTGGTACTGCAAAAAAAACAACAAATGCAACAACAAACTTTACACGCCGTCTCGTCTGAAATACCAGTATTAAGGGCAGCAAACTAATGCGTTCGAAAAGCCCGCTCTGCTTGTTATATTCCTATCACATCTTACCATTACAGCTTTTCTAATATGCTCATCTCGTGTCGCATTGTACTTGAGCCAATTGAAATCAGAAGGTAGGACTATTGTGTATATTCCATAATGGAGTGGTGACGATTTGAGTCGGGCGATATACATTGACTCATACATTCAATATTTAAACTAATATGTGTGAACGTATTTGCATTTCATCACAGTAGTATGTCTGCACAATTGCATCGTAGCGTATCAATGCAAACGAATAGTTCACCTTTCAAGAATCCCAAGTAAATGCGGTATATCATTACTTACCGTAATAAATCAATTAAGGAATCTTGTGTAATAATGTAAACGCTTTATGTCTGCATTCTTAAGCACACGGTCAAAGCTTATTGTTGAACTATGGCTGACAAGTACGGTACTGCAATTTTGTACGTGTTAAAAAGCATACATATGTGATAATGTAAGGGTAAACGCATGTTTAACACAATTTCCAAAAGTAATGAGAGCCGAAGTTTCTTCTCTGAAAACTAAAATTGACCTCTACATCATAATACCTATAAGTATAAATGTGATTTGTTTCAACGGACTAAACAAAAACAAATTTGATTTAGTAAAAGTGAATTACCTGGGTATCATTTATTTAAGTGCTATATGAAAACAAACATTATACGGTAATTTAGCAATCACTTATTAAAGATGTTTATCACAGTACGTATATTGTTTGTGTTTCTACAGATATGATCCATGTGTTCCAAACACCATTTAAAGTGTAACTGTATTATTGTTTCTATTTTTCTCCGTATTCACAATCCGCTTATAAGAGAAAGCTATATGAATGGAAAACAAAGGTTGTTTTAACTTATATTAAGCTATGTAATATGGCATTTCAGTTATGTATGACGGCTTATTTCTGAGTTGCATAACGATGATCAGGAAATGGTAATTTATGATGCTGGATTCAACTATATTGTCGCATAGAACGAATTCGCGTATATGTGTAATTCCTTTCAATTCGTGCCTCCATAAAAAAATATATCTGAAGGCCTTTTTATTAATATATCTAATTATGTTTACGAATTTTTAAATTCAAGACATACAATTTTTATTTGCGATAAGCTTATACCCGTTAAAATCAGTCATACGTCTCGAGTCGCAGCTTAGATTGTAACTTTGTGTACGATCAAGAATATCGCGAACCAGTCAAAAAAAGTCAATAAAGGTCAAGCGATTTCCGGCGTTAATGTCAAAATTGTCTGTTTCCAAAGTAAGCAAGATGGCCGAAAAAGCGTGAGAAAGGCAAACGTAAGTCAAACTGGATGGAACCAGTGATTGTGTTTTAGTGCAAGCATGAACTAACCACTACAGTGTCAACGTCAGTAAGCTGACTGGTGACGTCAACAGCCGTTAACAAGACGATTGCCTGTCGGACTTCGGTGAGAACTAGGTTTATCGAAATCAAATGTTCTAAATATTTCTAAATATTTCAGCGATTGTGTTATTTTATCTTGTATTTACTTATTTTCATTTATAGGTCATATTTCATTTTACTAAAAACAAGTAAAATCTAATTATGCATGTTTATATTTATTTTTTACGTAGAGCTGATCTATGTAATGCATGTTGAAATCAGTTTATTTTGTCTTTTATTTAACAACGTTTCGAAATTGTATCTTGCTGCGATTGGAGTTTTAACGTGCATAACTTACATAGCTAACGTGAAGTGTAGTGTTATATAATTATATTTTTTGGCAAACATTATAATCAAATATCAATCATGTTTTTTTTCCATGCAATGAAGTTGAAGAAAACATGGTATTTACAGTTTGTGTATATTTGAGAGTTATTCCTTCTTTTAAAAGAGATGTAATTAAATATTTCCCTTGCAATAGTTTATTTTCATCTTAATTGTCATACCATCTTAAAGTTCGTACACAGTTTCGCGTACTTAATTATATATTCATCTTAGTATATACGGCCGTATGCTGTATATGTATTGTTTAATTAGAGTTGACTTTATTACCCACTGTAAACAGCTTAAGCGTTTATGTTGAATGTAATCCAAAATCTAAGAAATATCACACACTGAACATCATTATCATGTGTAGCCGCGAAGTAAGTTATAAGGAAATGGACACACATTAAGGTATATTGACTTATGAAATGGCATGACTTACCAAAATATAATTATAAAAGTGCATCATGACAGTCACACGTTAGATTTTAGAATTGCAAGTCAGGTTTATTTTTTGAATATCTACAGTGCGTATATCGTTTAATCGAGTAACGCAATAAAAAGGACACAACCAGCCGAAAGGATGCCAGACAAACGGGGATTGGGGCTGCACAACTAATACCACTATACCAGAGTGGGAGCGGAGCAAAATATATAATTTGTACTTAGTTTTGTTAATTATACACACATGCAATTTGTACATTAACATATCGAATGTGCACCGACTGATCTGTATCGTGTAAAGTATATTTTGTGATTTATTTTGAAGATAGTAACAATTATTCATGATCGGAAGAAGTACTTGATGGAATAGACGGTGAAGAAAACCAGACGAAGGGAGGCCAGGCAAACTGGGGTTGGGGCGGTACAACCAATACCACTCTTACAAAGTGGGAGCAAAAGGTACAATTTGTACAATGTGTTTCTAATAATACATACACGTAATTTGAAATTTCATGTAATTCGCACGGAGTGATCGGTGTCGTATATTGTTGATTTGCGGTTGTATATATAATATAGTTAAACTACTTCCTGATCTGATGAACTGGATGGAATATACGTTACATTCCAGTTCAAGCATTTAATTATTTGTCACATAATCTGACATATATGTATATCATACTTGTTACAGATTGATATGTATAAGGTTTCAAATCATCAGCTATTTCGTTCTACTGTTGAATATTTTAATATGAACACTACGTACTTTCCTTTCAGGCGCTCAACAAAAAACAAGTCTAAATTGCGGGGCATCGACAATCAAATATTTTGTTGGTTAGATAATCAATGAAGTACACAGTATACATTTATTCGTGTAGGTGTACCATAATTACAAAACACATAGATAACAGTTAACTATGATAAACGTTGTATCTGTTTCTAAGTAATTTCATTATTAACGAAGTGAATGACATAATATTAGCTTAGTTACTTAAACAGTTAACAATGTGTCATAAGGTTTGTTAATAATGAAGTTACTTAATGGCACATGCATTTGACATTGAAATTGATACACCATTATATGAAAAAGGTCAATCAAATCCGACAATACCAATGGTTAAAACTAGATCCGAATGTTTAGTTATAACATAAATATTATTGTTCAATATATCGATAAATAAAATAACGAATATATTTGAACTATAGCAACACGTATTATTGCATAATTATGTTATTTTAAGTGTAGTATGCCTTCATATGTAAACGGTATAGGTAGATACGCTTAACAGTTTATTTGACACCCAGTCAGAAATGCCGGTGAAGAAAATAAAGATTGGACAAAAACATACAGATTATCTTATTACGTTTTACGATCATGAATGTGTAGTAATGAATACCACAATCCAAATGTTGTGTACGCCTACATTTAAACATAAATTATACTTCCAACAAACACGAATTTTTAGTATGATTTTTTTGATCCAACAAAACCTGGTCTGATGTACAGTATGCACAGTACATGATCTGTACAGAACAAACAGAAGCAAAACGATTCAAACGGATGCTGATCTAACAGTAGATAAAGCTTCAACTGCTGAGCAGTACCAAATAAAACCTTTGCGCAGAATGTGCTGGAGTATTTTTGTTAGCAGTGAGTCAAATAAGTATATAAGTATTTCAATTTAATCTTATTCAAATACTTAAAAACAAGATATTGTTAGAAATTGTACGAGCTCAAACATATTTTACTGGCGTTTGTTTTCTTATTATTATGCATATCCCGGTATTTATATACAACATTTACACAACTGTATGTTGAGCTAGATAAAAAAAAACAATGTAAGTTTATGCTCAAATCTCAAATATTACAATGTCATCAGTTTTAGAATCACTTTGCATTTAACATAATTTAAAACATTAACTGTATTTCAGATTCAGAGCTTTTCCACTTGATTGGTCATTTGCCATAAACAAATCAACCAAAATGTATATTTATGTTACACAATTTTCACATTGCTATAATATAAAGAAACCATCTATCTCTATCTATAACACTTGAGTATAACGGTCAATGTCTATAACGGCCAACGACCAGTATGTTTTACTCTGAAAGTCATGTTTGAACTGAAAACAACGGTCTCGCGTCAGTCGTTTCGAGTCGCGAAAAGTAAGAAATTAAACGAAACAGGTGCACGTAACAAATTAATGTGTATTAATAGCAATTATTGGCTGCAGTCATAACGACAAAACATGAGCGCGTGACAAAGTCAATATATCTTTATCGCTGATAATGTGTTAAAAGCAACACTAAGCTGGCGAGTGTTGTTATAAGAAGGCGATGGAAGGATAAGTGATTGTCTATTAAGGAAAACAGGCATTGAACTTTTATAACAAACTTAATATTGTTTAACACGATTGTGGCGTCCTTTTCTTTGATATAGAACGACACAATTATACCTTTCTTTCGGTTTATGACAGCGAAACCGCTTTTTTATTTGTTCGGACGTGGCGTCAATGAAACTGGATAATCTTTATTTAAAAATACATCCCAATGAACGTAATACGAGCTGTCGGATTTACTGAATGAACGAGGAACATGAGTAAACAACAATTATATCGTTGATAAAGACATAGATTTAGTTTTTAGTTTAAATATAGTTATGAAATTAAATCAATTTATAAGACATTAGTCTGTATTATTCAATACACATTATTTATGTTATTATGTTCAGTTGTCGGCAATAAGCCTTTGTTTTACACTGTGTGCGAATGACTGGGTGGGGTTACGACGTAGCAATAATACCAACTGACCAATTATCTAAAAATTGGTGATTTTAGAATAACGGTCACTTGTCGACAACAATAACTTTGGTCATTTCCATTGACTGACCGCTTTTCTCAATTCGAAAAAAAAACAATCACCTTAGCGATAGGATGAGACGTAGACTGACATTATGTAAATCTTTTCAAGATATGTAAAGCGTTGTTTACGATAACAAATCATTATCACAATTGAATCAGCGTGTTTAAGGCCCCCGAAGATTCGACAAACTCTATATAATCGCTGTATTTGCCTTCTTTTGTATTCTCAGTTGTTCCTTTTACGTTTCGTGGAGATGTTTAAGCAGATGACTGTATGCAATTAACATATGCATTATTAGGACAAATTTGGTTATCTTTAAATCATGTTAACAGTACAAAGCACAGTACAAAGCACTTAGTTTTGTTATAATCAGATAGTTTACGCACAAATTATATCTCTCGTAGAACGAGGCAAGAAAATTCATATTAATAGACCTCAACGGTATCTAGTTTGATGATACTGTATTAATCTGTTATATGTATAATGTCAATATAATATACGATACATATTGCATTATGCCCTCATACTATGAATTAAAGAAACATATAATTTCACTGTTGACTGTCTTTTTATTTACTGTTAACTATTTAAACAGTTAATCCTACTTAGTCAATTTAACCCGAAGATACCTTTATATAACCTCATTACATGCATACATTTGTTAATCTCATAATAAACCGAATATCGAAAATCAAATTGGTATCAAGTTTAACAATAAGAAAGTTATCCCTTGACTTATGACGCACTAACTCATGAGAAATGCAGGTCATAGCTATATTTATAAATACCATACTAAAACTATCCAGGCAATACAAGAAGCAGGTTTATTACAAAAATCGTTTGTACAGATACATATTCAGTAGGCCATCAAAAATCTGGAAGATGTATTGTTGAAACACTGCGAAAGAAAAAGTCCCAGAAAGCTGGAATTTGTTGTGGGTTCTGGTTCGTGTCAATTTAAGCCATATTTGTTAATTTAATATATTATGGTATGATATAAGCGCCGTTTGTCAGACAATAATGCTACTGGTGGTCGACTCATTATAGTTTGGATGAGAGATTTTCCATTTGGACACGAGATCTTAAACTCAAAACGAGTACATATGTGACAAAATAGGTTCCGATGTCTGATTTGGTGTTTCAATTTAAACCGAAAACAGAAACATGGATCCTGGACTCCTAACTGTTCTCTGTTTTGTACAATTATATAGATTTTTACTTCATGTGTATCTTGGTGAATATCAAACCGATACAAGACATATACATTTATCGCATACATCCGAAATACATATGATGAAAGGAGAACAATTACATTGATCGATTTGACGGATTGGTACATATACTTATCAAACACTTTATTACTCGATAATTTTGTATAATAAGTATGATCACACGTCCACAAACATTTATCAATTTGATGGATTGGTACATGCACTCATCAAGAAGTTTGTGTTTGAAGTCAATATCTCTTTAATAATGTCGAGCAATACTTCACTTTTGGCTACACTTAACTATCATCGCTGATCGCAAGTGCTTAAAGGCCAACAGTTAAAGAGGTTTAACCAAGGGCGAAATATTTAAAGAATGACCTCCTTGTATCTGCATAATTGGGTCAATATTTTAACTAAATGCACAGTTTTCGAGAAATACTAATAACATTGCATGGAATGAAATGAAAGTCGCTGGCTAAGCAGTTTCACGTCTGGAGATTGCTTAAAGTTTTTGAATATTACGTCTATGTAAAGCTGTTGACCAATTGGCCATGTTCAGTTTTGTATGTATTGTTACAGTTTTCATTATGTGGAATTAGTGACCCTTGACGCGTGGTCAGTTCCGGCCTAAGGGGCATGATATGAACAAACATTGTAGCGGACTACAATGTTTAGATTGTTTTTGTTTTTTTTTGCATTTCAAACATTCAAATTCTGGGCCATGCGGTTTTAAAGCAGAGCATTTTGAAAGTTTTCATTTGTCAAATCCTTCTTTGGGTCTCGTGGCCTTATTATTTAAAACTATGGAACTATTTAAAAACTCTTCAAAGATAGCTTCCCGATGAACATGTCTGTAAACTGTGTTTATAAACTCTGCCCAGCGGTTCAGGAAAAGATGTCTTTGCAAACAAGGTGGACGAACGCACGCACGTCACGAACTTCACCGACGGTTGGATGACGGACATTACGGTATCTCAATACGTTGAGCTCGAAACACATTCGTTTAATAGGAACCATGAACCTAGATGTATGACGGAAAATCAATAAATCCCAACGTGATTATCAATTTACGGTTTTAAATCCACGGACTTCTCATAAATTGCCAGACGGTATCTACGATTTAAATGAGATATAGAGAATACATGGTTGGTGCCGAGATGGAGAAAGTTTATCCGGTGAGGCTTAGAAAAAGGAAAATAGGGCGAGCTTTAGCGAGCCCTATTTTCTTTTTCGGGCCGAACCGGATAAACTTATTCCTTCTCGGCACCAACCATGTATTCTATTTATCCTGCTTCATTTAAAATTATGCTGCTAACACATTTTATCAAAGACAAATTATTAATTAAGATAACAAAATAATTATTCTGTACAAAACATTCCGTACGACCGAATTACTACCGAGTATGTCCTGTAAAAAAATAGTTCCACATAAACTGGTCCTTTTAATACTTTCCTATTGAAATAATGCGAAGAAATAAAAAATGAATCGAGAATATGATATTTTTAATGTTGGAAATTGAGAAAAATGTGCAACAGCAAAACAAAAACTGATTTTTATTTTTTATCATTAGAAATATGCAACAGCCAAAACAAAGACAATTTTGTTACCTCAATGACAGCTCTAGTCCAATTCTTATAACAATAAAGTTAAAAATATATGCACTTACATGTTCTGTTCGTCCATTCCTTTTTCGAAATGTATTTTAAACCACACCATTTCTTCCTGGCGCTTGTATCAAATGCTAATCATTCTGACCTAAAACACGATTTACGAAATCGTAATCCTGTCGGAGCGAGTCATTTTAAACCTATCAAAATTAACAAATATGCATGACAAACACACAATCCGAAATACGTTTTGTATTCGTTCAATTCTTTAAAAATATTAAATATTCAGGTGTTACAAAACCCCATCGTCCAAATTCTTGTCCCTAAAATCCACAAAGTCTTGCTTAAACTAGATATGTTAAGAGAAATGACGTCACACGAGAAACGTCATTAATTGCGTCATCAAGTGAATGGAAATAAAAATACGGAAAGCCGGTTCTGTAATATGTTTTAAAGAAAATGCAAAGTAGGATGATATGTAATGTAAAATTTATTTGACCCTGCTTTATTTGGTCAATGTTTGCAACAGAGGCAGGATAAAACATATTACTATCACTCATGAATAATGTGTGTCTTCAGCAGAAATGTTCATCATAGATAACGCAGTAATATAATTTCCTCATTTAAACTGAAATCACCCCTGCTAATTATGAAAGTAAGTTGTGTCTGGTACGATAGGAACGTTATCATTAATTACAATATTTGTATAGAATTCTTCATCATTGGGAAAGATGTTGTATCTGTGTTGGTTCTTAAATGTAACAAAACAATGAAACTGCATAAACATTATCAGGAGAGCAGTTCCAATAATTTTGAAAGAAAAACCACATGCATAGAACTACGTCATTGCAAACAATAAAGATTAGTTATAATATGAAGACGTTTATTTAAAACAAAAACTCGACATCCGATTTAAATCTTAAATATAACTGCATGCGCCATACAATGCAATATTGTAATTATTTCTTGTTGTATCAGTGTTATGAGATTTTTTATTTATTTTAATTTGCTATCGTACTGATCGAGATGTTTTCAAAACATAATAGTTTAAGAAAAAACGTTTCAGCAGTATTTAGTTTAACTTTTCTCGCTACAGTGAACTAGTGTGACAGTAAATGACGGTGACAGGTCTGATCATTTAACAAACAAGGAATTCCAATTGATTCTGTTTACAAAGATTTTTGTTATTTCAAAAGATCTATATAAATATTATTTTTTTCAAGAATCATCTGATACGCCTGATCGATAAAATACATCGGCGGCCGGATTTGGTAAATTGATTGATAATCAAATTGGTATCTGTTCCTTTGTTGCCTAATATACTTTTTAGACTTATTATTCTGTTGAGAGGTCGTCACATATATCTCATTGAGAACTCATAATATTCTGAATATAGTTTAACCGCTGGCGTTTCGCCATTGATGAATATGGGCCTGTTTATGTTCCCGTTTGTAATGCAGGATTGTGCGTAGTTACTTTACTAATTCACTAGTCACACAAACCAAAACAACCTATTTACAAATAATAACTTTGCTAATGGGTTGTAACATACATACTGTTTGAAGTGTCCCCCAACGGCGCTTAATATATCAGCCATATAACTTCCATCCAAGCAAAGCTGACAGGTTTATGCTCCTTCTAATGACACCATGATTAACCCAAGTGAATCGAATACGTTCTATTTTTTGTATGGAGAATCGTAAAGTATGAATATGAAAAATAATTAAGAATATGTAAACGTTTACTTAAGTTAAACTTGCTTCTGTAAGTGTAAATTAAAATGAATTGTATTTCCCATATTACATATAAATACCTACGCATATGGGCGAATTTTCGTTAATGAACACGTGTTTACTTCTTCATTTTTACGTTGCATATGTATTGAACTTAAAATTACCGCGTTCTCGGAAAACTGGGCTTAATAAATGAGCGTAAAGTGTCACATCCGATTAATCAGGGGCGTCACATTTTGTTTAATCTTTCGTTTGAACCATCTTCTAAACGAAAATCCAGTGTAGGCGGAAATTGAAGTAAACTCCTAGAACGCGGGTCAAATATCAAGGGTATTAACTGCTTCAAAAGTTTTGTACAATAATCTATAACGTTCAATTTCAAAAGAACAGCAGGAAGAACATTAACCTAAGCGTTGTAGTTAACCCACACACCACTAACAGCACAGAGCGGATCCACCTACAGTCAACCGCGTTGATAGCGTTAGTTATTGCTCAAAACAGCCTTAAGGAAACCCATCGAAATGTGTCGCATGTTTGCATAAAACTCAAATATAATTATATCGAATGATATCTTAAGGTGAAATACATGATGTTATATTACCCACGTATTACGAATATACACAGTGTCCACTTATTTGGATAATGTACTTTATTTAAATACCTACTAATTATCGTTTGTAACGGTAAACATACGGTATGTACTAGTATATTATATATTATATTTAGGTTAAACATTACGCTCACACGTATGCATTGTTGTAGTAGTTGTTTGTAGTTACATGCTCTCAAATCATTCAACTCTTAATGTGTTCGATACGAATCTATACTTATATGCAATTGATTATATCATGGGCAAAGTTGAAACAGACTTAGTGCTGTATTTTCATTGGCAATGTCATTAGCAATGGGAAAACAGACTCAATGATATGTTTCTGTCATCAGCAACTTGTAAATTATGTCATTAACCGCAGAGCTTTTTAATATAGTTGCAGGAAGGAATTAATATCGTCCCATCTTTAATATTGTATTAATATAATAACACCACATTAGATACATCTAGCTGTTTAAACACGTTTATACTGAAAATGTTTATCTACCTTAACCAAATACGACTGCCGATGTATTTTATCAATCGTTTTATCAGATAATTATTTTCAAGGATAATGTTTATATAATGCTTTTGAAATTACAAACATCTTTTTCATAAGAATCCATTGAAATTCCTTGTTTGTTAAACGGCCACAGACCTGTCACAGTCATGTGCCGTCACTCTGGTTCACTGTTGAGAGAGCAGTTAAACTAAATACTGCTAAAACGACTATTCTTCAACTATCACGTTTTGAAAACATCTCGATCAGTGCGATAGCAAATATATCTAAATATCTCAGAACATTGATACAATAATGATTATAACATGATTGCATCGCATGGCACATGCAGTTATGTGTAAGGTTTAAATAGGATTTCGATTAATTTTCAAACAATCTTCTTCACTTATACGTATACCTTATTTTTGAAGTATGCAATGACGTAGTTCTAAGAAAGTGGTTTATCTTTGAAAAATACCGTGTTCATAACACATGCAAATAATAATTTAATGCGTTTAGTGGATTGAGTTTAAATGCGCCAATAGTCTTGTTAAATCACAATCGTTCTATAGTGAATGATTATTATTATTATTATAATTGTTGATGAGGAATATCAAGATAATCATGCATCGCTCTACAATACTATGCCGACTTAATGAGTTCATCAAGTGCCACAACTGATAAACTAGACAACATGTTGATTAAAGACGATAGAACAGCACTATGCGATGATAACTGTCTTTCGTTACGATTAAAAATAATAAAACACAATCGTATTTCCATTATTGACTCAATGTAATACACTCATTAGTCTAGTTAACAAGAACATTCATTTTCTTCCTGTTACTACATGCATCATCTTGAGTCGATAATGATATGGTTAAAAAAAACACGCTAAGACACGTTACGCTTCTTAATGTACGTGTATCTATATACGTACGTGTTGTTTTCCTTGAAAATTTCGAAAGTGTTCTTTGCGTCATTTTACCATTTTATATGACACAAAGCTCTTTCAAATTGTGGTGGTACGATATGATAGACCTTGTGTAACACGCCAATAATATGCATACTAGTTTTGATACCTATTGATTTATGCAACACATTTCAACTCAAGAAAAAACTAAGACATACCATTAAAAAATATGGGTATGCATTAAACCTGTATTTTGATTTGTCACGGTCTACCCGCTGGTTTAACGGCGTTATGTTAGACAGTCGAGTTCTTAATAATTGCAATCTCTATATACACCGTTTACAAAATAGCACATAACAAAGCAACATCCAGTGGAGCATAATTATTTATCAACGGAATGCCTTCATTATATAGAAAAATCTAAGTTATTCATAAAACTTCAGGAAGTGAGTGTTTCTAAATTACGTGTTGTACTATTATCCTGTAGCGTAAAGCCAATTGACATATTCTGTCTTCATGATACAGAGTGTTTGCGATTAATATAAAACTCTTTCCTAAATTTGATTGTTTCCTTTTAGCAATGCTTTTATTACCAGCATTCCTCGATGTTAATATTCTACCAAATTTCCGAGCCGGTCACTCAATTGTAATTATGTCTTTACAATTTACTAATTTTAGTCATAGCAAAGGTCTGTGGAAGCATAGTTAAAATCTGTTAGGTGCTGTGGACCACGTAAACACTATGCATACACAATAAACGATACGAACAAACAATACATGGCCCTCGTTTATAATATTGATAACATGTGTAATTAACGATCAATACATGCAATTCACAATTAATAATACATTTTTTGTCAATTCTTTACTTATGGAAATTAGTGGCAATCCTTTGATGTTTATAGTTGGTGTTCTTTTATAAAGGTAGTTGATATAAACAACAATTTCCCTCATGATAAAGTTTCTGAAGTTTGCTAAAGTGTAACCTATATAGCGTGGAGTTGGATCCCCACATACATGTTACATGTACTGAACGTTAGAATCAGCTTTCGGGATACGATGGTTCTTAAATGCTTTACATTCCCTAACAGTACCATAACAACGAACATTTATGAATTTACCTTTATATAATGCAAATTTATTTAACATGGATATAACGCTATATTAACCCATTTTAGTGAGTATGCTTTCATGTTGTTAGATGCACATTACGCATTTATTTACAGCTTCTTAATTTGAATGCCGTTTTTTTGGTAATTGCTTATTATTAACATATAAGACAGTTTACACTATTCAGTGGCTGTGAAGTTAAACATACGCGAACATTCAATTACTCTGCATATGCTCAGTTATGTCATCGTTCGCCCTAATTGTAAAAGTAATACATGTCAATAGTATTTCTCAATATTGTCATTGAAACCAAATTGATGTATTTATTTATAACAATTTTTTTATAACGCATTTCAAGCGTTCGTTATAGCTAATTAATACTCATCCTTTGTTATGTTCAATCAATAAAGGGGATTGAACAAATAGTTATATTTCTGCCATGGAAGTTATAAATGTTTGATTCAATATGTCAAAGTGATTGAATATGCTCAGTTTTGAACATTGTATTCAGAGTATGCTTATATCAAATGCACGAAAGCCTACATACAGCATTGCTCTAGGCTATAGGTAATATCAGGCACAGTACGAACTTAACGCGTGGGATATGTAATGTACAAACTAGCATACTTATATACATAACAATATTTATGCTACGGCCTTGGGTCGAACATGTTTAAAGAGATTATATTGGTGTATTTTGTCAGTTAAATGATGTACGGCGTGATTGCAAATACATAAAAATTACCCATGTATTGACCATACAATAGTACAATACAAAAAACTGAACCATAAATACATACTTTTGGATTTTGTTTCATTGTCGATTCGATGTAACGATTGGATTAGCTTCCATTATGTTGTTATGAAGATTATAAGGTGTATCATGTATACAAGTATTCAGTTGAAAGTTGTAGTTTTTTTTATTCCCGTTATGCAATCGCTGGTTGACATTCGTGTTTACGTATTTTTCAAGTATGTTAATGTATCGAGATATAATCATATTCATATACTAATTCATATAGCAATACATAATCAAATCAAATGCAAACAGGCTTATTATATGAATCACCTCTGATTGTACGTCACAGTGACATATGTTTGCTCAACCATATCAATCAGCAAAATTTATACAATCACGTATAACAGTAGATATACACACTAACGTTTGAATTATATTGTACTTTACGCGTGTATGTTTCGCCCTTAACCATGACATACACATGCAATAAAGTTAAGTATAATTTACAAATGTATTTCATATAAGTTCACTTATTTAATATAATGACTAGACCCCAGCGTATATCTAGTATTCCTTCCGTCGTAAATAAAGTAATGTCGATATCACGCGTCATGCTTCCATAACAATATCCAATTAAGTGTTGTCTGTGTTTTCATTATGATTATGCAGTATCTTTTTTATGAAACGAAGTTAAATTTCGTAATCAATATCTGTTCTATCAGCCCATTTTACGTTATGACATTATTGTACTTTTGTGAAAGGTATACCGGTATTTACACGCCAAATTGTCCCTTAGGGAAATCAGTGAGCTCTCATGACACTTTATGCAGGGCAAAACAGACCACTTCATTCATGACAACAGTACAGATTGAATAATTTAAAGATGCAAATCACTATGTATATCCTGTTATTTTTTTTTCGTTTCCTTTTTATTCACGCGTTTACATACGTATGTACCTACAGCCTTGCAAACAGAATGTGTTTTGCCTAAACATCTGATACAGGCAGTAACGATGGTTTCGACTAAAAGATGGAAATATGTATGCATGATACAAACACGCGATAAATTACAACAATATTGTGCGTCTTGTTGTCGAGTTGATACTACTTTTTGGAGATGATATACGCTTTCTAAAATGAAGCGAACAGTTTTTTTGAATATGATTTCCAATATTTGCCGTTTTGATTACCATTGTCTATATCAATGGATGCCAATACGTGTCAAATCATAAACAAATTATGATATCATGATATGTTTTCTGCAAACACAAGTATTTACTACTACTACTACTACTACTACTACTACTACTACTACTACTACTACTACTACTACTACTACTACTACTACTACTACTACTACTACTACTACTACTACTACTACTTTTGACCGATATATAGGTATGATGCATATACAGATTCAATAAATTTGGATAAGAAAACCATGCGATCGGACACAGAAACATAACATTCAATTGAACATTTGATTAATAAAAAGGGAATACGCCTTAGACAAATATTGAAGTGGAACAACCTGAACAAAATGCATGTCCAGTAGGGATGCTGTATATGAATTTTCATCACATTCAGGTCATTGATGTCCTTAAGACCATTAGATCAAACGCGATAAATAATTTGATTTAAATGATAATCAACGGAACGGAACGACACGACACTATGCTTATGTCCACCCTTAATAAAATTGCATATAATTTCAAATCGAGTTCTTGTAACAAAGTCTGGCCAAGTCCAACGTGTATAACAGTTTTATAAAATTCCGATCATTCATGTCTGAGATCTCGCGCGGAAACGAAACGAGTGACGGACCGAATGACAAACGGACGTACATTATCGGGGGAATTTCGTTTGAGATCTGCGAAAAATCAATCCCGTCAATATTAAATCTTAACTAGACAGACGAAGTGGTGACTATATACTCAATCTTTTGAAGAGAATAATCATCACAGTAAAAAAAACATCCACTTACATCCAGTTGATCAATATTGAAAGTGCACTTAATAGGTATCCGTTCACGTGTTACTAACTATCAGTGTTTGGACTTATTACTCGGTTGACAGGTCGATACATATATCTGATTGAGAACCCATAATTTTCTGAATATATTTTAAACGCTGGCGATTCTTCATTGCTGAATATGGATCTGTTTGCATTCCCGTTTGTTATGAGGTGTTGTACGTAGTGCCTGTACTGATTCAATTAGTCCCTCACAAACAAACAAACAACCTATTTACAAAACATAAAATGATGTGGTTATTGAACTTTTGCTAATGGGTTTTAACATTAATAATGTTTGATGTGTCTCCCAACGGCGCTACGTATGCCAGCCATATAACAGCCATCAAAACCAATTTTACAGGTTCATGCTCCTACTTATAGATTAGTTTCCATACAGTCTGTCTCTGAGAAGGATACACACACATGATTAATCCAAGTGAACAAAATGCGTTTAATTATTTTGTTTTAATGACACTCGTATATGATGAATATGAAAATTCGCAAACTGATACTATGTACATGTTTACTTTTGCCATATGTGTGAATATACCTAATAACGTAAATTTACCAAGGTTTACTTTGTCATTTAAACGTTACATATTTGAAGTGTTATTTAAGGTGCTTTATTACCAAATGTATGGGTCTTAATTTAGACACGTTCTCGATAGACATGACTTTATGAATGTGCGCAAAAGTGTCAGAGCAGATAAATCAGGGACGACACTTTCCACTGTTATCGCATTTTTCGTTTAAACTCGCTCTTTTCTAAACAAATGCCCTGCGTAGGCAGACATAGCATGAAACATAGTTTCCCCAGAACGCGGGCCAACTATTAAGGGTATTACCTTCTTCTACTGTGTTGTATAATATATCATAGCTTTCAAAGTTTGAAGAACAGCAAGCAGAACATTAACTTGAGCGTTGTGATTAACCCACACGCCACCAACAGCACAGGGCGGATCAACCTACAGTCTACCGCGCTGATAAGAGTAAGTTATTGCTCATAGATGAAAGATGAAATGATACCCATCGCAATTTGTTGCATGTTTGCATACAAATCTAATATTATATCGAATGATTTGCTCAGGTAAAAAAATGAATACTATATTAAACAAATACTACGAATATATACATTGTTCATATATTTTGATAATGTCCTTTATTCAAATACGATTAGTTTGTGTAACCGTAAACATACGTTATGTGGTAGTGTATGATATATTCTAATTAGGTGACACATGAAGCTCACACGTATGCATTGTTGTATTAGGTGTTTTTAGTTGCATTATCTAAAATCATTTAACTCTTAATGTGTTCCATATTTGCAGTTGATTATATCATAGACACAGTAAAAACAGGCATAATAATGTTTTTGCATTGGTAATGCTATTGGTAATGGGAAAACAACCTAAATGATATGTTTCTTACATCAAGTATTAGCCGTATATCATGCATTAGCTGTTTTAATACGCGAATACTAACCAAATACGACCGCCGATTTATTCTATCGATCTGGCGTCAGATGATTCGTGTCAAAGATATTGTTCTATAGTGCTTTTGAAATGACGAACATCTTTTCCAAAAGAATCCATGGAGATTCCTTGTTGGCTAAATGTCCACTACTGTCACAGTAATTTACCGTCACACTAGTTCACTGCTGCGAGAGCAGTTAAACTAAAATAATGCTAAAGCGGCTGTTCTGTTACTATTATGTTCTGAAATCATTGCTATCAGTGTGATAGCAAATAACATACATATCTCATAACACTGATACAACATGAGATTACTATAATATTGAATTATATGGCGCATGCAGTTATGTTTAAGATTTTAATCGGATATCGATAAATCTTGTAATAAACGCCTTAATAATATAAAACCATTAAAGTTTGTAATGACGTAGTTCTAAGAATGGGGTTTATCTTCTCATGTTAATACAACAATAAAAAGTAATTAAATGAGTTTAGTGGATTGAGTTAAAATGCACCCATAATCGTTTCATTATGTTCCTTCTATTGTGGAAATTGTTGCACTGCGTATTCAAGACATCAAGATAACCATTAAGCGCTCGACATTTAAACTGCCGAATTAATGAGTTCATCAAGTTCCCCAACTGATACACTAGACAACATGTTGATTAAAGATGATATAATAGAATAATGCGATGATAACTGCCTAAAGTAACGATTACAGATAATACCACACAACATTATTTCCATTATTGGCTGAATGTAATCCACGCAAGTTAATACGAGCATAAATTTCCCTTCTGTTATTACATGCATCATATCGAGCCGTTTAAGATCGGGTTAAATATACATGTGTGGATACGTTAAGCAACTTAATGTAATGTATATGCGTACGTTTTGGTTTTCTTCAAAAAATACTGTTATTTAAAACAATTTACAATTTTATATGACGTCATGACATGTTCGATCGGTGTGGAACGATATGAAAGACATTGTGTAAAAGGTCAATAATATAAATTATAGTTCTGATACACTTTGCTTTATGCAAAGTCATTTATTTAAATTGATATAAAAGTAAGAAAATTAAAGAAAATATATTTGTTTACTTTAAATCTGTATTTTGATTATTCATCGTCTACTCACTGGCGGTTCGGCGTAAATTCATAAAACTTATTTTTTTCTTCTTAATAATTGCACTGTCTAACTATACAGTTTTTAAAATATCACATAGTACAGCACTCACTTTCAACGCTACATAATTACAAAGCATCTGAACGTCTGTATTATATAGAGAAATCTAAGTTATTCATGAAATTATGAAATAAGTTGTATGTTTAACTTTTCTAAAATACGTGTATCGATATCATGTATTTAGCATTTTGCTGAAAGTGCTCTCCTTATAATGTGTTTGTAGTTTCATTGCTTTCATATGTTTATGATGAACACACATTTAATATATTTCCAATGAAGGAGCATCCTATATAATTACCGTAATAATTGATAACGTTCTTTCTTAGCAATCAACTGATTTTCAAAACTAGCTGTGTGTTATTTCAGTGAAAATATAGACATGGGTATTATATTTCTACGTCATCCATGATTAATATTTCTGCTGAAGAAAATACTTATTCATGGAATAAAATAATCTATTATCTTATTTGAATCAAAATATTTCCTGGCAATTTATGTGAAGTCCGTGGATTTAAAACCGGAAATTTTTAATCAATTTGGGATTTATTAATTAGCCGGCATACATCTAGATTCATTGTTCCGATTTAACGAATTTGTTCAGAGCACAACGTCTTGAGAGACAGTAATGTCTGTCATCCGTCGTCGGTAAAGTACGTTACGTGCGTGCGTTCGTCAATTTTGTGTGTAATGAACCGGACACAAGTTATATCGTAATACTGTTTCTAGAGTTGCATTATTCAAATATGTGCTATTTGTGATAAATAACATACCAAGTCTTAAAATAATACAAATACATACTAAAGTCAGCTGAGGTAGCTACAGTGTTTTCATATTTGAAACTCGCAATGGCATATATCTAGGGCACTCAATATATGGGCAGCTTAAATGTTTATCTGTCCATGCAATTGTATAAGTATTTCTCGAAAAATGCGCAATGAGTTAAAGTATAGACCCAATTTTGATTATAATAGGAGGTTATTATTTTTTTAATTACATATTTCCTCCTTGGTAAAATCGCTAAAAACGTTGGCCTTTAAGCACTTGCGTTCAGCGATGTAGTTTATTGTAGCAAAAAGTTAAATATTGCGCTTTAGTGAACACGCTATTACTTGAAAGGAATCGACTTAAAACATAAAATGCTTGATAAGTATGTGTACCAATCCATCAAATTGATCAAATGTTTGTAGAATTGTTATCATATGCATTTCGGCTGTATGCAATACATGTCTATATATTGCATCGTTTTGATATTTGACAAGCTACAAATGTAGTACAAATCCATATCATGCTATAAAACAAAGATCATTTAACCTTCTACGATCCATGTTTCTGTTTTCGGTTTATATTGACAGATCATGTCTCGGAACCTATTCTTGTCACTTATGAACTCTTGTTGAGTTTAAGATGGTGTTTACAAATTTCAAATCTCTCATACACACTATAATTAATCACGCAAACGTAACAATATTGTCTGAAAAATGGCGATGATATCTTTCGATAATGACAACTAACGCTTAAACGGACACACCCAGGGCCCATACATAATTCCAACTCTCTGGGATGTGTTTTCTTTTGCAGCTTTCCAACAATAAATCTTCCTGATTGATGATGGCCTATTGTATATGTATCTGTACAAGCAATTTGTGTAATAAAACTGCTTGTTTTATTGCCTGGATAGTTTAAGTATGATATTTATAAATATAGCGTTGACTTGAATTTCTCATGATTAAGTGCTTCAAAGCAAAGTCAACGTATGTCAACGCATTATTGTTTTATTGTTTAACTTCATATCAATTAGATTTACTACAATCTGTCTATTATGAGATTTACAAATCTATCGTTCGGTTATATAAATGTATAATCAGGTACAAAAAGAGTAGGATTCACCGTTTAAATAATTAACCGTAAATAATATGATAGTCAACAGTGTAGTTATATGTTTCGTTTATGTATGGTGTGATGAAATAATGCAAGATGAATCGTATTTTATATTGGTATTATACATATTACACAAACACACAGTATTACAAAACAAATATCGTTTGAGGTCTATTAATATGAATCTACTTCCCTCGTTCTACTTGAGAGATATTGTTTGGTGTAAACCATCTGATTACAATGGAATAAAGTGCTGTGTACTGTGCTTTGTACTGTAAACATGATTAGACCTCAAGATAACCAAATTCGTCTCAAATATTTCTATGTTTATTGCATACAGTTGTCAGCTGAACCATCTCCACGACAAGTGATAGGAACTAACGAGAATACAAGAGAAGTCAAATACAGCGATCACATAAAGGTTGTGGAGTCGTCGGATCCTTAAGCACGCTGATTTGTTTGCGATGTTGATTTTTTATCGTGAACAACGTTTTACTCATCTTGAATATATTTTCATAATGGAAGTCTTCGTTTCATCCTATCGCTAAGGTAGTTGGTTATTTCGTTTAAATAGAATTAAATAGATAGATTCACACAATTTGGTTATTTTTATCGCTATACGCCATCGTACACAAGTCGATCTGTCTCTAAAATCTTAGGGTATTGAATAATAGTGTACAACATTGGAACATATTAAACTATAAGAGACATAATTGAGTTATATCAATACAGATACATTTCGTGTTTGTATAAGTGAAATTCGCAATATGTATACGTTTGAAATGTACAGTTACAACGGTAAGATATTAAGACGCATTTGGTGCCCAAATCGGCAAAATATGATTTAAACCAGTGATATATATATTGGTTTAATGTATCAGTATTGATCCGTGATGTGTGCAGTTATTGTATGCACATCCACTAGGTATAATTTGACTGCATTTTTTCTATTTTAATTTGATTCATAGCCTGCTTCGTGTCAATTAAAGGCGAAGCAGTGATAGGACGTTGTCAATTCACGTGCAACATAAGCAGGTGACGCCAAACTGTAAACCTGTTATGTTGGACGTGTCAGTTTCTTTTTTTGTCCTACACCACAATTGTGATTGTGACTTACAATGAGGACACGAAATCCGAACCTAGCTGGATTTAATTCAGTAAGGAAAGTACCGTGTGTGAAAAGAAACGGCGTCCACATATTGGAAATCCATGATAGGCGAAATAACCAGTACCGACACGGCAGATCTGCAGTGAAATTGTATAACAATTCAAAATAATGGCATCCGACAAATAGGGTTATACAAATCTACAAATTAGTGCATTACAATGTTCAAATTTAAGTAAACAATATATAACAATAAATCTACCTAAAGAAACATATCCGTTTATGCACGTAACCAGGAAGAGGCGATTAGACCGGGTCTATTATTGTTATGAGTATCGTTTAATTTGGAACATTATTATGTTTTACAGAGTTTATTTAGATCATCAAAATATCTAGTTTCCACATCATGTAGATTCTGTCGATTTTACGCGAAATTGATCGAAAATAGTCGCTTGTTTTCCGACAGACTTATACGGAACATAATGGACGCCTGGGTACCGTTTTACTAACAATACTTACGAATTGCGTAAGGATTGGCGTAAGTTAACAAGTTACGAATAACGTACGCATTTCGTAAGTGCGTTTTACTAACATTGCGTAAGTTTAACATCGTACGTACGTGAACAAATGATCGTAACTCTCCAACTTGGAGGTGAACATGTAAACAAACAACAACAACTCTTACGGTTAAACTATACTATTAAGTGTGTTGCCACCTAATGTCGTCTGCATTTGTTACTTCTCAAAATGGATGCGGATTTTATTGCGGTAACGTTAAATGAGAAAAAAAGAGAAAAAAGGAAAGCGAATTGGACGAGAACAGAAACAGAGGTACTTGCAGCTGCATACATCGAGCAGCATGCTTGTATTAGCGGAAATTTTACCCCCACGTTATCTTCAAAAGATAAAGATCTTGCGTGGGAGAAAATTGCAGAACAGTGAGTATCATCTAGCGCACTATTGTATTTGCTTTGAAACTTATCAATGAACGCAATTTCAGATTAGAAAAAAAATATGACATGTACACAATGCAGTTTTAAACGCTCAAAAACTCCAGAATGAGGATAGAGCTCATTAAAATGTCACTAAAAATGCTAAACGTATGTAAACATAATCTAATGCAGAATAAACGCACTGGGAGCAGAAGAGAGGAGCATAGAAGAGGTCAGAAAAAAGATTTCAGACACGAAAACAAAACTGAGGAAGAAGGAAAGACAACGGCGCATATCGATGCATCAGACTGGAGGGGGTCCAGCAACAATCACACTGGAGCAGTGGGAGGAGAAAGTAAATGATTTTGTATTCACGACTTTACGAAGAGAAAGCTATATCAAAACATATCTCCATTTGATGAGTGATCTCAGAATATTGTTTTTAATTCATAACCAATGATATCAAATGTAAATTACTATATCTGACTGATGGCTGTGATGAAATTAATTATGTAATGCAGTGTATCCTTAAAGTCAAATCAATACAAATATTATTCCTACAGTAGAAATCTAAAAAATAATTTTTTGATAAATTAATGGGTTTCTCAAGTGTCATTTTATATAATTTAGAATTAAAGTGTTTTGTACTCTAAATGCGTAAAAAAGTTGAGTTTTATTTCCGCTAACACCGCCAAACAAATAGGGTTAGTAGTTAGTCGTTTTTTTTTTCATTTTTTTTTTTTACATTTACATGTTCTATTCCACTAGCAAGGTAATTTAATTGACAAAAGTCTTCCAAACATCAATGCAAACATCGTTTTATATAATTATAAGATGGCACAATCATTATTTTGATAAAATATTCCAGTTTTACAAATTAAATCAAAAACAGTGATTTTTTGCTGAAAACTTGACTTCAAATGGCCAAACTTCAAAAGTTAAGGGTCGGTACAAAAAGTTTGTGTCGGTCGGGTAAGCGGAAACATACAACTTTTTTAGGCCTAAGTTTGATGCAAATTATATAGTTGATTACCGTACAGTTAGATATAATTTCTTTTAGATGATAGAGGTTATTGGCGAAGAGTCGATTGTGGGGTTCGGTGGTGTGGACACGTTTGCTGTGCAACGTGAGTAACATACCTTATTGCAATGATCAAATAAAAAAGTAATCTACACTTACTGTCATTAACTATATTATTTACCATACCGTTCCACTACAACAGCCGCCGTTGTGACAGCTTATGACACCCCACTGCTATCGCTAAATGTACTTGTGCTGCTAATTCTCATTGTTTCGAAAGACATTTTAGTTGAAAAAACATTTTGTCTGTTTTCAATAATGACAGGAATACAACAGCCGATGATTGAGGTGCGTCATGGCCAATCATCCACCAAGATGTGTGTGGAGCCCACTGTGCAACGTGAGTAACATACCTTATTGCAATAATCAAATAAATAAGTATTCTATACTTACTGTCATTAACTACATAATTTACCATACCGTTCCACTACAACAGCCGCCGTTGTGACAGCTAATAACACCCTACTGCTATCGCCAAATGTACTTGTGCATCTAATTATACCCCCACTTACGAAGTTTAGGGGGGTATATAGGAGTGAGCTTTGTCTGTCTGTCTGTCGGTCCGTCCGTCCGTATTAAGTGTCCGCTCTCTAATTCGAGTTGTTTTCATCCGATCTTCACCAAACTTGGTAAGAAGTAGTACCTAGATGATGTCTAGGTAAAGTTTGAATATGGGTTATGCCGGGTCAAAAACTAGGTCACGGATTCACTTAGTGCGTATTCTGTTTCAATGCAGCGAGTGGGGTATCCGTCAACTTAGTGACAAAGCTCTAATTCTCATTGTTTTAAAAGGCATTTTAGTTGAAAAAACATTTTCTCTGTTTTCAATAATGACAGGAACGCAACAGCCAATGATTGCAGAGGATCATGGCCAATCATCCAGTAAGATGTGTGTTGAGCCCGCTGTAGCTGTTGAACCCCAAGTGGTAGTAGGAGTCGCAACTCCAAAGCAAAAACCAAAAATGTATGTGCAGTGCGT
>VMBQ01000141.1:98791-159135 GCA_007657795.1 Dreissena rostriformis
AAGGGAGGCGGAAAACTACAACGGGCGAGGCATGGTATAGGGGTGATAACCCAAAAAAAGGGTTAGGGTAAGGGTTAGGGTTAGGGGTCGGGTTAGGGTTAGGGTTGGGTTTAGGCTAACCCAAACCCTAACCCGACCCCTAACACTAACCCTAACCCTAACCATAACCCTCTAACCCCCCCTTGCGCAATACCATACCATGCCTCGCCCGTTGTAGTTTACCGCCTCCCTATTTACACGCCAAATTGTCCCTTAGGGAAAATCAGTGAGATCTCATGACGCTTTATGCAGGGAAAAACATACCACTCCTTTCATGACAAAAGTACATATCGAATAATTTAAAGATGCAAATCACTATGTGTGTCCAGTTATTTCCTTTCGTTTCCTTTTTATTCACGCTTTTAGATACGTATGTGCCTACAGCCTTGCAAACAGTATGTGTTTTGCTTAAACATCTGATACAGGCAGTACCGATGGTTTCGACTAAAAGATGGAAATATGTTTGCATGATACAAACACGCGATAAATTACAACAATAGTGTGCGTCTTGTTGTCGAGTTAATACTACTTTTGGAGGTGATATACGCTTTCTTAAATAAAGCGAAAAGTTTTTTTGAATATGATTTCCAATATTTGCCGTTTTGGATGTCAATACGTGTAAAATCATAAAAAAATATATCATGATATCGGGTGTTTTCTGCAAACAAAATTATTTACTACTACTACTTCTACTACTACTACTACTTCTTCTACTACTACAAATACTACTTCTACTACTACTACTACTACTACTACTGCTACTACTTACAAACGAAACGAGTGACGAACCGAATGACAGATGGACGTACATCGTGTATGACGGGAACAATTATCGGGGGATGTTTGGACTTGTTACTCTGTTGACAGATCGATACATATATCTGATTGAGAACCCATAATATTCTGAATATATTTTCAACGCTGGCGTTTCTACATTGCTGAATATGGATCTGTTCATATTCCCGTTTGTTATGAGGTGTTGTATGTAGTGCCTGTATTAATTCAATTAGTCACTCACAAACAAAAACACAACCTATTTAGAAAACATAACATGATGTGGTTATTGAACCTTTTCTAATGGGTTTTAACATAAATAATGTTTGATGTGTCTCCCAACGGCGCTACATATGCCAGCCATATAACAGCCATCAAAGCAAAATTTACAGGTTCATTCTCCTACTAATATTTTAGTGTCCCTACAGTCTGTCTCTGAGAAGGATAAACAAACATGATTAATCCAAGTGAAAACAAATGCGTTTAATTAGTTTGTTTTAATGACACTCGTATATGATTAATAAGAAAATTTGAAAATTGATACTGTGTATATGTTTACTTTTGCCATATGGGTGAATATACATCATAACGTAAATTTACCAAGGTTTACTTTGTCATTTAAACGTTACATATTTCAAGTGTTAGTTAAGGTGCTTTATTACCAAATGTATTGGACTCAATTTAGACGCGTTCTTGATAGACTGGACTGTATGAATGTGCGCAAAAGTGTCAGAACAGATGAATCAGGGACGACCCTTTTCACTGTTATCGAACTTTTCGTTTAAACTCGCTCTTTTCTAAAGAAATGTCCAGCGTAGGCAGACATTGCATAAACCATAGTTTTCCCAGAACGCGGGTTAAACATAAGGGTATTACCTTCTTCTACTGTGTTGTACACTATTTCATAGCGTTCAAATTTTGAAGAACATCAAGCAGAACATTAACATGAGCGTTGTGATTAACCCACATGCCACCAACAGCACAGGGCGGATCAACATACAGGCTACCGCGTTGATAAGAGTAAGTTATTTCTCATAGATGAAAGATGTAATGATACCCATCGCAATTTGGTACATATCTCATAACACTGATACAGCATGATATTACTACAATATTGAATTGAATGTCGCATGCGGTTATGTTTAAGATTCAAATCGGATATCGATAAATCTTTTAATAAACGTCTTAATTATATAAAACCTTTAAAGTTGTTAGGACGTAGTTTCTAAGCATGGGGTTTATCTTTTCATGTCCATACAACAATAACAAATAATTAAATGAGTTTAGTGGATTGAGTTAAAATGCACCCATAGTCTTGTTAAATTATGTTCGTTCTATTGTGGAAATTCTTGCACTGTGTATTTAAGGCATATCAAGATAACCATTAAGCTCTCTAGATTTAACTGCCGACTTAATGAGTTCATCAAGTGCCACAACTAATAAACTAGACAAAATGCGGATTCACGATGATGGAATAGCATTAAGCGATGATAAATGCATAAAGTTACGATTACAGATAATACCACACAACATTATTTCCATTATTGGCTTAATGTAATCCACGCATTAATCTAGTTAATACGAGCATAAATTTCCCTTCTGTAATTACATGCATCATCTCGAGCCGTTTAAGATCGGGTAAAATATACATGTGTGGATACGTTAAGCATCTTAATGTTATTCATATGCGTACGTTTTGGTGTTCTTAAAAAATGCGGTACTGTTCTTTGAAACATTTTACAATTGTATATGTCGTCATGACATGTTCGATCGGTGTGGAACGATATGAAAGACCTTGTGTAACACGTCAATCATATAAATTATAGTTTCGATACATTTTGCTTTATGCAAAGTTATTTCATTTAAACTAATATAAAACTAAGACAGAAAATTAAAGAAAATATATTTGTTAACTTTAATTCTGTATTTTGATTATTCACCGTCTAACCACTGGCGGTACGGCGTAAATTATTATTAATTATAATATTGTAATTATTGCACTGTCTTACTATACAGTTTTTAAAATATCACATAATACAACACATACGCAACATAATTACTAAATATATGAACGTCTGTATTATATAGGGAAATCTAAGTTATTCATGAAATTACGAAAGTAGTTGTTTATTTAACTTTTCTAAAATACGTGTATCATTATCATGTATATAGCATTTGGCTGGAAGTACTCTCCTTATAATGTGTTTGTAGTTTCATTGCTTTCATATGTTTATGACGAACACACCTTTAATATATTTCCAATGATGGAGCATCCAATATAAGTAACGTCATAATGGATAACATTCTATCTTAACAATCAACTGACTTTGAAAACTAGCTGTGGATGATTTCGGTGAAAATATAGACATGGGTATTATATTTCTACGCTATCCATGATTAATATTTCTGCTGAAGACAAAACTTATTCATGGATTGATAATAATATATTATCTTATTTGAATCTAAATATTGCCTGGCAATTTATGTGAAGTATGTGGATTGAAAACCGGAAATTGTTAATCAATTTCGGATTTATTATTTAGCCGACATACATCTAGGTTCATTGTTCCGATTAAACGAATTTATTCAGAGCACAACGTATTGAGAGACAGTAATGTCTGTCATCCGTCGTCGGTGAAGTACGTGACGTGCGTGCGTTCGTCAACATTGTGTAATAAACCGGACACAAGTTATATCGTAATACTGGTTCTAGAGTTGCATTATTCAAATATGTGCTTTTTGTGATGAATAACGTACCAAGTCTTAAAATAATATAAATACATAATATATATATTAATAATTCCATTAACTTGTATTAGTATTTATCGAAACATGCGCAATTAGTTAAAGTATAGACACACTTCTGATTATAATAGGAGGTTATTCTTTTTTTAATTACATATTTCCTCCTTGGTAAAATCGCTAAAAACGTTGGCCTTTAAGCAATTGTGTTCATCGGTGATAGTGTATTGTAGCAAAAAGTGAAATATTGCGCTTTAGTGAACACGCCATTACTTGAGAGGAATCGACTTAAAACACAAAATGCTTGATAAGTATATGTACAAATCCATCAAATTGATAACATGTTTGTAGAATTGTCATCATATACATTTCGGCTGTATGCAATAAATGTCTATATTTTGCATCGTTTTGATATTTGCCAAGCTACAAATGTAGTACAGATCCATATCATGCTATAAAACAAAGATCAGTTAACCTTCCACGATCCATGTTTCTGTTTTCGGTTTATATTGAAACACCAGATCATGTCTCGGAACCTATTTTTGTCACTTATGAACTCGTGTTAAGTTTAAGATGGCGTTAACAAATGTCAAATCTCTCATACACACTATAATTAATCACACACACGTAACAGTTTTGTCTGAAAAATGGCGCTGACGTCTTTCGATTATGACAACTATCGCTTAAACGGACACGAACCAGGGCCCATACATAATTCCAACTCTCTGGGATTTGTTTTCTTTTGCAGCTTTCCAACAATAAATCTGCCTGATTGATGATGACATTCTGTATATGCATCTGTACAAGCAATGTGTGTACTAAAACTGCTTGTTTTATCGCCTGGATAGTTTCAGTATGATATTTATAAATATAGCTTTGGCGTGCATTTCTCATGATTAAGTGCTTCAAAGCAAAGTCAGAGTATGTCAATGCATAATTGTTGTATTGTTTAACTTTATAGCAATTAGATTTACTACAATCCGTCTATTATGAGATTTACAAATCTATCGTTCGGTTATATACATGTGTAATTAGGTTAAAAACGAGTAGGATTCACCGTTTAAATAATTAACCGCAAATAATATGACAGTAAACAGTGTAGTTATATGTTTCGTTAATGTATAGTGTGATGAAATAATGCAAGATGAATCGTATGTTATGTTGGTTTTATACATATAACACATACACACAGTATCACAAAACTAATATCGTTTGAGATCTATTAATATGAATCTACTTCCCTCGTTCTACTTGAGAGATACGTTCTGTGTAAACCATCTGATTACAATGGGATAAAGTGCTTTGTACTGTGCTTTGCACTGTAAACATGATTAGACCTCAAGATAACCAAATTCGTCTCAAATATTTCTATGTTTATTGCATACAGTTGTCAGCTGAACCATCTCCACGACAAGTGATAGGAACTAACGAGAATACAAGAGAAGTCAAATACAGCGATCACATAAAGGTTGTGGAATCGTCGTGGCCTTAAGCACGCTGATTTGTTTGCGATGTTGATTTGTTATCGTGAACAACGTTTTACTCATCTTGAATATATTTGCATAATGTAAGTCTTCGTGTCATCCTATCGCTAAAGTATTTGGTTATTCCGACTAAATATAATTAAATAGATAGATTCAAACAATTTGGTTATTAGTATCGCTATACGCCATCGTACACAAGTCGATCTGTCTCTAACATATTAGGGTATTGAATAATATCGTACAAAATCGGAACATATTAAACTATATGAGACATAAATGTGTGTGTATATATGTACTTTTATTTCATTTCCAGACTTAAATTGTGTACTTTTAGTTAAACGTTCTAAAGCGCATTTTTAAAAACAATTAGTATAATAAGATTCAGATGTGCCGCATCCTTGACACTACAATTGGTTAAATGTATCAGTATTGATCCGTGATTTGTGCAGTTATTGTATGCACATCCACTAGGTATAATTTGACTGCATATTTCTATGATAATTTGATTCACAGCCTGCTTCGTGTCAATTAAAGGCGAATGCAGTGATAGGACCTTGTCAAGTCACGTGCGACGTAAGCAGGTGTCGCCAAACTGTTAACCTGTTATGTTGGACGTGTCAGTTTATTTTTGTGTTTGTCCTACACCACAAGTGTGATTGTGACTTACAATGATGACACACAATCTGGATTTAATTCAGTAAGGAAATTACTGTGTGTGAAAAGAAACGGCGTCCACATATTGGACATTCATGATAGGCGAAATAACCGATATGGCAGATCTGCAGTGAAGTTGTATAACATTTCAAAATAATGGCATCCGACAAATAGGGTCATATAAATCTACAAATTAGTGCATTACAATGTTCAAATTTAAGTTAACAATATATAGCAATAAACCTACCTTAAGAAACATATCCGTTTATGCACGTAACCAGGAAGAGGCGATTAGAGCGGGTCTGTTATTGTTATGAGTATCGTTTTATTTGGAACAGAGTTTATTTAGATCAGCAAAATATCTAGTTTCCACATCATGTAGATTCTGTCGATTTTACGCGAAATTGATCGAAAATAGTCGCTTGTTCTCCGACAGTCTAATACGGAACATTATGGACGCCCGCTCGTTTAATATTTTAAAATAGTGGAGGTCAAGTCGTTAGAATGGACACAGCTGATATGGTTATATTATATTTAATATAAGAAATTTAGTAATAAGTTTTCAATAATTATATGTTATTAACAGTCGGAAAGAGGTCATTTATATAAATCTCTGTTTGTCGTGTCTTCCCTGAAATCCGGTTCAATTATAGTTATGTTGTTTTATGTTTTGAACAAACGCGCTAAATAAAATGTGTTTAATGTAAATATGACAGGTTAACACTTTGAAGAAAAGTTGAAAACATCTTTCCCACTCGCCTAACAAAACACCAATACAAAACACAGTCAAACATATGAATAACTAATTTTGCTGGAAATTATTTATGTCTATAACCTCTTTTTACTTTCTATTTTGTTTCCGAGCGAATTTGATATGAAAATTACCTGTTAACGTATGTTTTCATATAACATATTAATATCAAAGTCGCCCTATTGCATACAAATGTGTAAACATTCTCCTGCTGATTTTTTTTTTGTGTACGGTTACTTACAAGTGTGGTTTGTGTTTTTGTCACCTCCAAAAGTACAAATCAAATAAGTTTAAATTATTGTACAACTTAGAACGAATACATGTGAAAAACAAGTTTATTACTGCGCATACTTTCTTTCATCTGTGTAAATTGTTCGATTTTCAAGATTTGTTCACAAATATGCGATGCTTATGAGAAGCTAACATTAGGCCGAACAATTTAAGCAGAACAAATAAAGGCATGATATAAAATCCGCTTGTACAATCGGCATTGCATATGCTGACATGTATACCAATCAATTAAAGTCATCTTCTTTATTAACACTAATTACTGTATGGTTTTTGAGGCTAAACATAACAATTTTAATCGCATACCTATGTTTGAAGTGTTTCGTATTTTATTTCAGGGTACTCCACAAGATAAATCGCATGTATATTAGTTCGCATACCGCCAACATATGGTGAATACAGACTTATGAAACACGTTGCTTAATTAATACTCGCGCGCTTGCAATTCCATCAACTAAATATTAATCGAATTGCTACCAGCATATCCTCGCTCATGAAAGAGGCATTTGGGATACATGTTTCTCTTTGATTACTATCACATACTATTCATTTAAGTAAAGTAAATGCCTTCCAATAGATTATTATGAACAGGTGTGTTATAAAATAAAGTAGTGCAATGAAAATTGACATACTTTTTGAATTGCCATGTGTCTTTATACCGCAAAATTGTGATATATATATACATTTAGCAACTTTTACCCATTTATATAAGAATCGTATCTTACATGTAAAAGCTGAACGAAATATTGTCAGTTTTACAGAGATCTTTATGATACATATTGATATGTGCGATGAAACTCCCAATGATACATATTGATATGTGCGATGTACCTCCAAATTATACATATTGATATGTGCGATGTACCTCCCAATGATACATATTGATATGTGCGATGTACCTCTCATTGTCTGGTATAGTGAATTGACACAGTATTGCACTCAGTTGTAGTTACAAATTACCTATGTGGTCGTCGTGGTGTTTTATATTTCGTTAAAAAATGCCACTGATCAAATACAGAATAGAGGAATGAGGAATAGAGATATACAATTGGGATGTCTCAATTGTCAGCAGAAGGCCTTTACTTAACATATCGTAATCGTGATCTTGCTTAAGATTCGTACGATTCCGTTCGCTTATCGTACGTGTGTTTACCGTTGTATCAAACAAATCGCAGCTAAGATGTTACATTGTTGCTAAACAAGACGATTGGGTAAGACTAGTCTTAGCATTCGTAAATATTGCGTCCGTAGGCGCTTTGGACGTGATTCGACCAAGGAAAATGAGACTGTTTCGTGAAATACAGGATTGTAGTGATCTCGGCGACGCGGGAATCTTAAGTCGCTATCAACGTGATAGACACTGTTTGAGTCGAGTAGCTGATTGATTATTACCAAACACCGAAGCGAAAATAACTATATCTGATCTGAAGTAGGTTTCAAATTATCTCCATATAATCGTTGTAATCTCCATACATCCAAACCAATTTAAACAGCATAAGTTTGATAACGTCAAATGAATTCTCAATATCAAGCTTACCGTCCAAGGGGTATTATTTAAATGGTTGTGAATTAAAATGCGACAATTCGAATGTTAATGTTGGAATAAGTAATTGTTTAGCCGTCAAAAGGGTAAGTTATAAGCTCCCGTAGTTAAAAAAAAAATGTCATTACAAAAAATGTTGTATTGTTTCTAAGGTTAAATAGTGTAGTTGCCCTTACATGGTAAAGGTTGCAATAAAAGTAAGACGTTGCTATACAAAGTAGTTGTCGACACAATTAACCTATGTACGTTTTTCCCATAAAGTTTTGAAGATGCAATGAATAATGTCTGGAATATCTTTCCCGACGATAATAAGTCGAAACGATTTAAACCCTAGCATTATCAATTTTGTGTCAATAATAGATTTGTATTTCTAGTGACCCGCTGTACAGTATATGTAATTCTGAGCAACAACAACCTCATACTTATAGCTAATCAGGTTTGACTATATCACAACTGATTATTTTTGTCAGTAAAAACGTAAACAGCTGGGTGTTTCAGCTATAATTTGTATAATTAACTCGAGTCTTTTGTAGTATTTTGTTCTGGGCAACACTATGTTATCGTTATGCAGCCTTAGGCAATGTATGTCCTCATAAACTAAACAACACACAACAGGACCGACATGCAGCAGCTTATAGACAACCAATAGTGAACTTATTCATGAAGCTGCTGTTTAATGCATGCAAGTGCATTCAATACTTAAGGCTTCTTGCGGTATCAACATTTGACTCTAAATTGATAAAATCTGTTTATAGTGTTTATTTTGATATTATCTAGGCTATTTTCAAACATAGGGCAAAAGTAAGCCATTTTTTTGCATAGTGTTCATATTGACAATAATCTAGATCGTTCGTATGTTGTTGATAATATTCATTAAGGACAATTTAAAAAAAAAATCTAGGAATGTCATGCATATTTTGATTTGATGTTTCAATTATATTATAACAATGTGAAAATAAATTATACTCATGTAATTGTTTATCTGTGTAACAATAAGTTTTAAAGTATGTATGATGCAAAGTGATGCTTAAATGATAACATTGCAATACAAAAAGAGAACATAATACACAAGTAGTGCTGTTATTTGAAACTAGTTTAAAATACATGTTTGTAAATGTATATACGTACAGGGATATACTTAAGCATTAGACAGCGAACCTGTATCCCGTAAAATGTGGTTGACCTCCGTATAGTTTATAACAATATGTTGTTGTATTACTAGAGTACATTTTTATTAATATATACTACTTTGACTTACTGCTAAAAAATATGCGTCAGGACACTCTGAGCACAGTTTTGATTTGATTTTTAGCAGGAAGAACTGCACAACAGAATTAATATTAGCTGTTAAGCGTATTTTCGTATAACAGAACAGAACAGAAAGTTTATTCGTATAACTTGAACAAGTCCAGTTCATCGTTATACATACAAAATTGACAATATATAAACAATAAGGACATGCATAGTAATGCAAAAGTGACCCAAATGGTATTTAACAATATGTGAAAAACATACAAATGCCATTACAGTACTCAACATTTGCATTCAATGCCTCAGTTCTCATTTTAAAAGCATTTTTACAATCCATTGCGAGTTTAGTTAGGATTTTAGTGTCAGTATTTGTTAACAAAAGTATAAATATATCCATACTAGGTCGGTGTTAATAGAATTTTTCATTTGTACGTATTTTGACACCAAGTATTGCAATCCTTTCGTTGTTTCGGAAAAAAAAACAGCATTGTCTTCAAACAATAATAAATAAAGAGAAAGCCGGTCTAACGTTATCATGTTTTCATTGTTATTAGTCAAAAAGAGTTCGATGACATTAACGAAAAGAGAAAATAATACAGGCAATAATCCAACTTCGCGATTAAAGAAATCCGACAATGTCCCAATATGTTTAACCCATAATTTTACTTCATCATACATCAATATAAAGTTTACATATAAATGCATATGACATTTAAAAAATATTTGCAATCAAATATCTGACTTTAGTTCATATATTTTTCGATGTAATAAACAATAACATTTCGGTAACACATCAAAATGATGATCCAGTATTTGCTATTGGTATTGTCGAATTTGATTGACATTGTTTCTATAAATGATGTATTTATTGCAATGTGGAATGCATGTGTCACTTCATTATTACCAAACGTAATGACACATTATCAACTTGCTAAGTAAATGCGTTAAAAATGTATCAGAAAGTTCGTTTATAAGGAAGTTATTTAGTAACAGATAAAAAGTGTATCATAGCTTACTGTTATGTATGATACATTAACTTGGTTGTTGTTGAGCGCCTGTAAGACAAATGCAAAGTATTCAAATTAAAACACTCGACAGTATAACGAAATAAGTTATGAATTGATACCTTATACATTCAAATCTGTACAAAGCATTAAATATATGTCAGATTAGGTGAATAATAATAGCAAACATGATCTAAAATGTAAACTATCTACACCACCGTCTATTCCATCCAGTATTTCAGCAGGTCAGCAATAAGTGTTACTATCTTAGATATAAAACTGCACAGAAACACTATACAAAACGGATCACTGCATGCACATTCGATACGTTAAATTATAAATGGCCAGCATGATTAATTTAATATACTTAATACAGATTGTACCCTTTGCTACCACTCTGTAAGAGTGGTATTGGTTGTGTTGCCCCCTACCGCCCGTTTGCCTGGTCTCCATTCGTCTGTTTTTTTCTCTTTATTTGTCGCGTAACTCTAAGGACAATATAGCAGAAAAACGATATGTAGATCTACAAAGAAATAATCCTAACTTGCATGTGACATATATGGTGCATGTTGTTTTATTATATTTTGGTAAATCTTGCCATTTCATCACTTAATATGTCTTACTATATGTCTTTTTCTTCATAACTTCCAATATCTCGCTGCTACTGACTCAAATCGGATTCATTGTCATGATGGAATATGCACAAGAGGCCTACGTTCTGATTTCAATTGGCTTAAGTATAAGGCGACGTTTTGACGAGCATATTGGAAAAGCCGTAATGGTGAGATGTGATAGGAATATAACTAGCAGAACGGGCGTTGCGAACGCATTTGATTGCTGCTCTTGATACTGGTAACTATTGTCTCAGACAGGACGGCGTGTATAGTATTGTGTTTCATATGTTTCATTGAGCAGAAAACAGGTTCGGAATTATAAATGGAGTTTTAACAGGAAAAGTACGCTTGCATCGGTAAGTGTATACGAATATTAATGAATTGTTTGGTAAACTGGATTATACAGTTGGTTTGCACAACGATTTGTTAGTAATGTGTGTTTTATTTTGCAAATAGCAACCGTGTTTTTTTTGAAGATATATATTCCATATGATATCATTCGTACCAGTTCATAGACTGTAAATCATTTTAAACTATTGGTGTTATTTGTAAATAATGTTAATATTTTTTTAAGGATTTACATGTGTTTTAATGAAACAAATATTTGTAAACAACTTATGTATCATCCCACTTTATTCTTTGTTTATAGCAATATAAATAACTATAATTGATTTCAACCACGAAGGCGTGTCTGAAATCAATTCAACTATTTAAAATTCATCAACATGAGTGCATCTTCTTTTATCATCAAACTTAGGACAATAAAAGACGATGCATACTTTTTCTGCTTCACAATTATATTAATGCTGGTACCAATTTGGTAAATTTGGTAAAACACTATTATGTTTGTTGTTAGTAATGTCCAGCTAATAACTTCACAATTTCTTTGCTTTGAAATGTGTCATTAAATGGTTTCAATTGATAAATATAAACCTCGGAACTAAACATATCCAGTATAAAATAATACTAAAATTACAAAACGAAATCTAGATATCTCCTACTGAGCTCGAACCACTGACATTTGGAGTACAAGTCTATCGTCGAAACCACTCGGCCATCCGTGCTGCTATTAAACCAGTTGTATTTTATAATTTATATAAACGATCCTCGTATGGTCACAACATATAACGATAACAACATAACTCTCCAAATTATTAAAAATGGTTGCGTTTGTAACGCTTTATTATTGTATCAACTTTCAACGATGTTTATTCGTAAGCGCAAATATATTTTCAGTATGCGTGTACGACATTTGTGTTATTTCGCCATGGATTTACATTGTTCATTTACCTTTTTAAATCCGTAACAACACATTTGAAATATATCCTTTATACAAACTCTGAACAGGTCCGTTTAAATGTATTTCTCAAAATCAGCGATAGGCGTAATACAATACATTATGTACAATATATCAGCGACAGGGTGCAAAATCAAAAACATAATAGCTATGACATAACTATTTCTTATTAAAGCAATTTGGGTTCATCAATAGTAATGCTCTTTATATGAATCGGGATTGCTCCTAGGGGAAATCGTGTGCGTTATTATTCTGGTTTTAAGATGCAATAAACGCAGATTATACATTTTGTCCCATAGTCCCTATGCTGCAGATTGTGAGATCGATTTTTATCTTAGTATGATATAAAATTGAATTAACTGTCTGGTGATTGTATTCCACAGTGTCAACTAAAATGTTTAACTATACGGTTTAAATCCTGTAACATGTGTACATTTACGTGACACATTTGGGCGATGATCGCTGCACAGATTAAGCGTAGGCGCTTTGAACTCATTCTCAATGTGTCATTTAATTGTACTACCATTAATGCAACTTTATACAATATTATTTCATGAACTGTTTCAATTGTGTGGGCGTATTGTGCACATAGTTGTGAAGAAAACGATATGATTTGATCATTTGAAAGACTGCAGACAATTATTGGTGAAACGAGACAAGTTTACTTGAGTGGTTAATGGTAAATATGATTCACTTTGAAACGAAATCCTACCACAAACCTTAAATGCCAATAATTAGAATGATATGTAAACATAAAATCTATGTAAGATTACCCGCATGTGAAACATTATGTTTGAACGAAAAAAATAAATTGTAAACAAAATAAGCATTAATTCGACTTGGGTGACATCAGGAATGGGCATGCGTGCCTCTGTAGCTTTTGTTGACATCATAGCATTGAGTAATTCAATGGAAAAATATAACCTCCCTGGCTGTTTTATTGGAATGGGCAACAATGAGGTTATTTAATCTTATATTTTAAAACATGTGTAAACCTGCAATGCTTTGCATTTGCCGACCAAAAGCGGTGATCCCAGTTATTTTAACGTGTTATGGATTTATTACATAGTTCAAGTCAGTATCTGGAACGTTTGTTTAGTATCTTACTGTTAAGAAAAGGATACTTTATCGTTAATTAATGACCACTATAATAACATAAAAAAGGTTTCTCTACTTCTGTTGCAGCCGACGTTTCACTTTGTTGCTATTTGAAAATTGGTCCCTTGCCATAAATACAGACAACTGTGCTAGTAATTGTGCCATCATGCCACTTTTGCTAGCGCAACTCGCTTGACACTTTGCATATAAACAAACTGTATACATGGCATACCGTTCTCTTTGTTTTCCTAATTTATAAAGAATCGTGTATGTTAAATAAGAATACTTAGTCTACTTAGGTTTCACATCTCCGTGGAGAAAAATCGTCCTAGGATTGTGTCAACATGGTCTGATTGATGCCATTATGAACGTTTGGAAACATTAATGCAGTTAAACGCATACCACAGAAGCACAGTTATTAAATTACCTCCAAGACGGTGTTCTCTAACGGTTCTTTCATTACGTCACGAACTAATTGACTGTACATTTGGGAAAAGGTCTAGACATGGAATATATTTGAATATCTAAATATGAATATTGTTAAATGTTAACTGCTTTTGCATAGTTACTGAATGTAACTGTTCGTATTTAATTTGAGACACATGATGGTGGATGTCTTAACTTGATATAAACATACAACGGCATGTGATATAATTACAGACGCATTGCACTTATTTCGAATTGTTTATGCTTTACATAGTTTAACGTTAAACTAACATGGATTGAAAACATAAATATTAGACTTCTGGTGAATCTAGAGAATCACCGTATAGTTATTATGTTACAATGTTTCGATTTCAGCCACACTCTTAGCAAGTCATACATCAACCGAGCTGCATCTGGTTCATGTGATAGATCACAGTCTCGTCATGAACGCGAGCAACGTCAGCAACTCCAGTAGAGACCTGGATTCGTTGTATCAGACAGACAGCCTGAACGTCTACAAGTTACTGTATGATTACGTGCTTCCAATAATTGTTTTCGTGGGACTTGTCGGAAATCTGACGTCCATATACCTGATACTGGTTGACAAGCAGATGCGCAAAGTATCATCCAGTGTTTATCTAATGTCCGTTCTAGCGGCGGATACTGGGATGCTTATAAGCCTATTACTGGTCTGGATTGAGTCGCTGGGATACCCCGTCAATCACCTCCCGGCAGTGTGCCGCATCAACGTGTATCTCACATACGTCTTTGGATCCCTCTCCATATGGTACGATCGTTTTTTCTTAACTTCTATTGTGAAGCAAAGAAGGTTCCTGTATTCAAGTTGTTTGTATCTTCTTTTTGTCTGTATGGAACACCGTTCATAGTTTATGACTAGTCTGATGAAACCCAACAGTTGTATTAGATACTGTCCTGATGTTGAATATAGGGCACATATGTTTGCTTTTTTTACGAACTGCAATATATATCTTGCAATGACACTGTTTATACACTTGTAATTGATGCAAGACACACAGAACAATACGTCTTACAATGACCAGTGATATCTGGGATGATGTTACAAACTATCGCTCTTTAAGGACACGTAGCGTTTTTTTCAATACAATTTAGTTTTAGTTTTTTTAACGACCGTATGAGTCCTACAAAATTGTACTTCTAACAGTATTATCAAATATATACTATACTGGGCAATGCATAACACACAAGCGGTAAAAATAAACTAAAAATTGAAACTGTGGTAAATGACTTGGACAGAATATATAAAGCTTGCATGATATCGACAAATATTAAATCGTCGACCTTTATAAACTTAAGCAGAACTAAAATTAAAACATGTGAGCTAACTTTACAATATGCCATCAATTCTTATTTAATCCGATTGAACACGCGCCCGCAAGGCATCCTATATAATTAAATAATCTTGGTTAATGCCGCGTGCTTTACAACAGCTTGGCAGACCGCGAGCACAATTCTTCATTCCTTTGTTTCCCCGCTTTGATTCAATATAGTTTGTATGGTGCGCATTTATGAACACTTTCCTTTAAATGGTTTTTCTATAAGTTCACTACTTAATTGCGTCTTTTAAAAACGTTAAATCTTAAATATATTGTGTAATTAAAATGTAATTAATATATGATTGAATCGAATCGCACACTCACACCGGGTATTTAGAAATATGACATTTGTGTGTGATTGCAAAAGTTAAAAACATCACACGCAATCAAATAAAACTACAATACAGTGATGCATTTAACTATCAAAATCACATGTATGAGTAAAACTGTTTTACAATTATATTTATGTCATATTGTTTTAAAAGTTTAACATGTGAAATAAAAGCCATGCAATAACATACGAACATTGCACTATAAACAAATAAATAAAAACATCCGATATGACTCAAGTGCAATCAATACAATATTTTTTACGGTATTGAAAGCACATAACATATAACATAATGTGTAACAGCAATATAAAACTGTTCTAAATTTATTATAAACACTGACTTGCGTTTAAGGTATTGCTATAACTATCGATGCAATAAAATGGTTCACATATTATTTGATTGTTCCAATCATGGTTGACGTTATCAATTATTCTACACATGCTAATGTGTGACCAAAATATTATATCGTTTTCCGTTTTGTGCTGTTGTATTATACATTTCAAAACAGAAGTGACATACATTTAATCCGCAACGATATTAGATGCTATTTACAAACTAGAAATTCGAGTGTGTGATATTTCTAAACGCTTGGTGTTGTTTTCGTTATTGGAAATGCATAGTTACTTATCCTTCATGTCGATGATGCCTTTTTTCAATAACACGTACACAATATGAATAGCACCGATATTGAAGCTATACGATAGGCATATTATTTCCTGACGAATGACTTGTTAAACAGAGTCTTGTCTTTTTTATATTTCTGAATGCTTCCCACACTCATGCATTTAATTTGTATATCCATATGTTGTTAAGCCTACTTGATCGACCAATTTGTTGTATTTGTGCAAACCTACTATCAGCTGTATGAAGAAAACTTTTATTTTAAGAAGACGTGTATTTTAATGTGTATAGCTGATGTGCTTTTTTGAGTTTATGCATCCACAGTGAGTATATAAACTAATTGTCACATATTTAAACATGTTTTCACAGTGTTTGTCATTAGAAGTTACACGTATTCTGTCGATATTGCAGGTATGTGGTTTGCATAACCGTTGAGACGTTCATAACTATATGTCATCCCACCAAGATCAAACAAATGTGCACGTTGTTCCGAGCACGGGTTGTGGCTTTGGTACTTCTCGTTACGGCACTGGCGTTATATGTGGTGGCGCCAATGATCACAGAGGTACCTGTATTAGCATACACAATTTAGTTTAAAATTCGTGTTGCATAAATCAGTACCGAGGTATACAACAGTATAATTTAATACACACATGATTCAAATGTTAATCGATACTAATTCCTTGTCGGGTAAGACATACGCTTTATACTGAAGCAAATACATGTTTCGTGTTCCTAAAATAGTTCTAAAGCTAGGAGAACAGTGATATAATGGAAAGCATGTTTGGTAATGATATCACGATCAGTATTAGTGTTGAGTTCATGAAGTCAGATAATTAGCTTAAGATCGTAACTACTGTTGTTGACCACATATTAATAGGAAAGCAATATAATTGCTAACACGTTAGTAAAGGCTGTTTACTGTTTGTTTTCATAAACTATTGTATACATTTTATACATTTTAGAGTAAAATAATTATGATTAAAGATAAGTTACCGATAAATGATAATTTCGGATCGAAACAGTCTATCTTCATTTTATGTTAAGCAAGCACTCAATAGTATACATTTATATTATTACTGACTCTTAAAAAATAAAGCTGTATTATTAAAAAGAGATTAATGATTACGTAAACTATAGTAATAATACCAATTTGTACATGAACAATTGCTGGTCTTAGAAACGTGAAATACAATTGCATCGATTATATCATTTCGTTTAAACCATACAAACTGCAAACGGAACGCAATTTTGCGGCGAATTAATTCTTGATCTTCATTATGAAACAGTGTGATACTACTAATGCAAACGCAATGATAATACAAATAGTAAACCTTCGCTGCTTTACCTAGTACAAAATCCGTATGGACATAATTTATGTTCGTGTACGAGTTCTATATTTTATATAATATGCTTATCATTTCAATTATTTAGGCACAGAGCGCGCCTCATTCGAATTCCACGAAAATATGTATGCCAATTGCCAAATACGTCCACTTACTGCAGCTGGTCTTCTACGCCGACCTTGTACTGACCTTGCTTGTTCCGTTTGTTCTTCTGATCATTTTGCTGACCTTCATGACTTTCGCTATTGCTCGCTCGGTCCAGAGAAAACAGCAAAGATCAATCAAGAAAACCAACGAAGATTGTCGTCAGTCTAGCATACGGAAACTGCCACAGGTTCGGGTAGCAAAGATGCTCTACATTCTATCGGTCAGCGTCGTGTTTTTAAATATACCAAGTCATGGATTTAAAATGAAGTCACTTATCGCCGGAAATACCCAACTGTCTGAAGAGGAGAGCTTGATTCACCTCGTATTGCTATTTTTAAGTTACACGTCATTTACGGTTAAGTTTTTCATATGTACCTCGTGTAGTAAGAATTTCAGGAAATTGATAGATGAGCACTGTTGTTTCGGAACAGTGACGCGTTACCAAACTGTGCCACAGCAAACTATGGAGACAGCTACCTGACTAAACATGTCAGTATTTCGCTTCCTTGGTCCGAAATCAAAAACTTCGTTAAATGATCTTAGCTAAATCGCTAAGCAAATGACCTATGTATCATAATCGATTGACAATGCTATACATTTGTGTCGCGCTTTCCATTCTGATTAAATGCCTCTTCCACGAAATGTCAGTTCAAACGGCCCTCGTCTTCTTGTATATTGAATCAAACGATATTTATTATTGAAGTATGCTAGGTTATGGGGGTATTATTAAGTAGAACATCATTCAGTAAAACCACCTCTTTTAATGAAAGTAAACGTTTGTCAAGTTGCCGCTGCTCCATGGATGTTAAACGATTACAGGCTCCGAAAAATAACCCATTGCAAAAAGAGTGTTCTCCTTATTTCAAGATGCGACTGTTTTCTAAGAGTATCAGGAATGTCAATCGGTCTCACATATTTGTCTCCTGAACCATCCATAATGATCTAAACCTAATGATTGCGTATGACGGGTGATTTAGTGTTCGATGATATATTCCTCAATAATATAGAATTAAAACAGAAATGCATAATTTCATCACGGATATAGTAAGATTTCTTTTCAGTTTTAAGCTCGTACTAACTATCGTTGTATAATACATGTCGGCTTCCGACGTATTCCCACACATACAGGACAAAACGACTATTTGCATGTGTTCTTGGAAATCATCGGAAACAATCAAGAATAATCCCAGTATAGAATTTATGACTGTTATATGCCCGCTATAAATTGCCAGACTCCTTTACATTCAAGCGTCCCCTAGAGTGTAAGTATTTAAAAGCATGCAATGGAAAATTATCGTTTAACAAAGTATTTAATTGTCCATAGATAAACACGTGATGATATTGAACCATAATTGACAAATTGATCTGCATTAGCGTTTGTCCAATTAAAGCACTCAATATATTGTGTCGCTTAGAAACGAAGCAATTCTGTTTTACGTTCCATTCTTAATAATAAATGGATCAATAACAAATATTGCCTGACATTGTCTGGCTTGGATTCGTTTATTTAGCGAAGAATTAATGTAAAGCAATTATGCTAAAAAGATCCAGTTGGTCACCGGTTCAATGCCGGAGCAACTGCAATTACATAGCGTCATTCATACATGTATTAGTTCAGGTCACGAGATTTTTACACGTGTCAATTCCGTATCGACTACAGTGTTAGCCGTGTCTGTGCCTGTTGGACATCCGCTGACATTTCTTCAAATGTATCGATTGCATTTCACCATTTGTCAATAGAGAAACATGGCAGCCGCATTTGTTTCATGTCTTGTAAATATTGGCAAACACCTTACCACAACAATTACAATTCAAAAGATGAAAAATTTACATCAACAATTCGAGGTTTACTCTTTGGATCGACAAATGGAAATATAGTTTATGTTCCATTTTTAAAACAGGCAAATATAAAAGACATGCTTGTTCTAAAATATTCAAAACAACTGATTGTTAAAGGTGTATTATACTTTTTTGGATAACATGAGTGAAATAATTATATTTGGTAAACAATATGTATTTATAAACGAACAACTCTTGAAAAGATTGGACGATAATTCACGCGTCAAATAGCATTATGGTGCAATATTTAAGTAATATAATAAGTTATATGTGAATGTTTAATATGTCAAATTCACTAATTTTGTCAACCACTCATTGTTAATGGGATAAAAAAGCATCGTTTATGTAATAATCTGTACATGAAATTCTTAGGTACTTCAGTCATGACAAAACAATAAAAGTGCGAGTGCGTATTCTGATTTTGTCGTCTGCGTTCAATTATCCGCTATTGAATTTCCCAGACCACCTCTGAAACTCAATAACGTTGACAATCAGAAATAACAGCATATTAGTTGTCCCTTTCAGAACACTCTTCCAACATTAAACGTCGACAGTATTACATTTGGCGTTTTTATACATCTTAATGCTAAAACATGTTTACGAAAACATATTTGCGTTTCTATTTTGTTCGACAGTGACTTAAGATGACTCAAATTACGACGGTCAAAGACGTTATGCCTGTCTGTTGAGACAATAGCAGCCGAAAAGCATTAAATCCACTGATTCTTTACTTCTACTCCTACTACTATTACTCATACTATTACAATTTATAATAATATATATAATAAAAGTGCTAAACACCATTACAACTTCTGATAAAAATAATTAATAATAAATATCATTATTACTCATGTTACTTTAAAAACATGCCTGATTGTCCGAGAAAAAAGCAACGTGCAACTTGGATCAACTCTTCGTATCGTTAGTTCATGTCAATATAGTAATGGTAAGTTGTAATGTAAAATGATTTATAATGCTTTCTAATTAACATTTTTTAGGAAATAGCAATATCGTATTGTTAATTATGTCCCAGTTTAATTGTTTCCATGTAACCGACCGCTATCGAGTTTGTCCAATTATTATATTGCGGTCCCACACCATCGTAATGCACATCTAGCGAATACCAATAAGTGTTATATACCCTTCAACTCAGTATAGATTATCCAGTGTAGTGGTTGATTCGCATGTTATTGGCTGTTAAATCAGAGTTACATCAACTGAATTAGCTTTCAATAATTCATTCGCGCACGTGTTTGCAAGAAAACAAGGGTTGAAAGTCTAGTAATTGATACAACGGAAAAGGTAATGTATTGCATCTGTGTCAATTTAAATGTACAGACATTGACTGATGCGTATTAGAGTGTACTATATAGGTGTTTCATTGCATGTTACAACTAGTGTCCATGCAGTTCGTTGTCCTGGTTATATATAGACAAAGTTGCCAACGCTTTCATAAAAAGGGTGGATATGTGTTACTCTTGTTACAAGCTGGTGAGATTGAAGGTCCTACTGAATGTAAAGTATTATATCAGCACATAACCGAGATGTGTCCATGTATCGAATTATGTTTAATATGAAATATAAAGAGGTCAAACTAGGCACATATATATACGCATGTTCACACATTTTATAACGCGGTAATTTGTTTATCATAAATTTCATAAAATTATTGTCGTATTTAATTTGCTTTATGTAAATTAACGTTCGCAAGACTTAAATACTTATACAAATTTAAAGTAAAGACGCGTTTGACATGTCTATGACCCGTTTTTTCTGTTGCTATTTTTTATCATAATTGTCGGATTTAAGATTTAATATTTCAGAGAAAATTGAGAAGGACGTAACTTTGAACAGTGAAAAGAAGCGTTGCGTTTTATTTGATGTTCTACATAAGACCGCAGTTTTTTTGTTAAAGAACTATAAGTGTGTATATAGAGTATAAATAAGATAAAATACTTTTTGAAAATGTTAGTTCCATTAAATTATATATGGGATTCCACTCTCCACAACCACACCCGAAAGGGGATTTGTTTTAAAATATAGTAATAGAAGTGAGTTTATGTGACATAAATCATATATTAGTACTAGTTAATTTGAGTTAAAGATTTGTTGTTAATATATTCATGTCTCAAAACTTATTTTCGTTCACATGAATAATGATTCTGGTATGAAACCATCACGTTAAAATGTTAGTGGTAAAGCCATGCAAATACTGGCTTAATTATTATGTAATGATCAATCTCATTACACAAGCCATTGACACTATACCACAAATGTGTACTTAGTTTGTATGTGGATTCTGGTCTGTTTCTTTCTGCATTGCTGTCTACTGTATAACAAATATTGCTATAAATATAGAGTTAGTAGTGAAACATGAGTTTTGTTCATTATTCTTGAATGTTGATTCTTAAAGAATCTGTTAAATGTAAATTGGTTATGGAAACAATACTATCATGTTATTATTTAACCCAGTTGTGTTTTGTTTTCACTCATGTTCTGTGTAATAAAACGTGTAATACACTGTTTGACTCTCGTGTACAAATATACGGTCACTTGTTTTCTTTTCGGAAAATACGTTTTCGTATTGGAAATAATTGCTGAAAAGTTTAAGCTAATTTCTTCAAATATATGCGACCTAAATTAATAAATATAAGTTAATGTGAAAACACAAACAGGGACAACTGTTGTTCTCGAGTTAGACTAAACATATCTTTAATAAAAAAGTCGGATAAATAATAGTTGATACTCGGTTATTGGTGACTGGACAGAACTGAACCATTATGGTCTATGACAAGTAAAATAATTTACACAAACCGGACCCGGATATTTGAACTTATGAAACAAAGGAATAATTTGGCTGATAGCATAAATATGACATTAACCTATCATATTTATGTCAGTTCAACTGCCATTGCATTTCTTTTCATTTGTAGGTATATATGAGCCTCGCTGTATGAAAACGGAGTGTAATGTATGTGCCCTAAGTGTAGTACCAGATTAGCCTGTGTGGTCCGCATAGACCAATCTGTGTGGTCCGCTCAGGTCAATTTGGGACGACCCTTTCCACCTGAACTGGATCTTCGGTAAGAAGAGACTTCCAATACAAGTGGAACGGGCTATCCCTGATTACCCTGTACAAAATACACAGGTCAATTTGGATTGGCATTGACGCATGCACTAATCAAGTTTTCTGCAGAAGCAGCAATCATATTATGAATGAATAGTTATGCGAGAGTTTCCCATTTAAAGATTTATGTAGTTAGTCGACATCATAAATCAGAACGTTAACATGTAAACCGTAAACAACTACCTTTGGTGTATACTATTATGCCAAAGTTTAAACTTAATTATGTTATATTTAGTTGAAAACAATATGGAATAAAATGACCCCTGAGACAATATCAGGAGATACATTAGTATATCATGCTTTCTTAAAAGACTTTGTATTGCTTTTACAAAATGGGTAAATATATTCAATCAATAGTTGTGTTCCCCTTACTAAGATTGATCAAACAACTAATGCTCGCGATTTATTGTTACGTTTCTTTGTTCTTAAAATAATTCACGATTAAACCCATCCTTTGAATAGCATGTGTGCATGGTATTAAAATACAAAGTTGAGCATAATTTGATAACCACAAGTGAACCATTATAAACATTGAAGTACATCATTCTTTTAATTGCAACATTAAGTTGCTGTATAATGCTAAAAAATGATGGCCAACTATATTCCCGCATTTTTTATTTTTTTTATCATTAACTTCAAACGTACAGCAACACTCTTTGACATACAAACACATCATTTAGTGGCCTCAAGATAACGACAGAGGGCCATATTGGCCCTTCTGTTTCCTTAACTAATACTATATGCATTTCATACCACAATGGCAACAACTAGAATATTTCTATTCTTTATCACAAGACAACATACTTGCCAAACGCATTAAACAAAACCCAATATTTTACTAGTGTGTTTAAAGTAAAGTTAAACGTAAAGCTACTATTAAATGTACTGAGGTGTTCGTATATAACTATAACGATTTACGAAACTAATGGAAACATGGGTTAATGTCACAATTATAATATACGTTAGTATACAGCGTCATTTTAAATTAATCAAAAAGCTTGTCGCTTTGAAAGCGAACTAGAGAGTATGTGAAGTACTCTTACTTCAATTAAACCACGCGTATCGGATTGAATTTATGCGAATAAATCATTAAACGTCGTACCAAAAGTTATAAATTCACAACAAAGGTAAGAATTGAGTGGTCTCATTTTCAGACATCTTTTTGAAATAAAATATCCCTGGAACTGGATCGATTGATATTTCTCACACTAATACAAACTTTGATTTACTGAAAGAACGACTACATAGAGAACATTATGTGAGAGTTGGATAAAGATCAAGTTTATCATGCGAGACTTAGAACCATGGTAGCTCGAGGCTTGCCGAGCGCTACTATGGTTCGAGCCGAGCATGATAATTTTTATCTTTATCCAAAACTCACACAAAATTCTATTTATCCTATTATTTCTTCCATTTTTACATTATTAATGTTCAAATATCGCATCTTAGACGATTTTGTTTTTCCGCAGTTGACAAACGCAGATTCTCCATTTTTTTTTGGAAAAACCAGCAAATGATCTAAAAATAGCACGCGACAGGTTTATTCAACAAGGTGTGTTAGATGCTAGTTTATTCCATGGGGTGTTATACCGTCAATGTACGTCTGATAATGGGATAAATGATGTTTTTAATTGAATATGTTTAGATTGAGAGTTAATAGCATTTCATCTTATTGAAATGAATGGATATGTTTCCTAAGTATGTTAGGTTGACAGTCGCCGCCTTTGATCCATCTGTATTAAATGTGAAATATGCAATTAATTGAATCATAACTAATGGCTTAGCCCACTTTTTATAAAACAAGACACTTTACTGGTATATATACAAGTTAGTTGTATTTGCAAATTTTCAATACATCGAATTACTCGTAATTTATCCACAAAGAAAAGTTGTAAATGTCCGTATTTCACTCGTTACACGTTTACATATACTTGTACCTTGTAGTATTTGTAAATTACAATAACACTTGCACAACACTTGCACGGATATAATATAATATTGTATCAATACGCATTTATTGTTAAGAAATAATATTACAGGAACATACTACCTTAAAACAGGATGTTGATAAACAAAATGAAACACAAGGCCATCAAATTGTTTTATATAATTATATGTAACTTGAATCTCCTCATGTAATTTCTAAATTATATGTTTTATATACGATTTTTGTTGTAAACAATTAGATGTCATTTGACATTTATGTTTTACGCATTAACTGTAATGGGCGATAACATACTTTCCGAAACGTGTTTAACCATCATAAATCAATTATAAATGTGTACACTGCTGTTCGTTGTCCGAAATGTACCACACTGTTTTAACGATCTTCTATTACTACCATTACACGTATGGAAAGACAAACAACAAACACAAAAACAATTAAAGGATATATATGTCATCGATAAAAACTTTTTAACATGAAATATGACATACAAGAAATAAGGCAACACACCCATTCATATATTCAATGTCGCCGTAGTTTAGTGTTAACAGAATGTAGGCAGAAAAGCTAGTTTATGTTACAAGGTTAAAACCTGTTAACGATCGTTTGAACATTAATTGTGTTTGACAATGTTATGTAGATACATCGCCTATTTGACGGTTTAATATATTTTGAAGATGGACCATACTTCTTGTAATACTTTAAAACATATCCTTTACTCGTTTAAATACGTTCCCCATACTTACAACACTATTATACTAAACTTGTATTTATAGCTTTCGATAAACCCGTCTCGTTTGGCATTCATGTTTTAATTGTATGTCTCATAGTTTGTTTTTAGATCGGCTGGGAAGCGCGTTTGTGTTCCGATTAACTCTGGGTAGGCGTTTGGTTTGGCTAGCCCTGAAACCGGTTTGAAACCGTAATAATTTGCTTTAACCGTTATAAGGAGTTCATCGCAGTTGTTTTCGTTTTTGTATCTAATTGGTGTTCTGTTGAAACAGTAGTAGATACGGACACTACTTTCTCTCCATAAAGAGTATATGTAGTTCCATTATTTGCTATATATATGTATAATAGAGAGGTTTATAGAAATAATGTACCGGTCACATGATTAACGTTTAATGTGTCTATGTATGAGGTGGCGGATAACTCATTATTTCTTCACATTATACTTTCGCCAAACCTTTTAAAGTGAATGTTCTGAACTTAATCTAATACAAACCAGCATATTTAGCTTAAGTCCTGGTAGGAAGATAACACCAATAGCGTTAAAAAGATTTTTATTTAATGTGACTGTTATTATATTCAGCTTTAAGAATGTTAGCAAGCGAGTTCAGCCAAAGACCACTTCAGTTCTCGCGCCTTCATAATATCGTATGGATTGAATACATTTCGAAAAGGGATTTGTTAACATGTTTTTATATTTGTGAAAAAAATCTTAAAATTACGTTGCTTACAAAAGGACATGATATTGAATAGTTTTAAATAATGATAGAACACTAAAACAATATTATACATAGTCACGTGATTAAAGCCGATACCTCCAGAAGCAACGGTTAACTCACGATCATTACACCACCCATGGTGTTGAATAAAGAACGTATTTGAAAACCTATATCGCTTAAACATGAATTATTGAAAACACGCGTAACACACGCTTTATAATATTTACGATTTCGATTGATCGATTATACATAAAAGGACTTATATTATTTTAGCAATGTTCTTAGTCATGAGCGATAGTTTGTTTGAGTAGAATTCAATCATTTTATTTTGAATATATGACAATGTTTTTGACTTTTGTCATATTAAAAAACGATGAACACTTTTTCAAAAGCGACTATATATTGTTTATTTTATAAATATGTATATATAGCTGATATTTATTTGTAGAAACATGATTTCTTAAACTACCGAACATATTTAAGATGTTATACACATACCTTTAGTAAAGTGTAATGACATAAAATGCTTTATGTTCGTATACATTACATATTCAGTTTCTCTTTAGTGTTTGGCTTAAACGTTTATTTGGCAGACGATAAGTTTGTTTAGAATGTTAGTTTAGTATATGTTTTATTCAACCATAATTTTCAGTAAGACAACGTGAGTTGGTATAAAGTGTATATATCAACGTCAACAAACAGACTGCCATTTTTTTAAATTGGGTATTCATAAATAGTTTAAACATAGTTCTAGATAAAATCATAAATGACAAAGTTTCACCAAACACAGAGTCAATTCACGGAAAAGAATATTGAAGCGAAAAGTGTTTCTTGTCTAGGGATTACGCACAATACAAATACAATAGCATAGTTGTGTCTGTTACACATTCATTAAGCAGGCTACATTAAGAGTTGGGTTCAACGATTGTAATGTTAACACGCAACAAAACATAACATATTCAATCTAACGGAGTATACATTTTCACCACCAGAGGATGTTTTACCAAGTGGGTCTTTCGTCGAATTTTATACCACAGAATGGTATATAAAATATTGAAATATTGATGATTACTCTTGAGAAAGTTGAGATATATACATATATAGATACTCTTTATTTCAATTGGTCAGTAATAAACTGGTTTAGGAAAGCAAACATTCAGGAGTTTCACTGTATGTCTGGTCGCGTTGTTATGTAATGTGCGTAGACTTGAGTTTTAAAAGTCACAGATCAAAATGAATGAATGATTGTGATGCGTTAAGTATTCACCCGCTTGGACGTTGACGTCTGTGGCACGATTATACTAAACAAGTATCAGCGTCTCCAATATGTTTTCGCTCTAGCGAAATGTTAAGTTGTATAACAAAGCCCTGACAATGATCAGAAACTTGATCATTGCAACGTTACATATTATTTTAAACTGCACTACGATATGGAAATAAAATAAATAAAATAATGTGTTCCGTTATGAATCGGTAGCTTTTTTAACATTTATTCTTACGTCTTCAATTATAATCAATTAAATGGCGTATACACAGTATAACATGTAACAGAGACATTGATTGTATTGGATTATTCATTAAACGTCCATACATATCAGTTATGGTACATTGTAAATACATGAATATATTGTAATGGAACCCTTACTTTAATTGTCAACTCTATGATAGTAGACCATTAAACGTATATGTTACGTAAAATATAATTTACTTATTGTTTTGTTTTTTACTTAGTTTAAGATAGAGGCATCATAAAATATTGGTTATTATAATAAATATTGCAATCATTAGGTTTAAAGCAATTTATCCTAGTGTCTTGAATGAAAAATGATGCTGAGAAATATTTAACAATTTGATTTATTGTTAATTTCGGAGACACACATTTCCTCGGAGAGTCATGTGTGTATTGTGTCACAAAATGCATTATTTCCATGTGTTAATATACAATATCGATTTGGAACAAACATTTTTGTTAGAAGGCGAATAACTATTAACAATTTTAATAATGTATGGTGTATGAAATATAAATCCTAATTGTGTTCATATCATTCGAGAGGGAAACTCAAGCTGTCTAGGCAGTACATGTCCAGAGGGTGTTTAACTTAAACACGATACGTAAATAACAGTTTAATGAATTTATGGTACCAACTAATTTTCATAAATGTCTATATATGTTAGGTGATTGATCAAATGGTAACTTGATGAGCCATGAGTAATAAGGTTTGCTTATAAAATGAGCTTTCAGCAAATGCTATAAAATATCGAAATACCCATCATGTCAGTAATAATATAAATTAAATTGGACTAAATTGTATTTATTTATGATTTTAATAATGATATTATGAAGTTAAAACTATTTACATCTATAACATTTTAACACGGATTGAGGCGATGAACATAGTTGTATTCGTTTGTGTTTTTGTTTGCAAAATGTCGTCGTATACTTCAGCGATTTGTCAGTAAACATTAGCAAAGAGACTCGTAAATATAATACGATTTGTCCCCTGCAGATGCAACTATGTTTAACTTAGTGAGTATTGCATGCATTACATATCTTTTTTATTACAAATTTACTGGATATACATGTCGATTCTCATAGTAAAATATAGTCAGACGTTTCAACAATACGTTGTTTAAACAGAAATAAACTTTTATCGCTTACCAGTATTTGTTTGTAGAATTACGAATAGCACGAGAGCACATTTTATAATATTGAAGCAAAATAATTAAGAAAGCATTACAATAATAATGGGCAATCATTCTAAAACAAACTCCATTATTCATGCAATACAAACAGTCACTAAGTGATGAGATTTGGGGAAAATTGCTGCTTCTGGCTTTGCCTTGGATGCAAATTGGCCTCGTTGTGTTTGATCCATTTTAAAATGAGATCAGCATGGGTTTATAACAAGCGCATTTAGCAATATTTCATGCGAACATGTCATGCGTGTTGCCTGGCGTAACGAATGGCATTATTTCAAAAACCAAGTAAAACAATCAAAGATCTCAAATTATTTCCGTTTCAGCCCATATAAATACATGGAAATACCATATAACAGACTACACCGTTTTACACAATATTTCATGAATCACTCGTCTAGTTGTTTAAGGTTGCTGAAACGTTAACTATACGTGTGACTAAAAAGTATATGCGTGTCCGAAATACACTAACATCACATGTTAGTAAAACAAAAAAGATGTCCATTGGATAGCATCATATTTCATGTACATGTCAATGTTTCTTGTACTTTAAATATATCGCAACAAAGAGAGTCCATTCAATCCTTTACTTTTTTAAACGTTGTGTAATTTTATGGAATTATGACGCTTATTGTTTTACTATATATATTTGAACATATTTTAATGACTGTGTAACTCAAAGGTGTACTTTTGAACAGTTTCTTGTTGAATTGATTTTTATCCTGTACATGAAATGCTTGATTTGTCAAAATCAAATTGAATGTGTTTATTGCAAAATACTTTCTACAACACTCATTATATGTACTAAATGAAACTTATTATGCAGGCGCTTCGGAAGCAGGGCATCATCGGCGCCTCGGTTTGTGTACTTAAAGTATATTATATGTGTCTTGACGAATGAATACGAAACAAGGGAACGATCATATTTTTTCCATATAATCTTTCGCAAACCACATAAGTTATTTATAGTCACCAAGACCAAGATACGGTCAGGACATGTGTGTTTAAGGATGGACTGTTTTTTTTACTGATGTGAACTATTTTATAAAATCATTCACTTTTAAAGTCTCAATGTTCTGCTCATTATGAAATAATCCAGCATATTTACTGACTTAGTTTCCATAAAAATGTTAAGTTCTGACATTTCATTTCCCGAGTATCTTTATAGCTTTGGTTTTTAGAGATATAAACATTTGAATAATTGAGGGAGATAACCCACTTATGTTACTTCCAATAAGTTTTTTAATACTGACAAAGTAACTAATACTTTAAAGGACAGAAACAGAGTGAAATACGAAACAATTATGATAGTTGTAATTATTGGACACATCCAATCAAAATTGATTATCAGATATAAGAGTAAGATATGGCTTTTTTGTTATTGATTGCTAAAATATATTGGCTCAAAAGCTTATGTATATATGTATATATATATATTGTGCGGAAAATCGTTCGCTGTTTAAACTTAACTCTATTAGTGTATCACTATTTGCATTATGGCAGGGTTCGCTAATGACGAGAAAGAGAGCCCGAGGTAACACATGTGTAGGTTTGAAATTGTGAAGGGTGGCATATGTCCGCTTATAACAAAAACACCCATGCACATTTCCGGACTAGACATTTGGCCGATAAACCCTTTTCACAATCAAAACTATTTTAGCGCATCATATTTAAGCCCAAGCTCGTGCCTAAGGGACCTATATGTATCCAACGAAATTGTATTTAAAAGCTGTAACAACGTACTCTCGCGGAAAAGGTTATACTTCTTAGAGCTGTATACCTCGAGTTGATATGCACACATAATGGGCATTGTGTTACGTATCAGATGTAAAGAAGTAAAACTGGTTGCACGATTTATCCTTTTTTTGTATGCAACAGACTTAAGATGCACGAAATGTCCTCGATAAGAACACATTTCTCAGATGGCAAATGTGAATACACTTAGTATAGCAAGGCATGGACTTGTATTGTATGCTGTTAATTATGAGAAATAGAAAGCAATTTGGGCATTTTTCCCTGGAAAATGAAAGCATGTAGGACATTTTGTTTATGTACACATACAAAAAACGAAGGCAAGTAAAACATAGTTTTCACAAAAAAAAGAATACAACTTTAACATATTGTGCAATCAAAACGGATTACCCTTACAAATAGTTTGCGTAAAGTAGTTAATCGCTATTAATGTGCTACATCTGATCTACAGGTCCAAAGATGTATTGTTTTGTGCTAAAATAAGATACTAAGATGCTGGTGAATAAATCACAACGATTGCATTTAAAGGTGACTTAACGATATGATTTATTTTATATTTAACTTAGATACAGAGTTACTCGATCAATTAAAGCATCTTACATTTTATCACATTTTTAAGGTTTTCAATTGGCAGCACGTACATTCTCGTCTGAAATTAGTACTTCAATAATGTGTTTTTAATGTTGGTTATTTTAGTCTTCTAATTGAAACAAATATCGAGATAAAGATTTATGAGAGTCTAAATTATATTTTCTTTATTTCTAGTTCCATATTCCCTTTTAGTAAGGCAATATGTGAAGGGCATTAGCGGACTTCACATTTAGAACACCCTGGCTATAGATGAGTTTCAATGATTTCCAATCGGTTCAATGTAGCAAAGTATTAGCATCGAAACAGTATTTTCGAAAACATAGATAAATCCCTAGCTTTGTGATTATAAGACTACTAACTAACATTTTTGTTTCCTTTTGTTTTGCTTTTCATCTTGACAAGAAATCATTCCTAGTTGTGGAAATTTATTAATAATTCTGCATCATAGCTTGTGAGGCAAATTGTCACTTTAAGTTACTTGTAATGTTTGACTTAGCAATTAACAATAGTGTCATGATTGTTAACACATTTGAAAATATTCAGTTTACAAATAAGCGTTGTTTTAGAGTTGTCATGGTGTTTTAAGTGTCATAAGTGTGTAATGGTTAAAAAATAAAATCTACACAAAACATATAGGTATGCGTCGGCTGTAACAAAGGGTAAAACAGGCAATACATCTTTTATATAGTTATATTATATATAAACGTTTGTTTCAGTACTTTAACCATTTGACACTATTATATATAATGCATGTTTTGTACAGAAGCAACTAAGAAGCAATGTGAAACGAAATGAAGATGTAAAACTGCATAAATAACACTCTACAATACAATGCTTCGATTATCATTATGACCCGACGTTTATTATATGTTTGTATTCCGAATACAATCGGCACGTGACAATCTCACATTCAAATTTCTACTGGATTAGCCTTGGTAGAGAAGTCTGAATTCAATATTCATAGAGTTCTACGTTATATAAAGACAGATATACACGTTGTGTGTAATAACACACTACGATCTGGCTATGACACGAACTAAGATTTGGCTATGACACAAACATTGCAATATCCTTTAATATCGGCACGTTTCAAGTGCAAAAGGCTTGTATAGGTAATATGTAGGTAATATGTATTCCATTTCATGAAAACCTATAAAGTACTTACACACATTTTCACCATTGCGTATATATACTGACTTTCGCACATTTGTTTCTCTATTGAAAAACGATATATCAATGTCCTTACATAATAAAAGCGACGGAAAGATACAGAGACCCTAAGTATCGTTCCATCAGGCAACCTAGCTATCCAATGCATTTTACGAAACCCAAGAACAAATACGTAGTTTAAAATAATACACATACACAGCATAATAATTCCCCTGTATGAAGCCTGAAAATTGAGACGTTACGACATGCACAAAAGTAAATTAATATTGTTACGTTTGTGTATTTTCCGGGTTTTTTGGCCTGCAGTTTCATGTTTAAAGTGTGCCTTTAAGATTCGTAAAAAACGCATGTATTGTCTTTCACAAACTATTTATTCGTATCACAAACATAACGCTTTTACCGAGATTATATATATATATTATTCATATGCATTAAATCAGTACAAATGTAGAAATTATTGAAAGATATTATTGTGGACTACCATATTTAATGAGGCATCATCTTTATAACGGGCATCTGGTGTTCGCTTGAAACATTTATTATTTCTTTTATGAGTTTTGTTTCTTGTCACCACCTGGTATGCAATAAAATCACATTAACAGAGATATTTTATTAAACTATTATTTACAGTGTATATTTAAACATAGTACGTCAAACGTAATTTATTATATACTTGCTTTATGTTTCCAAAAAAATACAAGTTGTATCAATCGGTAAAATACAACTGCACAGAAATAATTCCGGTATTATGCTACTCGCTAGGTTTCCAATTCCGTATTATCATACTAGCCGGACTACTTTTAATGACGTCACTTTGAATGTAGAAAATTTTAAGAGCATTCTCGGTTAATTATGAACGCTTAAACTCATTTTTTTAACTTTAATGATTCAAAGTTGTATATAATAGAAGGAATATTGCGCAAGTCAATTGTTACAAGTGTTTGTATCCGTCTCGTGGCTTGCGTAATTACGTATTACACTCGAGGCTCCGCCTCTCGTGAGATACGTCATCACACAAGCCACTCGAATGATACAAACACATGGAACAATTGACTAGCGTTATATTCCGTATGTATGATCAGGTGGTATTTTAACCATAAATATGACCCTTATGCTTATGGTGTTGTTGTGTTCCAGTTATCTCATTGTATGTATATATGTCTTTGACACTGCTCATATTAGGTTTTGATACTCATAATTTTACAACTGGTCCAGCAATGTTTTTAATTATGAATAGAATATTGAGATATAAATTAAAAATGCAGAATAATTCAGTACGTTTCGCAATTATGTAATATATACTATTCTTCATGCTGTTGAAAATAATGTACGTTCACATGGTGAGGTCAAATACAATACAAAAAAACATCATGAATACAATAAATGTTTTGTTATCTTTTGTTCGAATATAATCAACTTGTTGAAGTAGCTTACAATTTTTAAAGCGGTGTTATTCAAGATTCGTACTGTACATACATGTAATTGTATAGGTACTCCAGCTTTATTGTGTTGGTATTCATACTAGTGAGTTTAAGATGCAATATTTAAATATGATAAGAAACATGATACATGAGTCATTAAAAATTGTCAATGATTTGATTGATTGTGATATATTTCTTCTTGTAGAAGTCATTTATATCATGTATTGTCTTCTTAGGACCATTTGATTAAAATCATTTTAAAAGCGCGATTGGTTTGTGATTTGTTTTTGGTGATAAGACAGGCCCCCACACCGGTTTTAACCCACAATGCTTTGCACTGCCCTGCCAAAGAGATGATCCGCGGTTTAATTAGGTTTTTGTTAATTGTTGGTGTTCTGTTATACAAGTAGTGTGTACGAACACGAAACCATATCCTGATATATTTTCTGGAGTAAAATTGTTGGCTATGTTAAACGCTATACAAGTTTAGTTGGTGGTGTGTTAATGCAGTAAAGCGTAACCCGTACATATCTTTAATGTTGTAATATTAAAGTTGGCAGAGACTGCAAGCAGTAGAGCCATTAAGCAGTAGACGAATACTAGTTGTGTAACGTCGATGAAAGAGAGCTACTTTCTTTCTTACACGTAGGATGTTTGAACATTTTCTGTAGATACATCTCTATCTCGATAGTTTAATACAATCTTTAGATGGACCATAGTTTGTGTATAATGATAACATAACAATCTATCTCATAATCATTGTAATATATTTCCAATATTAACGAACTAAAGTATGTGTTTAGTATTCGATTCACGAGTCACGTTGTGGTATTTCTGCTTCCGTCGTCTCTCTGCATTTGAATATAATTGTTTTAGACGCACGTCTGGTTTTCTTCGCATTCGAAATCGTTGATCCTAATGTTAAAATGTAGATGTTTATAGTTGGTATTAGTTTATTAAGGTAATGGATAAAAACAATATTTTCACTCTTGATAGCGTTTCTGAAGTTTGCTATAGTATAACCTGTAGGGCGTGGAGTTGGATCCCAAAATAAAATACATTGAACGGGAGAATCAGCTTTCGGGATCCTTAAGTGCTCGCACTTCAATAACAGTGACTCACACACGAACATTTAAGAATAGATTATATAACGCAATTTATTTGACATAAATATAACGCTGTCTCAATCCATTTTAGTGTGTATGCCTTCATATTGTTAGATGCACAATGTGCATTTATTTACAACTTGTTATGCTTATTTGAATGCCGCTGTGTGTTTATTGCTGGTAATTAACATATTACACAAGTTACTATATTCAGTTGCTGTGAAGTCAAACATACGCGAACTTGCAATTTATTCTGCATAGGCTCAGTTATGTCACAATTCGCCCTAACCATTTCCTAAAAGTAATGCAGGCCAATTGTATTGCTCCATATTGTCATTGAAACCAAATTTAAGTATTTATTTATGACACACTTTTGTATAACGCACTGTAATCGTTCCGCTAAGTCAATAAACACACATCCTTCATAATGTTCAATCGAGAAAGGAGATTGAGCAATGATTATTTGTCCGCCATGGAAGTTAGTAATATTGGACTATCTATACAGATGCGTATATTTCGGGCACTAAATCAGACACAAAAACAGTGCTCAAGGCGTTAGTTTTTGACAGGCATATTACGAACGTAACTCTTGGGATATGTAATGGAAAAGATAGCATAATAATACTGATAACAATACTTATGCTACGGCCATGAGTCGAATATGCTTACTTCATTTGTGTCTGAGATCGCGCGCGGAGACGAAACGTGTGACGTTCCGAATGCCAGACGGACGTACATCGTGTATTCGGGGGAATTTTGTTTGAGATCTGCGCAAACTCAATCCCGTCACAATAAGAACTCAATTGGATAGACGAAGAGGTGACTATGTACTCCCTCTTTTGAAAAGCATAAACTTAGCAGAATACAAAACATTCACTTACATCCAGTTAATCAATATTGAAAGTGCACTTAATAGGTCTCCGTTCACTTTTACTAAATATCATTGTCTGGACTTATTACTCTGTTGACAGGTCGATATATATATAAGATTGAGAACCCACAATATTCTGAATATATTTTCAACGCTTGCGTTTCTACATTGCTTAATATGGATCTGTGTATATTCCCGTTTGTTATGCGGGGTTTTACGAAATGCTTGTTCTTATTTAATTAGTCACTCACAAACATACAAACAACCTTTCAACCTTTGACATAAATACTGATTGATGTGTCCCCCAACGGCGCTAAATATGCCAGTCGTATAAAAGTCATCAAAGCATAATTGACAGCTTCATGCTCCTACTAATGGAAACATGATTATTCCAAGTGAAAAACAATGCGTTCAAAATATTTGGTTTTAAAGACATTGGTATATGATGAATATGAACATACGAAAATTGATACTGTGTACATGTTCACTTAAGCCATATGGGCGAATATACTTCATATCGTAAATGTTCCGAGGTTTACTCTGTCATTTAAACGTTACATATTCCAAGTGTTAGTTAAGGTGGTTTATTTCCAAATGTATTGGACTTAAATAAGCCGCGTTATGGGAAGACTGGGCTGAATGAATGTGCGCCAAAGTGTCAGAACAGATAAATCAGGGACGACCCTTTCCGTTTTTATCGAATTTTTCGTTAAAACTAGCTCTTTTCTAAACAAATGCCCAGTGTAGGCAGACATTGCATAAAACATAGGTTTCACAGAACGCGGGTCAAATATTAAAGGTATTAACTTCTTCAACTGTGTTTTACAATATGTTATAGCGTTCAAATTGTGAAGAACAGCAAGCAGAACATTAACTTGAGCGTTGTGATTAACTCACCGCCACTAACAGCACAGGGCGGATCAACCTACAGTCTACCGCGTTGATTAAAGTAAGTTATTGCTCGAATGATTTGCTCAGGTACAATAATGAATACTATAGTATTCAAATACAACGAATATAACCATTATCCATATATTTTGATAGTGTCCTTTATTCAAATATCTACCAATTAGTTTTCGTAACCGTAAACATACGTTATATGGTAGTGTAAGATATATTCTAATAAGGTGACACATGAAGCTCACACGTATGCATTGTTGTATTAGTTGTTTTTAGTTGCATTATCTAAAATCATTTAACTCTAAATGCGTTCCATACGACTCTAAATTTGCAATTGATTATATCATAGACAGTAAAAACAGTCATACTAATAAATCTGCATTGGTAATGCCATTAGTAGTTTGAAAACAGACACAATAATATGTTTCTTACATCATGTATCGGCCGTACATCATGCATTAGCTGTTTTAACACGCGAATACTGAATATGTTTCTATTCATTAACCAAATACGACCGCCGATGCATTTTATCGATCAGGCGTATCAGATGATTCGTGTCAAAGATAATGTTCATATAGTGCTTTTGAAATAACAAACATGTTTTTCAGAAGAATCCATTGAAATTCCTTGTTTGTTAAATGGCAACAGACCTGTCACAGTCATGTTCCGTCACGATAGTTCACTGCATTTCAACTAAGTACTGCGAAAACGGCCGCGTCTGCATCTATTATGTTTTGAAACATCTCTATCAGTGCTATAGCAAATACAATACATATCTCATAACACTGATACAACACGTGGTTACTACAATATTGAATTGTATGGCGCAAGCAGTTATGTTTAAGATTTAAATCGGATATCGATTAATCTTGCAATAAACGTCTTAATTATATTAAACCTTATATTTAACGTTGGTAATGACGTAGTTCTAAGAATGTGGTGTATCTGCTCATGTTCATACAACAATATAAATTAATTAAATGAGTTTAATGGTTTGAGCTAAATGCAACCATAGTCTTGATAAAGTATATTCGTGCTATAGTGGGAATTGCTGACCTGCGTATTTAAGTCATACATGTATCAAGATAACCATTAAGCGCTCAACATTTAAACTGCCGACTAAATGAGTTCATCAAGAGCCACAACTGATAAACTTGACGACATGTTGATTAAAGATGATGGAATAGCATTACGCGATGATAACTGCCTACAGTAACGATTAAAGATAATACACACAATTATTTCCATCATTGACTCTATCTTATCCACGCATTAATCGTGTTTATAAGAACATGCATTGTCTTCCTGTACTTGCATGAATCATCTCGAGCCGTTTAAGATCCGGTTGAATACATATGTGTTGAGACGTTAAGCAAGCTAATATATTATTCCACGTTTGTTGTGTTTGTCTTGAAAATTGCGAAACTGTTCTGTGCGACCTTTTACAACTTTAAAGGCCTAATGGCATTTCAGATTGGTTTGGTACGATATGATGGACCGTGTATAAGAAGTCAATAACATAAATTGTTGTTTCGATTCATATTGTTTTATGCAAAGCAATTTCATTTCAACTAAATAAAAATAAACAACAAAGACAGGACATAAATAACTATGGGTTCTTTTTTTGTATTCACCGTCTACCCACTGGCCCTACGGCGTAGTTTCAGACAAATCGGTTTCTTTATAAGAGCAAGCTCTGTTTACACAGTTTAACAAAATAGCACATATTATAGCTGCATTCAGCGGTACATAGTTAATTATCAACGGAATGTTTGTATTATATAGGAATATCTACGTCATTCATGCAACTTCTGGAAGTGAGTGTTTCTAAAATACCTGTTTAATTATTATCCTGTAGTGTATTGTATTATCACATGCGTTAATATAAAAAACAACATAATATTGGAACTGCTCTCCTGTTAATGTTTATGTAGTCTCATTGCTTCCCTACATTTAAGTGACACAACAGATAAAACAATGATGAAAAATCCTATATAATTACTTTCATTTATAATAACGTTCCATTTTACCAGACACAAATGACTTTCATAATTAGCAGGGAGGATTTCGGTGAAACTATAGACATGCACATTATAGTTCTACGTTATCTATGATTAATTTTTCTGCTAAAGACAATATGTATTCATTGGTTGATATACATATATTATCTCCTTTGAACCTAAGATATTGCCTTGCAATGTATGTGAAGTCCGTGGATTTAAAACCGAAAATTGTTAATAAATTTTGGATTTATTAAATCGCCGTATTGAGATACCATAATGTCCGTCGTCCGTCCTTTGGTGCGGTGAGTGACGTATGTGCGTTCGTCAACCTTTTTTTGCAACGACACCTCCTCGCATGACAATACATTGTACAGAAATGCTAATTGGGTAGGTATATGTGAACAGTTTTCAAATGGTTCAAGTTTGCTGAATAATAATGTCCCGAGTTTTAAAGAGGGATTTTTCAAATGCAACTTGTTAAAGGTTCTGCTCTGAAACCGCATTGCCCATAGGTTTATTGTTTGAAATAAAAACACAATATTGTAGTCCGCCACAATATTTGTTGTTCAAATCATGCTTAAAGGTCATAATTGACAATGCATCACGGGTGCTAGTTCTACAAACAATTACACACTGAATTGTTTTTACATACACTACCAAACTGACGATGTCCAATTGGTCAGCAGCTGTACATAGACGTATTATGAGAAAACTGTAACTCTTTGAACGTGAAACAGCTAAGGCAGCGACTTTCATTTGACATTTTATACCATTTTGTTGTCTCCATTGTCGTATGTTAAGCATTATCGTGTATTGTGTAAACAATCGGCCATTTCCCATAACTAAAATACAAGGTAACGAAAAGTTATATCTTAATGATGTTTCTAAAGTCGCTTTTTTCATGTATGTTCTTTGTGTCATGTATAAAGCTCCACGTCTTAAAATAATATAAATACATAATATCGCCTGCTGTGGTAGCTACAGTGTTTTAATATTTGAAAATAGCAATGCCATATATATATGAAGGGCACTCAATACATGGTCACCACAAATGTTAATTATTTCATGCAATTGTATAAGTATTTCTCGAATAATGTGCAATGAGTTTAAGTATTGACCAAATTATGAAAATAAAAGAAGGTCACTCTTTTTTAATTACATAATTCCCTCTTGATTATAAAGCAAAAAGTAAAAAAATATTGCGCTTTATAGAACACGTCATTACTTGAGAGGAATTGACTTTAAACACAAACTACTTGATACATGTATGTCCTAATCCATCAAACTGATCAAATGTTTTTTTTTCTCTTTTCATCACATAAATTTCAGCTTTATGCTTCTATGGCCCATTTTTTCTGTTTTCGCTTTATATTGAAACACCAGATCATGTCTCGGAACCTTTTGTGCCACGTGTGTACCTGTTTTGAGTTTAAGGGAGGGATTCAAAAATGCTAAAATCTCTCATACAAAATATAATTAATCACACAACGGTAACAGTATTGTCGGAAAAACGGCACTTATGTCTTTCAATAATGGCAACCAACGCTTAAACGGGCACGAACTAGACCCACAAATAATTCCTGCTCTCTGGGATTTGTTTCCGCAGCGTTCAAACAATAAATCTTCTTGATTGATAGTGGCATGCTCTATATGCATATGTACAAGCAATGTGTGCAGTTAAGGGGTGTTGCTGCAGTTTTGCTGATTTTTTTCCATCTAATAACTGTTGGTCAAAATTTATATTTGAGTAATACATACTAATAATATATGAAAAATGAAATAAAAACATAGGGTCACCGGCCTTGTTTAAATTGTATTCACCATTATATAACATGTACTTTTTCATTAAAAATGAAAAATCTCTAATTGCATAAAAATGATTAATAACCTATGAAATTGGCAACATGTAGACATTATATAAGCTAAGATATATCATATACCATTTTATTAAACCACAAACTACCAAAAAAATGGAGAACACAAGTTAAATTTTAAGAAAATTAATTTTTATAATTGTTATGTCACCCCACAAAACGTCAATTTTTACTATTTTAACCACAAAAATGGAATTAAATATAGTTCTATCTAATTACTTTTTGCGAAACTGCTCAAATATGTTCATCTACGTATTGTTATCATAAAACAAAAATAAAAAAGGGGGGTCACCGCACTTTTAACAGAGATTTTTTTGTTTAACTATCCCTACCGTCTATGTCAAATTTCCTAAAATACAGCAATTAGGCGAAACCCAAGTACCGGTACATAGACTGTTAGAGATATGCATAAACATTATAGATTGTTTACAATCTTAATTGGGATCACAACGGCTTACTAAAACACAACACTAATACAATATTTAATCACAAACATAAGACCATACAGTATCAAACTCGACCTTAATCATCAATAACAGGGACTTGTTGACAGATTTCGGCATGTTTTGAAGTTTGTGATTAAATGCTTTAAATTGATTAATGTAAACAACAGAACTAAAGTGCTTCAGGAAAAAAAAACAAGAATGAAAAAAAAAAGAAAGAAAAAAAAAGTTAACCGCACCTGGGATCGAACCACTGAGTACCTATTATGAACCTACTCGGTCATTAATTTGTGATGATTCTGATAACAAAACTATTGGGTTGTGAGAATAGCATCGGTGTGGCTATAAATATATCCTCGGTTAAATAAACTGCCGCAACACCCCTTAAACTGTTTGTTTTATTGCCTGGATAGTTTTAGTATGGTGTTGATAAATTTAATTATTACATGCATTCTCATGATTTATTTCTTCTTACGTCAAAGGATAATCTTCTTATTGTAAAACGTTATAGCAATTTGATTTACTACAATCGGTATATTATGAGATTTACAAATGAATACATGTAGTAAGGTTACATAAACTAAGTAGGATTTAATGTTTAAATAATTAACAGCAAACAATAAGACAGCCAAAAGTAATAATTTTACTTTATTTTTCAGGAACCTCCACCAAAAAAGCAGCGTCTACTGTACGACAGAGAAAACCTCCAGAGGTCGTTTGAGGCCATTTTAGGCGTGGTCTCTGCGTAAAGAGCCTCAAAGATGTACTCTGTACCTGAAACGATCCTTAATGACAGGATAAAAGGTCGTGTTGATAAAGAAGCTAAAGTAGGATACGAGACTATTTTCACCATGGACGAAGAAACAAAGCTGTACAACCATATTACCTATATGGCAGAAATTGGGTTGGGGTACTCAAACAAATCGGTACACTGTTCCCCGAAATATAACGTCTGCACGGTCATCGACCGTTATCATCATTGCAGTTAAAAATGCTGCTGGCCAAAGTGTGTCACCTTATTAGGTCTTCCCAGGACAACGTTGGAACGATGATTTTATGAAAGGTTCATGCCCAGAGTCAGCACGGGAGATGTCAAAGTCTGGATGGTCCAATACCCCGGTGTTCCTGAACTACCTGACGAAACATTTCATTTCTTATGTTCCTACAGACAGCGAATATCCAACACTAATACTCTATGATGGTCACCGTTCGCACGTTTCGTTAACATTTGCTGAATGGGCAAAAGCTAATAATATCATCCTTTTCGTTTTGCCACCACACTCGAGTCATTTAACCCAGCCCCTGGATGTAGGCATTTTCGGGCCTTTCAAAATATTTACTTCCAGAAGTGTCAGCGTTTCATGAAGTTAAATCCTGGCTTAAACATTACCAAATAAAATATTGCCGAACTAACATCAAAGCCCTATCTCAAAGCCCTTTCTCCAGAGAATTTAACATCATCCTTCAAGAAGACAGGAATTTCTCCATACAACGAATCGGCAAAAGATGACTTAAAGATAGCATTATCAACATAATTTCGAGAACCTGACGTTGCATCCGAATCAACCATACATAATAAAGAAACTACTACACCAATTCAGATGCAGAATGCAGTTGATGCACCACATGAAAATGAGTCCCCAGCTGTTGATTACTGCACCAACAAGACGACAACATAAGCATTGAAGCCGAAACCAAAACGATTTGTGCCTCGATTTAAAAACACAGGAAACTTGATGCACGAACACAATGTCCAGCAACTTATAGCCGCAGCAAACACAGTTGTAGTACCACTAACTACTGAAGGTAAAGAAAAGGACAAACCAAAGGGACCTAAGCCGGGTACATCTGGAATCAGCAAACAACATGTCCCCAGGTTTAGTCCTGAGGATGCCAACAGTGATAAGGACTTTGAGGCTGACTCTGAAACATGTTGTGTACGCAGTAGGTTTGAGCCAGCAGACATTGACAAGTTACCCTACATTACATTGGTGACATGGGGAAAGTGTGAAAAATGTCCACATTGTACACATTTGAAATTATGTTCAAATGTCAGAGTTATACAAAGGGACACTGAATTGCTGTATCCACATTGCGAATAAATATGTTCAAAGTGTCACTGTAGTACGATTAAAAACACAGATTAATTATCTTTTTAAAAGTGTAAACTGATTCAGATTCCTTTTTTTGATAATAATTTATTTAAAATTGTATATATTTACAAAACACAATATTATGTACACTATTAACATGTTTATGGCACATGTTGCCCTGCATACTTGAAAACAAATTTATTTTGTAAAATTAGCGCGATACAGTGAAGTGACGTAGATTTTAAGGACGTTTTGACAGGCTATAACCTTTCTTCTTGTACGTCCATAACTCTCACACCAAAGTAAAATAAATGCGATTTTATTATCAAATAATGATTGTTTGATGGATTGAATCGAAACTTGAGGTAATAAATAGGCGTTTTTGCAAAATAGTTATTGATTTTCGACAAGTACCGCGATACAGTGGGGTCCCATGATATGCATAAAGACGAATATACAAGTACTTACTAATTTGGGATTAAAGTGTTTTATTCCCACTTTGGCAAAATGATGATATGAAAAATCACGTATAAAACATAAAACATCATAAACGTACAAATATGTTTTAAACAAGTAAAATAAAACTCTTGACTCAGACCGTCTTTAATATTATTGGTTCATTAATGGATAAATATCGTTCGAAATAGGCTAAATACTTAAGCGTGTGTAACGCTTTTCTTCGACAATTTGGAATAATAAGTGTATTACTAGCGTCAATAACGTGAACGTGCTATGTTTAATGAGGTTTAATGACATGTAAAAGACGTAGAGTAAATTGAGTTTAAAGTGATGTCATTTAAGTCGTTATTTTAGTGTGGTGTTTTCAAAATTGTGTTTCTGTTGTGTGGAGCGATACAAATCTATTATCAGCTTCATTTGTGTCTCAAAAATGCTATGAATAATAATTCAAATTATGTTATTGAATACGATAGCATAAATGGCGCAGTGGTTTTTGCAGTATGTCTCGGATTCAAATCCAAAAGAAGGCATTTTGCATTTACATTTTGTTATTGTTATTGTAGCTTGTTACGACTATAAACAAATTTATATATGTGCTACACTTATTTAATATTTTTCGAAAATACGAACACCTGTGAACAAGTCCCTTGAACGAATTACTATTGTGAATGCTTATGTCGTATACTTCTAACTATCTAAAATAGGGCATCTTACCACTATGCGAAGTTACGATAGTTATCTGAATAGTAATGCAACACATCTATTAATTTAAAGACTATTTTGAAAATAAATGTTATCATGAGCCATGTTTGAATAATAAATGACATATCCACAAATGGTTTCAGTTTTACACAGGATAAACTACAACAACATAGCAGTGTTTGCTGACATTAAAATTTAGCTAAACTGGGCTGAATATCAAAACACAAGTTGTATATGTATTTTAAAATGAAATACATATTATAATTAATTAATATAATCCAGAAATGTATTAAATGACACGTATATGATTCAAGTAAGACCTACGTAAGTAAACTAGAGTGCCCTACTGGACTAATAATAGTAGGCCGTATATGTTTGTTGTGGTGTTTTCTCGGAATTTTGACATACATGTTTAAGTGTATGAATTTTAGAAGTATTGTATTACAACTTACTGAAGGAGTGGTTTGAAACAATGTCACGTTTAAAAACATCATCCTGTGCTGTATTTAAGCTTACAAAAAATGGTAATTTGAAACACGAACACTTCGAGAAACATACTGGATAAAACGACTCAACATTTTTCAGCCTCATGAAAAATAAATTCAAAAATGATACATAAATATAAAAAATACTTATACAAAAGGTTCACTTCTATCTTCAACATCTTATCGTTATATTGATATAATACACATTCCCGGCGCCAGCCTAGACCAAACACTTTTAATCAACGTAATTAAATAAACACAAACACGACACATTAATAAGAAACAAGACCGAATGCACAACGTTCACTGATCATTTTAGTATTTAATTATTATATCGATTTAATGAACATCACGGGCGCCAGTCTATAGCACACAATTTAAATATGCGAAAACATACAAATAAAACGACACATAACTGTTAAAACAAGACTGAATTCCAGTAAACTGCAACTTTTACAATCTAATCGATATAATAAACATCCCGGGCGCCATTGTAAAGTACATAGTTTAAATCGGCGGAATGTCGTTTCCTGTGGCTGCAGGGTTAAAAGACATTGGTCTGATTGTGCATTCGCACTAATGAAGCTTGAACTCACATCGCTATACACTCCTGAAGAAGACGCCTACTCGTACATTACAATTCAGCTATGCCGCATCTTTTGTACTACGATTGTTTAAATGTATCAGGATTGATCCGTGGTTTGTTCAGTTATTATATGCACATCCATTTGGTATCATTCGGCAGCATGTGTCAATAAGATTGACAGCCTAATTCATGTCAATTAAAGGCGAATACAGTGATAGGACGTTGTCAATGAAGGCACGTGCGACGTAACCAGATGCCTCAACACGGTTAACCAGCTATATTCGACGAGCCAATTTATTTGTGTGGCATACACCACAAGGGTGATTGTGACTTTTAATGATGACACGAAATCGGGACAAAGCTGGATTTAAATCAGTAAGGAAATTAACATGCGTGAAAAACAAATGGTGTCCACATATTGGACAGCCATGATTTGCGAAATAACCAATTCCGATAAAGTAGATCTAAAGTGAAGTTGTATTAAATATCAAATAAATGGTATCCGACAAATAGGGGAATATACATATACAAATTATTGCATTACTATGTTCAAATTTAAGTAATGTTAAAACAGATATAATAGTAAACCTACCTTACGAAACATGTTTGTTTAGGCACGTTACCAGAAAACGCCATTAGAGCGGAATATGTTATTGTTTGGATTTACTTATCGTGTTATTTGTTACATGTGTTTAACAGCGTCTATGTAGATCAGCAAAAAAATCTAGTTTCAACATCATGTAAATTCTGTCGATCTAACACTACTCTAAAATGATGGTTTACTCTAAAACGATCGAACATATTCGGGTGTACTCCGACCGTCTAATACGGAATATTATGGACGCCCGCGCGTTTAATATTTTAAAACATTGTCAATAAACGCGGTTTTCTTCGGCGCGATATACTATTTTTTTGAACGATTACTAACAAATGTGGTTAGTGTTTTTGTCACGTCAAAAAGTGCACACCACACGAGTTTCGGTTTAAATTATAGTAGAATTGGATTGACCTACATAGGAAACACAAACAATAATGTGTCCATTTTGTTGCATTGGTGTAATATAAGTGTTGTTCGAGATTTGTTCACACATATGCGATGCTAATGAGGAGCCGAAATTACGCTGAACATTATTAGCAGTACAACTAAAGGCTTGATCTGAAAGCCGCGTATACAATCGGCTATGAATGTGCTCACATGTATACCAATTCATTAAAGTCATTTTCTTACTTAACACTTATTGGTGTATGGTTTTGTAGGCCAACACTAACAACTTTAATTGCACACTTATTTTTGAAGTGATTCGTAGTTTATTGATGTGTACTCAAGAAGACATATCACATTAATATAAGTTCGCATACCGCAAACATATGGTGTATACAGCCTTATAAAACACGTGGTTTCATTAATACTCACGCGCTTGCATTTACACAATAATTGCATTGCTACCAGAGTATTATTTATATTTTATTTATATCACATACGCTCATTTTAATAAAGTTTCAACAAATTGCTATGAAAAGTTGCAGTACAAATTAAATAAGTGAAATACAAATTGACATATATTTTGCTTTGCACTGTTTCATGTTCAAAACATTGTTATGCAAAGTTCCGTAAACAAATAAAGCAGTAGAATTAAAATTGATAAATAGTTTTCATTGCACTGTTTCAATCGTATTTTTATTTACAGATCATGCACTGTTCATACTGCACATCAGAAGATATTATGTTGGATCAAACAGTTTCATATTTAGAATTCTTTAGAAAGAATCCTATAATTTATGTTAAAATGTATGCCTACACAAATGTAAGGTTGTGTTATACATTATTACACAATCATGATCGGGAAACTAAATAAGTTAATCTTTATTTGTTTATAACATCTCTATTTCCTTCACCGGCTTCTCTGTCTTAGTCTCACATGAGCTGTTGAGCGTATATACCTATAACGTTTACATATACATGAATATGACACTACAAATAACATATACACTTCAAAATGTTATGATAATTCATATATATTCGTAAATGTGTTTTCTTAATGTAATGAACAATAACAGTTATGTAATTATTAAAAATGATTATCTTGCTGTTGTTTTTACCATTGGTACTGTCGAATATGATTGACCTTTTTTCTATAACGATGTATTTATAACAATATAAAATGCATGTGTCACTAAGTAACTACGTTCTTATGTATGTTTGCATATAGCTCTAATATCATTCATCCAGGCAATTAACTGTTGTTATATGTTGAATAAGTGTATTGAAACAAATCAGTTACGTGTGTGCATATGTATAGGAATAATTATTATTATGTCAAGATTACTTTCAGTTATCAGGGAAGAAACCTTGCCTCTCATTACTTTTAGAAACTGTATTACAAATGAAATTGCAATGCCTATTACACATGCGTTCACACTTACATTCCCACATATGTATGATTGTCCAACACGTACGAAATTGCAGCTCAGTATGTCTAAAACATATTTCATGAAGTAGTTTAAACGGTGTTCTTAAGGATACCAAATTTAAGCATGTGCATTATTCCACAAGTTTGCTGTATTGATGCATTATGGCAGGCAATGATATACCGCATTTAATTGGGATATTTGAAAGGTGAAATATTCGATTGCACGGATAAGTTATGGGCAATGATTGTTTCAGCACGTTCTTAAAACAAAACAAAAACTGTGATGAAATTTAAATTCGTTCACAAATTATAACCAATTTGTACAATATCATGTATTAGTCAATTTATATCGCTTGACTCAAATTGACAATATCTTGATGATGGGAAATGCCCAAGCGGCCTACCTTCTGAGATCAATTGGCGAACGTACAAGGCGACGTGAGAAGAGCATATTGGAAAAACCGTAATGGCTAGATGTTATAGGAATATAAAAAGCACGGTGAGCTTTGCGAACGCATTAGTTTGCTGCTCTTGATACTGGTAACATGTATTTCAGACGGCGGCGTGTATAGTATTTAGTTACATTTGTTTTATTAAACATTATCCAAGTTCTGAATTAAAAATTTAGTTTTAACTGGAAAACATCGTTTGTTTTGGTACGAAAGTGGACAGGAATATAACGGAATTATTTGGTAAACTGGATTACACATTTGGTTTGCAAAAAGGAGATATTATAAATGTTTGTTTATTTTGCAAATAGCAACTATGGTTTTGAAAAAGATGGGCATTTCATATGATATCATAGCCTTATTTGTAGCAGTTCATTAACTGCAAATACTATAAAAAATATATGTGTTATTTGTAAATAATGTTTATATTTTAATATTATTCAAAGGTTTTGGAATGAAACACATCTTTTGAAATTGCGTATTTGTCATACAAAAGTCTTTGTTTGTTTAAAGCAATATATATATATATAAAACTATAGTTGACTTTAACCATAACGGCGTGTGTGAAATCAATTCAGCCATTTAAACTTGTATAATTTAAATAATTGTATCTTCTTGTTATCATTAAAAACTTCGAGCCACATCTAGGACCTCGCAAAACAATGTATATTGTTTCATCTTCACAATTGTATAAATTCAATTTTGCTGGACCCACTTTGGTGAACAAATGCGTGATATGTTGCTAGTATTGTCCAGCTAATGACAAGTGTAGATTAAACTAAAACACAATATTGGCAAATAGTGTACATGTATCTTATTACGATAGTCAAATCGATTGGATATAAACCAATTGTTTAATCGAGCGTTATAGGTCGATATTTTAAAAACACTGTTGAAGTGTAATATGCGCGTTGTTGTGTAATGTTTTTCATGAAGTCGTGTTTTAGCGACGGATAAATACTATGTACAGTTCAACATGTTATATATATATATATAAGTAAGAAGATACTAAATACACGTGTATTGAACATGTATGTGAATTCCTAAAGTTACGTTACAATTAAATGTAATTCCCAAAAGCAGCGTTAGGCGGTAAACAAAACGTTATGTAAAATAGGTCAGCGACAAAAAGCAAAATTCAAAATATAATAGTTATGTCATAACTATTTCTAATGAAGGCAATTTGAGTCCATCAATAGTAATGCTGTATAAACAAGTTATGATTGTTTTCAGGGGTAAACGTGTGCGTTATTATTCTGGTACTAAGATAAAGCAATAAAAACAGATTATATATTTTAGTCCACTAGGCCCTCCAGATTGTGAGATCGATTTCTATCTTTGTAGGATAGAAAATTGAATTAACTGTCTGGTGATGATATTCCACAAAGTGTCAACTGAAATTTGTCACTGTATGGTTTATATACTATAACCTTTATACACATAAGTGACACAGTAGGGTAATGACCGCTGCAAAAAATAACGTCGTCAATTTCACCTCATTCTTAAGGATTCTTTGATTTGTGCTAGCATCAATACAACAATATTATTGTATGAACTATAACAATTATGTGGGCATAATGTGCACACATCTGTGCAGAAAACGATCTGACGAGGTTTACGAGTGCGGTGAATATACAAAAAATGAAAACAATTAACGGAATCATACTCAGATCTTTAATGTCAATAATTAGAATGGTATGTACGAATAAAACCTACGTAATAATGTTCAAATGTGAAAATATGATTTGTATGGAAAAACTAATTGTTAACACAATAAGTATTACCGCGTCTTCGGTGACATCAGGCATATGCATGTGTGCTTCTAGAGATCTCGTTTACATTATAGCATTGAGCTATTAAATGGACAAGTATCCTCCTTCATGGCTGTTGTATTTGAATGTGTAACTATGAGATTATTTAATCTTATATTTTAAAACATGTGTAAACCTGCAATGCTTTACATTTGCGAACCGAAGGCGGTGATCCCAGTTAATTAAACTTGTTGTGGATTTATTAAACAGTTCGATTGTGTGTCTTGAACGTTTTTTTTAGTATCTAACTGTAAAGAAATTGATTCCTTATCGTAAAAAAATACCACGATAATAACAGTAAAAGGTTTCTCTGCTTCTGTTGCAGCCGAAGTTTCACTTTGTGGTTATTTGAAAATTGGTCCCTTGCCATAAATACAGACAATTGTGCTAGTAATTGTGCCATCATGCCACTTTTGCTAGCGCAACTGACGTGACACTTTGTATATAATCAACCTGCATACATGCGCATACCGTTCTCTGTGTGTTAATTGATAAAGAATCATTTATGTTAAATAAGAATACTTAGTCTGCTAAGGTTTCATATCTCCGTGGAGAAAAATCGTCCTAGGATTATGTCCGCATGGTCTGATTGATGCCATTATGAACGTCTGGAAACATTAACGCAGCAAAACGCATACCACAGAAGCACAGTTATTCAATTACCTCCGAGACGGTGTTCTCTAACAGTTCTTTCATTAAGTCGCGAACTAATTGGCTGTACATTGGGGAACATGTCTTGACATGGAATACATTTGAATATCTTAATACGAATATTGTTAAATTTGAAGTGCTTTTGCATATTTACTGAAAGTAACTGTTCGTTTTCAATTTGAGACGCACGATGTTCGATGTCTTAACTTGATATAGACATACAACGGTATATGGTAAATTACAGACGCATTGCTCTGATTTCGAATACTAGTAGTTTATGATCTAGATAATTTAGCGTTAAACTAACAATGATTGAACAACTATTAGACTGCTACTTAATCTATAGCCTCACCGTATATGTCTTATGTTACATTATTTCCATTTCAGCCACCCTCTTAGCCAGTCATACATCAACCGAGCTGCATATGGTTCATGTGATATATCGCATCCTCATCATGAACGCGAGCAACACTAGCAACTCAAGTAGAGATCTGAATTGGTCGTATCAGACAGACAGCTTGACGGTATACAGGTTACTGTATGATTACGTGCTTCCAATAATTGTTTTCGTGGGACTTGTCGGAAATCTGACGTCCATATACCTGTTACTGGTTGACAAGCAGATGCGCAAAGTATCCTCCAGTGTTTTTCTAATGTCCGTTCTAGCGGCGGATACAGGGATGCTACTAAGCCTACTTCTGGTCTGGATTGAGTCGCTGGGATACCCCGTAAATCACATTCCAGCAGTCTGCCGCATAAACGTCTATCTTACATACGTCTTTGGATTCCTCTCCACATGGTAAGATCTGTTTTCTGTATTGCTTATGTGAAGCAATAACATTTCTGTAGTCAAGTTGTATGTATCTTCTTCTTGTCGATATGGTAGTCCGTGCATAATTTCTGACTACTCTGGTGAAACACTTCAATATAGGACCCATATGTTTGCTTTTTTTGTTTCTTACTGCAATACATGTTTTACACTAATTTTGTATACAGTTATAAATTATTCAATACACAGTTAAATACGTCTTACCTGTTTTTTTTAGAAAACAATGTCAATGGATGTATTGAGTGATATTGCAAATATATTGCTCTTAAAGGACACGTAGCATTTTGTCAATAAATGATGTTTTAGTGTTTGCACGACCGCATGCAAAATTGTACTTCTAACAGTATACAGAAAAACATACGATACAGGACATAGAGTACAAACAGTGAACATAAAACACATTTTATAACTGGCATCCCCGACTTTGGAAGGCAAATAAAGCATTCATTATATCAGGAAATTTGCATTCGGCTTATTGCACTTAATTCAGTAATTAGTTAAGACTTGGAAGCAAACGGGAAAATATGTCGTAACTTATATTTTAATCCGATATTCATACGCCTGCATAGCACCCATATAATTCAATCAGATTGTTTAATGCTGCATTCTCTAAACACCAGCATGGAAAACCGCGAACACAAATTTTCATTGATTTGTTTTCTCCGCTTTGATACAAACTAATTGGTATGGTGCGCACCTAAGAAAACTTCCCTGTGAATGGTTTTCCTTTAAGTTCTCCATTTTATTGCGTCATTGTAATTGAATTTAATTAATCAATAATTGCATCTCACTGAAACCACATGTTTAACAGTAAAACATGTTTGCGTGCGTGGAACAGTTTATTATTAATTTATTAAGTTACTCCGCAACGATGTTAGATACCCCCATAACAAATTTACAAAATATAAATTCGATTGTGTTATAGCTCTAAGCGTTTGGTGTTATGTTCGTTATTTTAAATGCATGAAAACTAGTCCTTCATGACTGTGACGCTTATTTCCATTACATATGCACATCACCGATATCGAAGATATAGCATAGGTATGTTATTACCGGATGATTGGCTTGTAAAACGTAGTCTTGTCCTTTTTGCAATTTCTGAATTCGTCACACACTCATGATTTTAAAATGAGCATACATATGATTAAGTCTACTAAATCGACCACTTTGTTTCATTTGTGCATACCTGTCGACAGCTATTTGAAGCAAAACTTGACGTCCTTTAAAGTGTCTAGCTGGTTTTCGTTTTTAGTTTATACATCCCACGATGTGTAGGTACACAATTGTACACTAATTGCACATTGTTTATCATTCGGAGTAAAATGTATTGATTCGATATTTCAGGTATGTGGTTTGCATAACCGTTGAGACGTTCATAACCATATGTCATCCAACCAAGATCAAACAGATGTGCACGTTGTTCCGAGCACGTGTTGTGGCTTTGGCACTAATCGTTACAGCCATGGTGTTGTATATGGTGGCCCCAATGATCACTGAGGTAGCCTGTTTTTCTACACACATTACAACGCAAAACTCATATATTTGTACAATATGTATATAATAAGTTTTGTGTTGGCACAACTATCAAAGCGAATACAATCGAAAGAATTAATTGATTTAACATTAGTTTAAAATGTGTGTTGCACAAATCATTACCGAAGTATACTTAATTACATTAAATACACACTGGTTTCAAATGTGAATCGATAATAATTCTCTTTATATCTCTAACATACGCTTTATACTGAAGCCAGTATATTGTTCATGTTTTTAAACTGCATTTTGTCGCAAGGAGCAAAGTGATATGGAAAGCTTTTTGGGTATCACTAGCACGGTCATTATCAGTGTTTAGTTCACGAATGTACGATCGCTAGCTGAAGATCGTAACTAAATTTGTTGACAACAGACGCGAGATGAATAGGAAACTAATAGGAAACTAATATTGTTTACACCATAATATTATAGGCTGTGAATTATTTTGTGTCTGAAACTATTTATAAATATTGTACATTTTACAGTTAAATAATGTTGGTTAAAGATACGTTTTAGGCTGGGCTCGAAACAGTATATCAGTAGGAAGCACTCATTATTATATATTCAAACTATCAATAACTCTTTGATAATAAAGGTGTATTATTGTAAAGAGGTAAACGATTACGTTACAGATGTTCATTATACCAGAATGAACGTCAATAATTACAGGTCTTACAAACGAGAAATGAATTGCATCGATACTATCATTTCGTTAACAACATACAAACTGCAAACGGAAACGCCATTTTGCAGTGAATAGGTTCTTGATGTTTATTATTTATTATTTTATTATGAAACAATGTAATACTAATACATTTGCAATTGTGATTATACTTATAGTAAAACATCGATTATTTTACTAGTAAGACACCCATACTCAAGCTTTGTATACAAGTAATATATGTTGCATAACATTCTTATGGTTTCTATTATTTAGGCACAAAACGACCCTCATTCGAATTCTACGAAAATGTGTCTGCCAATTGCCAAATACGTCCACTTACTGCAGCTGGTCTTCTACGCCGACCTTGTGCTGACCTTGCTCGTTCCGTTTGTTCTCCTCATCATCTTGCTGACATTCATGACCGTCGCAATTGTTCGCTCGGTCCAGAGAAAACAGCAAAGAACAATCAAGAACACTAACGAGGACCGTCATCAGTCTAGCATAAGGAATCTGCCACAGGTTCGGGTAGCAAAGATGCTCTACATTATATCAGTCAGTGTCGTGTTTCTAAATATACCAAGTCACGGATTTAAACTGAAGTCACTTATTGCCGGAAATACCCAACTTTCTGCAGAGGAGAGCTTGATTCATCTCGTATTGCTATTTTTAAGCTACACTTCATTTACGGTTAAGTTTTTCATATGTACCGCCTGTAGTAAGAATTTCAGGAAATTGATAATTGAACACTGTTGCTTTGGACGCGTGACGCGTTACCACACTGTGCCGCAGCAAACTATGGAGACAGCTACCTGACTAAACATGTCAGTTATTAGCTTCTTTGGTACGAAATCAAAACTTCGTTAATTGATCTTAGCTGAATCGCTAAGCAAATGCCTCATATATCACAGAAAATAAAAGTCAAATAAGGAACGTTAATTACCCAACTATTGGACATTTTTTAAACACTGTTAACTCAGGTAATACCAATAGATACTAAACATTTTCTTGAGTTTCTTTACTAAAGTAACTCCAGGTGAGAATAACGTAGGTGTCGTATTCAAAGCCGACATCATGTTACAAGATTCCAAAGAAGACAAGAGACGTATGAACGGATCTTGCGTATAATGGTGTCATACTTTTCCATTGTTTCTATAGGTTAAGTATAAAAATGAAAACTATTTTAATCATGCGATGCCGCATTTAACCATATATCCATTTTAATTGAAAAAAAGAAATGCACACCTGTACATCGGTTTTTATGAACCATATCACAAATAGAAATCAATGGTAATATATATTTATATTTGATCGCAAAGACATCACAAAAGAGCAATTTCAAAAATGGCGACCACACTATTACAGTGTATAGTCTTACGAATCTTACGAATGTTGTTGACACATTTTATTCGGAATACAATATGATTTAATTTATTTACCTACCGAATTTTGTTTGTTAGACCTAGACCATAAATGCTGTCATGTAAATGAAGATTTCAACATAACTGATATCGTTTGCATAAATTATGTTGCAAAACAGTGACTGTAAATTATTATATGCATCATAAGAAAAATAAATTAATATGTTTGAGGCGTGTAGTTGTTTAATTCTCCCATACATAAATTGTATTTAATATGTTGTCGTAATGTATAAATAAAAAATGAACAAATACAAACATATTACTAGTATTGGTCATTCTTCAGTTCACCGAGTATTTCCTTGCACCAGTTTGGTTGTTTTACATGCTTAAATAGCTGACAACATGTTTTACTTGTCTGGAAATTCGCGTTTACTAAAGTCTTAGTCTTGCCAAACCACCAGACTGTGACAAATCAATATATAGTTATCACATTCTATACGTATGTATATGCCTCCTTTAAAAACATTCGGAATAAAAATGTTAACAAAATATATTTTACGTTGCTTGAACACACACTTTATCAATGAACCAGTTGCGAAGCACTTACTTTTGTAATATTATTATTTTTACTATCTCGCCCAATAAGCCTGTATCAAACAATTGCTTAATGTTTACTCCCCCAAAGTTTCACTCAACCTTTTAATTATATGCATTCGTGCGATATATATTATATTTTGCCAAATACACAACCATTTTTAGGTAGCTTTGAACGAGGCATAAGTCGTAGCATGAATAAAAACGAACAAAAAAGCATTTTGAAAATACAGTTAGGGTTTGATTGCTTGTTTTAAAGTTTTAAGATTATTTTAAAAACAGGCAATTGTCTGGATGTTAAATGACAATTGACACTGCTATAAATGTGTTTCGCGTTATCCGTAATGGTAACATGACTCGTCCAAGAAATGTCAGTTCTAACGGCTATTGTCTTCTTGTATATTGCATCGACCGACATCTATTATTGAAGTATGCTCGGTTATGGGTGTATTATTAAGTAGTACATCATTCAGTTTAACAACCTCTTTAAATGAAAGTAAACCGTGTTCAAGTTCAATTGCCGTTGCTTCAAGGAAGCGATTACATGATCCGAAAAGGAATTCATTGCAAAAGGTGTTGTTATTTCCAGATGCGACCGTTTTGTTTGAGATTAAGGAAGGTTAATTGGCCGTACATATATGTCTTTCTGAACCATCAATAAACAGGTGATTTCGTGCTCAATGATGTTTTCCTCATTAATATATAATTAAAACAGAAATGCACAATTTCATCATGGATATAGTAAGATTTCTTGTTATTTTACAGCTAGTACTAAGTATCGTTTTATCCTAAATATCGGCTGTCGAAGTACTCACACGCAAAGAGGACACACACGACTATATGCATTTATTCTGGAAACTCATTTACTGCAATCAATGATAATCCCAGTATAGCATTTATGACTATTATATGTCAGCTATTAAGTACCAGAATACTCAACATCCAAGAGACCCCAATCATTCAACTCTAGAGTGTCTGTACTTAAAAGCATGCAGTGTTAAATGTTCGTTTAACATAGTATTAAGTTGTCAAGTGATGAACTGCATGATATTGAACCATAATCGACACATTGAACTGCATTAACGTTTCTCCATTGTAAACTTCTTAAAACAGTATGTCGCTTGGATACGCCAATCTGTTTAACATGCCATTGTTAATAATTAATAGAGTAATTACCAATATTACCTTACATTGTCTGGATCTGATTCTGTCTTACCATCGATAAAATAATGCTGACACGACCCAGTTGAATATCGGTTCAATGCCGAAGCAGTTGGAATAACAGAGCGTCATTTACACATTTAAAAGTTCAGGTCACGAAAGCTTTACTTGTTTCAACTCCGTATCGACTATAGTGTTCATCGTGTCAAGGCCTATTGGACAGCCGCTGACATTTCTTCAAATGTAATTATTGTATTTCATCAGCATGGGATTTTTCAATACAGAAATATCGCACCCGAATTCGCATTTTCGTTCTTTTGAATGTCTTGCTAATATTGATAAACACATTACCGCAACAATTACAGTTTAGACAATGAATATTTTACCCCAACAATTCCAGATTGACTCTTTAGATCGACACTTAGACTTGAACATATAGAATATGTTCATTTTTAAAACAACAGGCAAATACAAACAAACAACTGCTTATTGAAGGTGTATTATACTTTTTCTGGAAAAATGAATGAAATCATTATATTAGGTTAACAATTTGTATTTATAAACGAACAACTTGGGATAAGATTGAAAGATAATTCATGCATCAAATAGTAGTTTGATTTAATATCAAAGTAATATATTATATATTGGTATATTTCATCTTATATGTTATAATCTCTCCATGAAATACGTAGGTACATGTACTCCAGTCATGACAAAACAATACCATTGAGATTGTTTAATCCAATAACGTGCTAAGCGTTCACTTATCCGCCATTAAGTTTTTCAGACCACCTCTGAAACCTAATAACGTTGACAGTCCGAAATAACAATATATAGTTATCTCCTTGAGAACACTCTTCCAACATTAATCTTCGACAGTTTTGCATCTGAAGGATCATAAATCTAACTACTCAACTTCATTACGAAAACACATTTGAGTTTACAGTTTGTGTGACCGTGAACTTGTGTTGCTGCTCGGATCAAAATGACTAAAATCAAAACGGTCATAGTCGTTATGCCAGTTGGTAGAGACGATAGCAGCCGAAAAGCATTAAATCCACGGATAATATTCATATAAATCAAATATTTTAGTATTTTAATTACTAATACTACTTCTTCTTATACGAATACTACTACTTTTACTATTACTGCTATTACAACTTCTAATAATAATACCGTTATTCCTTACAGCTTATGATACAAATAAATAATAATAATTCTAAATATTATTCAAGTTATTTAAAAACAGAATAAAAGAAGCATGCAACGTAGATCAACTCCAATGAATCCATTCCATTAGTACTGAAATCATTTTAGTTTAAGTCAAATTTCTCTTCGTATGTTATATATCTGTCAATGTGTTAATGGTAATGCGCAATGTACAATGATTAATAATGCTGTATGAATCAAATATTCAGGAAATATCCATATCGTATCGTAAATTCTGACCCAGTTAAAGGGTTTCTCTGTATCCGACCGCTATCGAGGTTGTCCAATTATTATTGCAATACTGATTCATCATAGCGAACATATAGCGAATAAAACTAATTGTATTATACCTTTCAACTAATTATAGATACTCCATTGTAGCAGTTCATTTGCAGGTCATTGGTTGTTCAATCAGAGTTACATCAATTGCATGAGCTTGCAATAATTCACTCTCTCACATGTTGCAGGAAAACAAGGGTTTTAAAGTGTAACAATTGATAAAGTGCGAAAGGTGTTTACATGCGTGTTTGTCTGTTTAAATAAACACACATTGACAGATAAAAAGTGTACTTGACATATTTGCCACTTCATGTTGTAACTAGCTTCCATGTAGGTAGTTGTCCTTTTTATATAAACACACAGTGACTGACGCTTTCATAAAAAGGGGTAATATGTGTTACTCTGGTTATAAACTGGTCAGATTGTAGATCCTACTGAATGTATAGTAATGTATTAGCACGTAACCGATATGTGTCCATGTTCCGAGTTCGGTAATGTGTGCTAATCTCTTCATCGTTCTGTTTCATGTGAAATCTTAACATGCCAAATGATACAAATATACAAGCATGTACACATTTGTTGATTATAATTGTGATATAATTATTTTCGTATTTCATTTGCTTTTTACAAAATTAACGTACGCATGTCTTCAATATGTGTACAGTTTTAATGTATATGTATATACACTTGGAGACTTTTAAAACTTGATTATCTCAAATATGAGTTAAGATTTTGAAATTACACTTTTAAATGAATCCATTTGACTACATTCTAAGCCTTTAGATTTTGAGATTTGAGAAGAGTCATACTAGAGAAACAAGTATTTTGATGCGTATACAAATCAATTTCACACCAATGACCCTAACACTCAATAAACAATGTCACATCCGTAACACTTCAATCTTCATTTGAATTTTAGCATTGTCAAAGATAAAAAGATATATCACTTTTACCTTGCGTTGAGTAATCAAATAATAAAATTGATCATTGGACTATTATGTTGTTATTCACAACACTAAATCAGTCTCGAGTCTTAAGGTTTGATCGTTTGGTTTCTTCAGGGCGATTTTGAAATTGTTAATTAAGTTGAAATGATGTATGTTAAAATAGAAATAACTACATTGAAAATATGCTAAGACATTTATTCTTAAATTTATACTGTCGACATATTATTAAAAAATAAAATAAGAATCAAATTAAATTAATATGTCTTTCCTAAAAATATTCACAACAATTTCACTCAATTTTATAATTTTATTGAAACGCTATGACGTTAAAATATCTCAAAAACCATTTCAAGACCAACTCACTTATTTTTGTCCATTCCATGGTATAACCGTTCATAAAAGTTCCTTGGCACTGATGCGATACAACCTCCCAGAAACAACTTGAGGTAATGACCCCCATAAAACTCAAAATTATAAAGCTAGTCATTGTGTAAAGATCCGAGAAGTTGCTTAACATTAAAAGCACAAAACACAACTTGAGGGTTTAAAATCGACCGAAGTAGGCGTAAGGTATATTGCTAAGAGTTAATCGTCGTGCAGGGTTAACTGCTTTTCTAATTAGAGCAACGCTGTTTGAAACTGAAGTCACTTTTACAATAATACTTTACTAATTTCATGAATCGAAAATTGTATGACCGAACGGGTTTCTGTTCATGCGACAATGACTAGATTAATTGGCACAGGCTCGGATGTGAACAGTTAAAACAATAAGCGACAACTGTAATCCTAAATAAGTGAGTGAGATGCATACGTTTCACTGAGGTGGAGTCTTTGTGTTATATATTGATTAGAAAATACTTAATACCATCTTATAGAGGAGGTCTTATGTTGGGTATACTAATCACTATAATCATAAGACGTTATAAACAATCATTACCATACTAATGACCCGCGGCTTTTACTGTCACACATTTAAATCAGAATAATAGAGTTGCACGGCAACGACTTTGTCGGAATGGTCTTTAATGATGGCTTGATTAATATGTTCTTTCATCATAGCAAATTATAGCTTTTTGAATTCGCACATGCCTTTGCATTGTTATAAAAAACATACGTTTCTTTGCCTGTCAATCTCTATTGTAAGAATAATTAAATATCGATGTATATATA
>VMBQ01000141.1:159225-354425 GCA_007657795.1 Dreissena rostriformis
ATATCTTCTTCTGATTCATTGTTTATGATAACATATTATAAAGATATGAACGCATACACCTATATATTTGCCTTTAATTTGTGTTACGCCTGTTTTAATTTAGTTATGTCTTAAAGAGATTCCATTACATACTTTTGCATTAAATAATATCATTACAATATTTTAACTAATACACTGTTGAAATTTGAATAATTTAAAAAAAAATATTTAGTGTCAATACTATACTTAAGACAGTGGACAGTGAAATAATAAAGATAATGGTGATTGTTATTTAGTTGTATCTGTATTATAATACGTTTCTTTAATTCCTAATTATAGCAAGTTATCAGTATATCTTTTTAGTGTCAAAGCGATCCAGAATCAGCTACTGAATCAAACTATTAGTCAAGGTCCATACGTATAATCGCTGTGTTATTTATGTCAACAACAAATCGCTTGATTCAGACCTTTATGACTACGGAATTGTGAAACGGTCAACAAACTGACAAGCACTTATGTTAGTTACCAAAACGTCAGTGTCATTGAACGTCTTTCTTAAGCCTCAATACAATTCAACAAATACAATTATTATTCTCGAAATATACCACTTAAAGTCAAATTGTATTCTACAATGAATAGAAGCCAACACAACGTTAATGATGTGTCTCGCCCTTTATATCCAGGACCAACGTCAATGAGCTGTGTGCTCTTGTATGTAACAAGGTGATTACACATACAGCAAATCTAAGACTAAACAAAATGATGAAGGCATAATGGATAAGTGTTGGTTTCGGTACATTATCGATTTTTATTCACGAATGATCAGTGAAAATACAATGTTCACGAGCGGTGCAGGCACGAGTGACCATATTTATGCTATATGATCACGAGCGAGAATAATTGATAGTCTGCTGAAAACAAGCACATATTAATTGTATTTCACGCTTAATCTACCAATATTAAATAGTCTACAGGAGTTCAAAAAATCGACAATTTGGTTGGAATAATAACGTCATGACTTTATTGCACAGCAACACAGTGTAACATATCGATACTTGTTAATTATATTTTCAACTTTTGAAAACAATTAGTCAACGTTTAAAATCACCGATATTTCCCTAAAAACCACACATACGCATTTATAAAACCTGTTAAGTATACGTCATATTTTCAAAACAAAAAGCGTGATTCGTTTTATTCAAACAAATATAGAAGTATGTGACGCAAGATTTACTCTTTCTGACTTTATTCGTAATGTACAGTCCCCTTGAGATGGCTAGTGGAATGAAATGCGAACATTTGTACAAGATGAATTATATTTGTATTATAAAATTGCTTCGTTTTACATTTTAAACATGAATTACATTCTCTGACTTTCTCTGACATAGATTATAACTTAAATGTTACTTATCATGTCAATATTTAGGTTTCTTTGTTTCCTGACAATGACAGAGCTGAAACCGGAAACGTGTCACTGAAGTTCCTCATATTGTGCTTCCAAAATTGTTTTCTTGCTTTGTGTAAATTGTAAATGTTTTCACATTATGCAAAACTATTAATATAATTTTGATATTTGTTTTACTATTTTCACAAAAATTTAGCCTTAATATTTGATTGAATTTGCTATGAATATTTGTACAATACTTTTTTTATTATTTTAAATCTGGCAATACGTTTGCAAATCGTGTTTCAAAGAACTGTAACGTTGATTGATTGAAAAATAGTCATGTAAATGGTCCTTAAATAAAGGCTCAAAACAAATAATCGCAAATAAATGCCAAATACAACTGACTATAGCAGAGTACAACATCCATAGTTGCTACACAATTAGAATCCATAAGACGTCCAGAAAACGAAAATTGAATGCTATATAGCAAGTTTATATTTTGTCGAAAAGACTGCACACGTCAGAAAGAAGTGGCCTAGAAGCTTTAATTTTCTTGAAGCCAGGTTTTCAACGAAGTTTAGAATTGTAGATATTATATAAGAACGGATGGCGTCAACTAGGTGGTTTTCGGTCAAACTTTTGTTCCATCGACATATCATTATCAAACTATAAATAGAGCAAGCTTTATATGAGCTTCGATTGGGATTGAAATTGGGCTTTAGGTATTTTAGCAGCAATCATTTGTATTTGTGGATATACCAAGTAAAGTAAACGGGATGTAAACAGAACTTTAATACAATTACACATTTTACAAAAGTTACATTAATTATTATTCAAGATAGAAACACACGCATGGGACGCTATAACTGTGTCTGTTGTATGTTGGAAATTGGTCTTGCGAAGCAAGAGAATCCTTATAAATGGCGTTTCACTAATTTTCTTTGAACTTAGAGCACACACTAGCTATTTTCCAATTCACGCGTCACACTAGTCAATACAGGAGCAATAACATCAGTGTTATATAGTACATCATGTATAGTTTGTGTTGCCCAAATTATTGATGCCGATTCTATATTATATAACTATATTTTACTTTTAGTGGTATATCTAGGGAAATATTTCAATAATAAGTAGACGGCTAGACTCCAGACATTAAGCGTAAATCAAACGTAAACAAAAACGCATTACTGCATATAAGGGATGCATGTTACCAATTCAGTTGAAATCAACAGCTAAATGATCATCTTCAAAAGGTAACACCATATTATGTAAGGCAAACTCAAAACTGCTGTGTTGTTGACGACGATAGCATGTTCCATGTGTCGTTGTGTTGGTAGTATATGTTGTTTGGTACACAACTTCACGTCCAAGCTGTTACAATGTTATTAATCGCATATCAAACTTTCTGCAAACGTAATCACGAGGTTCTAAACATTGTGGGATCTGGTTCACACGGCTCTCTCCTGCTCGAAGTCGATGCCGAATCAAACGTGTCTATGTAGAATGTCACGAATCAGACTTAAGAAAGATGTGCAAACCATTTTGAAATGAATTCGGAAATGTGAGCTTCCCGGTTAAATAACTAGCAGATGTATCTGTCTGGCATATGTGCCAAGGTTTAACGTCGAAGGCATATGTATTGAAACGCATCAAAACAATGCATATTCAATACTTCATATAACACACACTGATAATTTACAACACTATCGTACCGTGTGTAATACTAAGCGGTTGATGGCAGTACTTCATGTGCGCATTATTCATGCCGATTTGTGTATAGTATTGCTGATTGTTTTCATATGAAAAGTTTTTTTTTATAATTATCAAAAAATAAATATAATGCATTTCAATGAGATAAATTTTTGTAACAGTCTTTTAATATAATAAATAAATCTTAAATCAATATAAATTTTCATTTTATAATTTTGTATAAGCAATCGAATCGATGCACCCCTTAATCTCTTACATTCATTTTTCATCACCATATTATAGTGAACGTTGTAAGACAATAGAAACACAATATATTTAACGCGGTGGTTGATAACCAAAGTCAAAAACAATCATTATGGTTTTTTCGTTGTCTATAATATCACCGCACTGTAAAACAATGTATCATAAGTCGCACACTCGTTTTTATTTGTTGATAAAAAAAGCCAAAATCACATGCTTATGTAGATTTGACAATACTAATTATCAATTTATTTAATAATGTTTTCATTTATCAATGTCTTGAAACAGGTACATCGTGCTAAACATATGTTAACACCATTAACTTGCGGACATTTCAAAATAGAAAAGCATACCAAACCATATAATGTATCTCAAACCTCTGCAATAGCATTTATTTATTACAGTATAAACACTTGTCAATAAAATACTAAAAACTTTAAATTTGCCGATGTCTACCGGTTGGAGTGTACTAAATTGCTGAACTTGCCATTCAGACGCTCAATTCTTTTGAAGAGTGAATTTGCCAGTGCATTCATGCTGGTTAATAACATGCACATATTTGTTTCTTGCATATGCGTTATGCCACATGGTACTTTTAGTTGTGTTTATTTCATATGATGTTGAAACAAATGATTGTTGATGCTTGTATATGTCCATGTTCCATCCCTTCAATAATATCGCTTATTGGTGCGTGGAATAAAAGGTGCGACACCACAATGCAAGGGCAGGAGTTAACAATGCGAGATCGTGATATAAATTTCGCTATTTCGCATCGTTATCCCGATAGTTTGCATCCTGTTATCGCTTTCTCGAGCTTTTAATCCAACTATTCACATTGGCAACAAATTTGTTTTTAATTTGACATTAATAAATTGTGTCATAAATCTTATTTCGCAATAAAATGTGTACAATCAGCACAATATCCTTCAAGGATACTAACAGGAAGACACAGGCGTATGAACTCACTGACATACAGTAGTGTAACTACTAGTGACATTACTAGTGTAATTTCTGGTGTAAAATAACATATGACATCACCTTCCATCCTTGTCTAACACCTTTTTCTATATTCAAGTTGTCAGAAAATAACTAAGACTATGCACTTTTATATAAAACATTGCCCACGTTTTAATAAAACTTCTGCCTGAGTGTATATTTCTAATTATGAACACATTACGAAATGGCCAAGTAAGTTGACGCCTTATTCAAAGACCGCGAACAATATAAGACCCGAACTAATTGTGTTATTAGGGTTATTTTCACCAATAAAGAGTCATTTATTGAAATCGGATTGGGGACTTGACATTATTAAGGGTAACAGTTATACAAATTGTAAACGCTACACGTGTTGTTGCATTATTCAAGTCTTTTAAATACTAGTAAGCTAATACGGCGCCGATTTGATTAAGTATTACTTTGTGATTCAATGTTTAGGAATAATTTATTTTATACCTTGCTTCTGCAGGTCACTTATATTTCATTTTTTGAAAGAGTAATGCAATGAATTATCTAAATATGTTTGTATAGCGTTCCAATGCATTCGCATTCAATTGTTATACCATCTGACCACGGACTTATATTAGTTTGCATTTCTTTGAGTGCTGTTCCTCATTCATATTATGTAAGACGTTCATGGCACGAGTTTTGCTCAATTGCTCAAGTATGCGTTCGATACACAGACGTTTGACGCCATCTATTTCCTCTTATCCCTATTCTAGGACCTGATCACTTACCTCGTGTTTGAAAACTTATTAACATATAAGCTGCAGAAGCGTACCATAATTAATAAACACACACACGTTCATAAATTACTACAATTTCACAATTAAACGTTATATATAAAACAATATATGGATATCAACGACTCAAAAGCGTATACAGCTGTGTGCAATCAAAAGAGCGTTCATATAGTTGCTGTATTTACATCGAAATAAATCTACCAACAAAATCATTTGATATGAAACCGTGTGCTTATTCATCATTAAAATTAATTAGTATGTACAATTTATTTAAATGATGAACATAATATCTGTTTGCTCAACGTTACGTCCTATCGGCATACTGGTAACTGTTGCGAATGTTATAGAGATTTCATCTGCACTTCCAATTGACATATATAAAAGTGCTGATTTGCAAATTTAAGGTTACATATATGAGTTCATTTCGTAAAAAATCTTAAACTCAGTCTGAAGACTGCTTCCTGGCAATAATTGTTTCCTTGCATCCAAAGGCTTTATTACAATACGCACTTTATTCTTTAAATATGTTTCCTTTAAGCACAAAACCACGTGCATTACATACTTTTTAAAATTTAAATAGGCAAACAACTAGCATACATGCACGTGACAACTTCCTCATCGAAGTCATATAACTATGGCAACGTTCAATGTGAATATTAACATTTCTTTTGAAATTGCAACCAAAGCGTATGATAAACAGGAAACTGTAACGCGAGTGATTAAAGACAACCCTTCATTTGCAGTTCTTATTTGGTTATAACTATGTTCACATCAAACGTTTAACCTAGTGCAATACTAATATTAAACGTTTTACCGCATTACTATATCTAATATTCATAGGACGTATACCAACTACCATATTATAACACATATTCAAGCACTCTAACTCAGAGACATCCTCGTGTTGAAATTAATACCAACTTCAAAGAAAGGTCATTCTTTAGTCAACATCAACGACATTAATAGACGTTCGTTTGTTGTACTATACTATGATATATGTAGTTGATATATAACAAATAAATATAATTAATATTAAGAAAATCCCTGACGGATAGGCATTAAGCTGACAAGAAGGATAATAACAGTTGGATCGGAGGACAATGTGCTCATTGCGCTAATGGAATAACAAGAACAACAAAACATAAGTACGTTGATGTATAAAATAATTGTAAAATAATAGTATTTATATAATAGTTCTTAGCGTGATGAAAATGCATGTTAACGTATGGATGAAAGAAACACATGTTAAACAGAACTTGTACATTGCTTCCCAGTATAAGAAATAAAAAATCAGACGCCTTTTCATTGACAAATCCGTTATTTGACCTAAATTAAATATTTGAATTTCACAAACGCGGAACAGCAAAAACGCAACAAAATGTTTTTTGATTATTCTTTTTCATTTAAATATCAGTCTATATTGTTAAAGGAACGCTCCGCATACCACACACAAGACTTGTAATGTTGTGTTTTTCTATCCATGATGAGAGCATTGGACCAAATAAGTGATCGACTTAGTGACGGCGATGAATTTAATAAGATTGATATTGTTACAAGATAGCCGTAAATCGATCGAGTGTTTTCCCAATACAAATGAATTGTGTTTCAACGGAATTCCGCTTGAATGGTCTCTCAGAGAGCCGTTTGTTATATTGATAGATGGGAACATACATTGATAACATCAGCCTCATGAATAATTCATGGATATCAGTTGACCATGTATGTTTTGTTGTTGATGCTTACATCTAAAATAGTGCGGTATGATTTAAAACATAAATATACTAGCAACTCAAACGACATGTATTCCATTACTGGCTTCGTTTGTAATTTATTTGATATTTTATAAAAAAACTCGGTTTTATATTAAACAATTGAGTATTAAATTGCAATTGTATAGCCTTTATATGACCTGCTTTGATTTGTTAATGTGATTAACACTACTCTTACTTAAATGTTTAGTACAAGTTTGTGTTGTATGATTCATTTTTAGTTTAAACATATTTATTTCAAACAATACACATTGTTTTACATTGAAGTACATACAACATTTATACAGTTAACATGTTTGAATAGGATTAAAACGGAAGACAAAGTCTTATATAGCTCCTTACACAAATAAAAAATTACATGTTGTCAGACGAACATGGTTGTTTTTTATGTTAACACAATAATAATATAATGCAAAACCAAAAAAGTAACTCCTAGTTAGAGTTTCATTTGTAAAAAAAAAACAGGCAAAATGTTAACGTTTGAAAGGTTAGGGAAAGAGACAGGCAGAGTTAAGGGAAGAAAATAGAAGACGTTTTGAAATACTTGGTTAGGGCCAAATATATAAAGAATGTTTAGAGTCGTTCTGTAGCACATTTTTAAGAATCAAATCGCTTGCTTTTAACACTCAACTTGTAAACTGCATCAGCTATTTTAGAATTGTTAGGAAGTCACGAGCGTTGTCTCCATATAAAATAGTTTTAATGCAGGGAATAGAATATACAAATATCGAGTTTTGAAAGTTCGCCGCGAATATGTACATACTGATAGAATTCGAGAAGGTAATGTGACGTCGTTCCATGACGTCCGCATTAACATAACGGGTATGTAATAATATTTCGTCTGAACAGTGTTCATTTAAGGCACTATACCTTGTTCTTAGGCGCGTGTGTAACATTTTAGATCATCTTTCGCCGTATGAAAATAGGGGTTTTGAAATCGGTCGATCTATATGAATGAGCCTTTTGAAGAAATGGATCGATTCAGCGTTTTGCCGACATCGGGACCATTATTCCATTCAGATACAGTGGACGGTAGAAATGAATTTTAATAAAGTGACGTTCGCGCTTGAATTGTTTGGAGATGTGACGAAGTTCTTAATGAGTAATTGCTTCTCGACCCAACTGTTGCGGGCAAAAGAGACTGTAGGAAGTTTGGAAAATTGTTCGAGTTCAGTGTGTACATTACTATTAATTTATGTTTGCGTCTTCGTTGACTGATAGTTTCCTATCCGTGCACATGATAAAGATCTGCTAATGAGACTAAACGTACACATCCGGATGTTATTCGCGCGGATTAGATTTAAAAAATATTCTAATTCATCTTGATCATATTGCGTACAATTATCAAATAAATCGTCTTAGTACTCAAAGATTGGTCTTATAAACGATACATATATTTTCTCGAGATCTTTTCTATCAAGCATTATTTGTAATCGACGCATTATATGAACTCGTGTTCAGTACAGTCATTGGACATAAAAACACCTACATGTTTATAGACATCAACACTAGGGATATTAACGTGTTTCATAGTCAATGATGTTTGGTACATGTCTTTTACGATTTAAGGGCATATTGGCCCTCATTGAAAAACCTTTTGCAATATCACATCCGTGACCATGGCGATTTGATTCTCAGTGCAAATTTCATGTCATTAAAACTAAGATGCATGCATTCGTGATAGTCAAACATGTTAACTGTATAATAATAATGCAACAATCACATTCATTAAATAAGTAAGTGTTAATCCGTCTGGATTGTTAACCTTAATCTAATTTTCGGATTAAAATGACTGATAGTTACTTCTGAGTGTATTCTCCCTGTTATTGGATTTTAATCCGACGTATTATATTAATGTTTGATATAAATTGACACAGACACACACCGACACCAACGCACACCCACACGCACGAATACAGATACACACGCACGCACAAATATTTACTCCGTATACTGTTTATAGCAAAGCTTTAGACGATGATTAATGTCAGATCGCTCTGTTTTGTAAACACGTTTGATGGCTACTGACACGAGTACACGCCGGAACGACGTCTATGGCTTTTAAAAACTGTGTCGTTAATTTGTATCGTCTTTCTGACTTGTTTGACGAGTATTGATACACAAACACGCCATAACGACCAAAACAAACACTCGTCTAAATAAACAGTATGACATTTTTATTCGTACTGCTGTGTAGACCTATAGGCGAGTTTGATTAGAATCAGGCGAATATATACAACACATGTCATTATGCCAAACTGACAATGTTTGGATGTCCGCATAAAGTTGAATATTTTCGGCATCAACTCAACCATGTACATTTAACTTATATATAGTTTATTGTATTAAACTCTTATACTAATTGAATGAGGATTGAAATACAACTAACAAAACGGCTATCAGCTTCGTTTAAATGTATCGTATTCACATTGTCTAATAAAACCTTCCTCATCTTAAGTTTCAATTATCTCAAGATTGCCATCCTATACACCTGCACCAAAACACTTGTGAATTATTTCTTGATACAAATCAATAGCGTGTCTTAACACTAACTCACTGATTAACAATATTTCACCTGCGACATTGTTTTTATGCATACGTACTTTTGTTACACTGGGATTGATGCACAATTATCATCACGTTGGCAAAAGGTGAGCTATGTGAGTGGCTTTTCGGCATCTTTTGTCGTATGTCGTCAAATATTTTCTTAAAACACCACCACCCCATTTACCGCTGCGTCAATTTTACAAAAACCTGTTTTAAAACCAGTCTTATTTACTACAACCCGGAAAGGCGATTGGTATGTTTGAAACCATCGCCTAGTGGACCTTCACAACATTTGTTCAATTTTGGCCCGATAGTCACACATAGCACCGCAAAGAGCGGGTATCGATTTACAATAATATTGTATGAAGCCGAAAAGTCTTAGTATATATATATATATATCGATTAAACCAATATCAAAAATGATCAAATCATGCTCCTGGTAATAATGATCATTAACAGACGGGTCAGATGTTAATACTATTTATATTAGTCTCTGTTGTCAGCATTCACTTTACAAGTAAGATCTTATTTTAAAGAAATGCTCATATAAAGACGTACAACTAAATGTATGCACTTAAACATACAAATGCATTATAATGTTGCCTTAAGTTAACGACACAGGGTCATATTGGCACCAATGTTTCCTTTACTAAATTTCAATGTCATACCACAATGGCAGCAACCAAAACAGAACCCGCGCCCTAAAAAAAGTTTCCTTTTGTGTCTAAAGTAAATTTAAACGTTTAGCTATTATTAACTTTAATGACTGGTTTCGTATATAACTAACGCGCTTTACGAAACTAGTCGAAACATGGGTAAATATCATAATTATAGTATACATTATAATTCAGCGTAATTTAAATTTATCCGACAGCTTATCGCTTCAAAAGCGAACGAGGACGTCGTTGGGTTACTCAGACTTGAATAAAATAACACTTATCTGAGTTTATCTATGCGGATAAAAAATTTAAATTCTTACTTAAAATTATTTGGTCACTACTAAGTAAAAGATTTGATTGGTTTCATTTTAGGAGCTCTATTTGAATAAAATATCCCTGGAAGTGGTTCGATTAATATTTCTCACGCTAACACAAAAAAAAGGTTTACTGAAAGAACGACCTCATGATAATGTTTTATTTAGTTGCAGGATTTGTTAAGATTCAAAGTTAAAAGCGTTTCATTTTAGTGAGCTGAATGGGTATGTTTAATAATTAGTTTAGGTAGCTTGTCGCCGCCTTTGATAATATTGCATTAAATGTGGAATAAGCGATGCATTGGATCAGAATGAAAGGCTAAGCACTCTGATAACAAAACATGATAATTGATTTGCGTATCCGAACGTTAGTTTGTATTTGCAAACTTTAAATACATCGATATTCTCTTAATTTATTCGAAAATGAAAGTATAAAATGTACGATTATTAAATGGTCATCGGTTTTCTGTACGGTCGTTCTTTTGATTGGGTTGGTATGTTAGTCGTTACTTGTTAATATAAACATGTGTAAATTGTATTATAAAACGCAATAACACTTGCACGGTTATAATATGATATTTCAGGAACGCGCATGTTTTGTTAAGCAATATGTTTTACAGAAAATTAACAACGTACAACATAGAATATTGATAAACACTATATAACACATTGCCATAAACTTGAACGTTGTTTTATATATGTGAGATACAATACTCTCAAAACGTAATTTACCATCATATATAAAAGAAATGCTTACACTGCACTTAGTTTCCCAAATCCACATTACTGTTTTTACTTTCTACTATTACCACCATTACACGTATTAAAAGCCGTATAAAACAAACAAAAAACAATTCGACAATATGTGTCATCGATACATACGTTATAACATGAAATATATACACAATACAAGACAATGAGGCGACACACCCCTACATATATTCAATTTCGTCATATTTTTGTCTTCAGAGGCTGTAGGCAATAGAGCGAGTGTATGTTATATGGTTAATACATGTTTACGGTTGTTGTAACATCTAGTGTGATTGCCAATTGTTGTAGGTAAATCGTTTACTTGATGGTTTAGTATAGTTTAAAGATGAACCGTACTTCTTTGAATACTTTCAAACATATCCTCTAATCGTTTAAATACATTTCCCACACGTACAACACTAGTATACTAACGAATTTTTTTGGAAGCTTTCGATTCACTCGTCTGGTTTGGTGTTTGGTTTCTTCTTATTTATGGGTTAGTTGTTTCCTTCGGTTATCTCTCAAACTGGTTTGGAACCATAATGATTTGCTTTGACCCTTCCAAGGCGAGGATCCCAGTTGTTTACGTTTGTGTTTATAGTTGGTGTTCTGTTGAAACAGTATTATATATGTACAATATTCTCTGTCCAGATATAGTTTCTGTAGTTACATTGTTTGCTATATGCATGTATAATACAGCGTGTTATCGAAATGATGTACTGTGCTCATGATTAACTTATTATGCGTCTATGTTTGAGGTTAATAGTGGTTCACTCATTGTTTCTTCACAATATGCTTTCGCCAACACTTTTTAGATTGATGTACTGAACTCCAATCTAATACAAACCAGCTTATTTACCTTACGTCCTGGTAGGAAGATAACACCAGAAGCGTTAACAAGATTACTATTTGATGTGACTGTTATTATATTCAGCATTATGCATGTTTACATGCGAGTTCAGTCAAAGGCCACTGAAGTTCTCGCGTCTTCATACTATCGTATTTATTGGATTCATGTCGAAAAGGGAATTGTTCACATATTTTCATATTTGTGACGAACATGTTAAAATTAAGTTGCACACAAAATTACATTATATTGAATAGTTTTATATATTGATAGCAGCAATTGAAAACAAATATGCCTGCCCACGTGCTCGAAGATGGGACCTCTAGAAGAAACATATAATTCGCTACCATTTTACCACACAGTGTTTTGAATGAAGAACGTTGTTAAAAACCTGTATCGTGTATACATGTTTTTGCTAAATTATCTATAAAGAGCGTTAAAAGACGCTTTATAATTAGTACGATTTTGACTAATTTAGTATCAATAAAATAACATATATTCGTTAACAATGTTCTTAGTCATGAGTGATATTTTGTTTAAATATAATTCAACCACTCTGTTTTGAATTTATGACAATTTATTTGACATAATAAGTGCGATTGAATAGTTTTTCTTAAACTATTTATATAAAGCTGACAATAATTTGTTTAAACTGGATTGTATAAACTATTGAATATATGTACGATGTTAAACACATACCTTAGGTAAAGTGTAATAACATAACATGCATTATTCAAGTATACATTACAAATGCATTTCATATTTAATGTTTGGATTAAAAGTTGATTTTGAAGATAAAAAGTTCGTAAAGAATGATATTTTAGTATATGTGTTATTGAACCAATCATTTTCAGTAAGAATGAGTGAATTGGTATTAATTGTGTATATTCACGTCAACAAACAAACTACCATTAAGTTAAAGCGGGTATTCATAAGTAGTCTATATGCACTTTTGATTCTCTATCGAATTCAGCTGTCGAAGTATAAATACTTATCGTGTTATGTGCTGTTCTAAGACAATATTATCAGATCACAGTGTATGTTGAAAATATTGGTTTGGTGATTGCCTTGTTTTAGGGTAAATATGGTTGGTGAACTTGAATAGCGTTTTATATCGGACGTTTCTGACATTGCATGATATCAAAAGTCACCAACCGTATATTATATAAAGTATGCAGAAAAACGCAATCGTTTACTGTGTTGGCCAATATGCAAACGTCACACGAAATAGTTCTAGATAAAATCATACATAAAAAACAATTTACCACACAAATAACAAAAAACATAATAAATACCCGAAAACAAATATTGAAGCGAAAGTGTGTTATTTGTCTTGAGTTTACGCACAATAAAAACAATACGCCATTGTGTTTGTTGACACACGTATATAACATGCTACATAAACAATTGGGTTCAAACAGTGAGATGTAAACACTCAACAATATACAACATATGCACTCATCTGAATTATACGTTTCTTAACAAGCGCGTCTTTCGACGACGTTTCTTACCATGAAATGATCGATTAAATATTGAAATAGTGTTGATTACTCTAGAGAAAGTTGAGATGATAAACTTGTTTTGGAAAGCACACATTCCGGAGTTGCACTCTAAATTTGTTAACGTGTGTTATGTGCGTTGACTTGTGTTTAAGAGGACACATACGGAATTGAAGAATATTCTAAATATCATTCAAAAACGAAATGATTGTGATGCGTTACGTAATCACACTCTTTGACGTTGATGTCATTGGCTTAATAACACTTACACATATATGATCAACGTCTCCAATGCAATTTTACTCTAGCGACATTATAAGTTGTATTACAAAGCCCAGTCATTGATAATAAACTTGATCATTGCAGCGTTACACATATTTGTTAAACTGTCTTACGATATGGACATGTAATTTAACAAAACTACTGTGTGCGGTATGAATCGGTATCATTGTTTAAATGCATTCTTACGTATTCAATTATTTCACTAAATTACACAATAGTGAACATATAGTATTACTTTTAAAAGAGACACTGATTCTATTTGACATTTTATTTTACGTCCATACATATCCGTTATGATATATTGTAAATACAAATGTGGAGCGTCGTGAGAAAACCGGGCAAAATGCTTGTGCGTAAAGTGTCATCCCAGATTAGCCTGTGCAGTCCGCACATGCTAATCAGGGACGACACTTTCCGCCTAAACTGGATTTTCGCTAAGCAGATACATCATTTAAACAATAAATACCATAAAAGCTGAAATCGTCGTCCCTGATTAGCCTGTGCGAACTGCACAGGCTATTCTGGGATGACAATTTACGCACAAGCATTATGCCCGGTTTTCTCACGACGCTCCACAAATATATATTGTATGGGAGCTTTGCTTCAATTGTAAACTATATGATATTAGAACATAAAATGGTTTGTAATTTAAAATATATTACATTTAATAATTGTTGTGTTAAACTTAGTTTGGCATAGAGGCATCATAAAATATTGGTTACCAAAATACACATTTTACACTAATAATGTGAATTAATCCAAAAACAGACTCCATTATTCATGCAACAAAAAATGTCAATTACATGATGAGATATGAGGGAAATTGCCGCTTCTAGCTGTGATTGGATTCAAATTGGCCTAGATTCGTCGGTTCCATTTTAAAATAGATGAGCGTGGGTTTATGTCATACTTTTGTGCATGGCGTAACAAATTACATAATTTCAAAAAAAGAAGAAAAACAAATCTAAAAAAAGATATTTAAAATGTTTCCGTTTCATCCTATATGAATACATGGAAATATCATCTTAAAAAGTACACCCTATCACTCACTATTTCATGAACCACTCGTCCAGATGTTTAAGGGTGCTGTAAAGTTAACTATACGTGTGATATAAAAGGATAAGCGTGCTCGTTAAAATAACCTTAAAGCAAATGTAAGTATAACAAAACCGATTCACATTGGAAAGCATTTCATTCCATGTAAATGTCCATGATTGTGTACTGTAAATATATCGCTTCAATAAACAGATGCAATTTAATCCTTTACCTTGTTAGAATTGTTTAATTTTATGGAATTATGACGCTTAAGTGTTAACGAAAACATTAAATATTTCCTTATATTAATGACTGTGTACTTTTCAAACGAAACTCGACGCCCGATGCTTGATTTATTCACATCAAATTGAAGATAAACATTATACGCTAACGGACACAGCTAAACATTATTGCAATATTGTACGAATTTTTAATGTGTTTATTGCCTAATACTTTCTACAAAACTCATTATATGTATTAAATTTAATGTGTTATGCAGGCGCTTCGGAAGCAGTACATTACCGCGGCCTCGGATTGTGTATTTTTGAATAATTATAGAGTTTCATTCCTCGGGGTGATGTGTACACATAATGTGAAGAGTGTTACGATCCAGAAGAAGAGAAGTATTGCTGTAGAAATGAGTTCACAACATATCCCCGCACACTCTATTGTGATCGGCTATGGATTTGTATGGATTTCTAAATTATAATATTTATTTTTGTTGCGATATTCACAGCCGAATATTGACATGCGTTACATAAAAAGTAGTTTACATTATGTACACAACCAAAGCATTCGTTTGATTGACGTCTCGGCGCTAACGATGAACAAAATATCCTCAATAAGAACACAGTTCTCAGTTGACACATGTGATTACACTTAATATAACAAGTAATGCACTTGTATTATATGATGTTAATGCCTTATGTATGCGAAATAGAACGAAATTATGATATTGTTTCTCTGAATAATGAATGCAATAGTTAGTTATAAAAGTGTAACATCTTTATTTCGAATGTCTTCTAAGTTGCTTCTGTCCAAAACATGCATAAATATAGAAGTGTGAAATACTCTAGTTCTCGATTGAAAAACGATATATCAATGTTATTACATAATTAAAGAAACGGAAAGACACCGTTAACGTGATTATCTTGCCATCATGCAACCTCGCTATCCAATGCATCTTACGAAACTAAAGAACAAGGACGAATTATTTAAGACAACATTATAATTTCCTTGTATGAAACCTGACATTTGAGACGTTACGACATGCAATTGTATAAAATAAATTGATATTGCTAGGTTTGTCAATTTTCTGGCTTTGTAGTTGCAGGAGTTTCATGTTGAAAGAGTACCTTTAAGATTGTTAAAAAACAAGTTATTGTTGTTTTTTAAGCATAATGGACACATATTTTAAGTATGACCAGGCTGAGTAACAAATAATTCCAACTATTTATAAGTATCATTTGAAATAACGCGTTTACCGAGATAGTATATAGTACTTATATGCATTAAATCAGTAATAACATAGTAGGGTATCGAACGATATTACTGTGAACTATCATATTAAATGAGACATCGTCCTAGTGAGTGGCATCTGGTTTGCCTTTCAAACATTTATGTTATGCGTTTTGTTTCTCGTCGCCACCTGTTATGACATGAAATCATATTAACTAAGATGTTTTATTAGAGATTGATTAAAGAAAATATTATTTTCAGAACTTATTGAAACGATTGTTTGTGGATTAAAACATGTTTTAATTTAATTAGAATTCCCGCATTGTCTTTAAGAGTATGTACACATGTTGCACTAGTTTGGCATATGACATGTAGTATAGAATACATTAGAAATCACGTACAATTAGTATGTATGTCAAAAGAAGTTTATGACTTAGTGGTCGTGTGGACAACACCATGGCAATTCTTCTTGATGATGTTTTTCATATTTAGGCCATTCTGTTTTTATGTTTCATTGACATTGATTGAATCAATATGTTTGATTTTATGTATAAATTTAAAAAGCAATATTTGTTATGTTATGTTACACAATGAAATATGCTTGATGCATATTTTCAACAGGTCAAGGTTGTTGTTAGAAGCTATATTCATATTTCAACTATTTGAATGAATGATGTCTTGACCTTTTACTGCGAGAATTCTAAAATTGCCGTCCAAATGGTGTCCTCACAAGCTGCAAAATACCTAGAGTTATGGTTTGACCCTGAACCGGCGCATATTATTTCGCATGTATCAACAATACATGAATAACAAAGAGCCATGGAAGTCGTTGTCATACACGAAAGTTAACCTATCCCGCTTCAGTATATATTCGGTCGTTAGTCCTTTGCGCTTGATCGCTATATAATTTAGCGGATAGAATCATAATCAGGTTCTCTTACTCAGAAGTTAACATATTGTTCAGCAATGTTTTAAATAATGAATAATATATTAAGATTTGAATAAAAAGTGGATACGCTGAAAATGTGTAAACTATTGTTGATAATATCAATAAAACTTTCAATTTATTTACCAGTATTGTTCCATTCCCATAGGCCAGTTTTAAATAAAGACAAACTAAAAACATGTTCATAAACATGTTAGTAAACTGTCAATCAGGAACATTATAATACAATACTGCATATATGAACAACTTCATGGGGATGATGTATGTTTATGTTTATGCTTTTGAACTTATTATTGAAATTCAACTATGCGGTTATAAATACAATGTATTGTAGTAATATATTTGTTGTACTATACACTATAATAAAGATGAATTAATTTACTTAAGACTGTGATTCGATACGAATACCACACTACACTCATTTAACACACAAATACATAGTACTTCAGAAGAGTTCCACGTGTCTTTAATTCGTTTAATCAGCATACTTCATGGACGCCATGTTTAAAACATGGGTCTGATTTTTTCTTTCTTGAAGACACCAATTATGTGTTTGGTGTCTATTTCGTTACTTGATAGGTTAAGTTTTTAATTGTATTTTACAATGCTGCTTTCTAGTTTAATTTTGCAGCGCCTACTATATTGTTCGAGCTCATTTATTTGTATTTCGTTGTGTTCCCCTCTGGTTATTATATTTTGCTAGGGCTTTTTGTTCTGTCGTCGGGCATTAATTCGAAAAAACAAAACGAACACAAATCTCTACGCAGAAAAGTGTTATTGATAAATGTTTGAACAAAAACGCAAAAGCAATGCCTTGTGTGTATAATGTTTCATTTAAAAGCACCAGTCTATCATCTTTACGGAAGACTTAAATGCAAGAAGTACGTCGCATGAGTCTCGCTCAATTGTTTAGGTGTGCATTCAATACACAGACATTTCACGTCCTTTATTTCCTCTTATCACTATTCTAGGACCTGATTACTTACGTCATGTTTGCATTAATATCAAGACTTCAGAAGAATGAGATAATTCCTAAACAAGCACACGTTCATAAATTATTCCAATTCAACAATTAAACATCATATATTAACTAATATATTGATATCAACGGCTCAAAAGCTTATACAAATATTTGCAATCTGTAGCGCGTTAATATAGTGGTTGCATTCACTTCGGAATAAATCTGCCAACAAACACATTTGATATGAAACAGTGTGTTAATTCATCAGATCAAATTAATTAAAATGTAAAACTTATTAAAATAGTTCACGTAATAAGTGATTGTTCAACGTTAAATCCTATCGGCATAATGGTTACTTTTGCAAATATTATATAGATCTCATCTGTAATTCCAATTGACATAAACAACAGTGCTGATTTGCACATTTAAGATACACGTTTGAATGTATTTCAAATTAAATCTAAAACGCAGTCTGAAGACTGCTGTCTGGTAATGCCGCTTGCATTGGTAGGCTTTATTACAATACAAACGTTATGCTTTGTATATGTTTTATTATAGTGTTACCACTGGTTTAACACACTTTTTAATATTTACACAAACCCAAAACTATCATACAGCCACATGACTAGTACCTCATTCAAGTCATACAGTGATGGCAACGTTCAATCTGAGATTTAACGTTTCTTTTGGAATTGCAAGCAAAGCATATGATTAACAGGAAACTGTAACGCGAGTGATTAAAGACAAGCCTTCATATGCAGTCCTCATGTGGTTATGCCCATGTTTACATCAAACGTTTTACTTAGAGCAATATTTACATCGAACTTTTTAACCATAACAATTTATAGGACTTATACAAACAACCGTATTAGAAGACATATTCAAGCAGTCAGACTCAGATACATTCTCATTTTGAAAATAATACCCACTGCAAAGAAAGGTCATTCGTAAGTCAAACGTAAACGACATTAAAAGAAGTGTGTTTTGTATACTAAACTATGATATATTTAATTGATATATGACAAAGTAATCTATGTGATATCCCATGGCGTATAGGCATTAACAAGACGAGAATTAGTATTATATTTGAATCAGAAGACGTGTTGCTAATTGTACTAATTGAATAAAGAGAACAACAGAAAACGAAGTACGTTGATGTAGAAATAATTAAAAAATAATATTACTTAAATAATAGTACTTAGCGTGATGAAAATGCGTGTTAACGTATGGATAAAAGAAACACCTTTTAGCATAACTTGTGCATTGCTTCCAAGTATAATGCAAACTCCTTGTATTGAATTCATACCCGAGTAATCGGTTATTGAAATTAAACGAAATATTTAGATTTCACACACACGTAAAAGCAAAAACGCAAACCAATATGTGTTGTGGTTATACTTGTTCATTAAAACACCAGTCTTGAATTGGTACGAAACACGCCGTGTATCAGACGTAAACTTTTCTGTTCATTTATCCTTGATAAGAGCATTGGACCAGAGATGATCACCTTAATGACATCTATAAAAATAGTAAGATTGCTATTTTTACAAGATTGCTTTAAATCGAGCGAGTGTTTGTTTTCCTATATACTGACTTGTGTTACAGCGGATTTCCGCTTTTACAATATAAAAGGAATCACTATAAGTCGGCCAGTGAATGACAAAATGTTTAAGATAATCTCTTGGTATTTTAGTAATCAATAACGTGTTTATAATAGATGAACATAATACACTGTACGTAGGTCTAAACAGGTCAGTGACAGACCTAACATGTTACTTCATAACTACAAAATACTTCTGCGCTGTAATCGTGTTCAAATTAGGCGTAAATACATTATTACTTTAAAGCAGACTTGTTTCTCGTTTCTTGTTTGGTGTGGTAATTATGTACATTAAATGAGTCTGACATAACGTAAACGCTTGTATATTATGCTTGTGTTTTTCCTATTTACGGTTGAGTATGCAAAGTTCGAGCGCCCAACTGCTTGTCAGTGTGTGTCTGTGGAACAAGACAGTATTTAATACGTACACAATAAATGGTTAAATCGTACTCGTGGTTAACAAAAAATCACCTTCAATCTTGTGTGGTAACGCTTTTTGTTTGCATTTTGAAGAACGATAAACACATAATGAAACGTCCCCATAACAATGTCATGGGTGTCGTATTGGCTGGTAAATTTGTTGTTCTGGTTTTTGTTGTTATTTTTACGTCATTCATACACGTCGACACGTTAACACGAAGTAGTTATACTTGGTGTGTTGTCGTTTATGCTTTCTTCAAACCACTAATATGCGGTAACGAAACACGTCATTATTTTGGATCATGGTTTGTTTTCTTCTTTGCTTCCTTCAAACCCGCTTGTACGCTAGAATGATAAGGCAGAGACTAGCCATTAACGACCAGAGACGAAATCAAAGCATAGTGTATCAATATCAACAACGGATGTAAAAGAGTCATATTTGGTCACCTTTCATCACATAACACCTGCGCGAAAGCCAGCAACTGGTTCTTTCTAAGTGGTCTAAATATCACAGCTGAAAAAGGAGAAGACATACAGCATTTCACCATACAATTTGTATGTGTCTGTCACCGTTTTCCGTTGTATAAACATGAACAGTTATACAATAAAATGTGTATAACAAGTTGGTTTCGTATGATTTATTGTTGAGCTAAGTGTGAGATTTGCATGACGTTCAACCGGTTTAAACCCATATTTGTTGCATTGACCGTTCCAAGATGACCGAATAATTATTCCTTTTAGGTTTGCGTGCCTTGTATGTAGTTTAAATGTTGTCCGAGGTGTTTTACTTTTTAAATGAGGGTTGCTAGGCTAAATGTAAGGTTGGGAATGCCTCTAAATTGGTTGAATGAAACCCACAGATGCTTTGTATTGGTCGTTCGAAGGAGGTGACTCAAACTTTAAGAATGCCATGTGTTATGTCGTGTGTTATGCATTGTCTTGAATTGTGTACGCAACTGGTCACTTGCCTTAAATAAAAGATTTGCGGGTATATATAAGAATGTATCTTCTGATAATGCTTTCAGGGTTTCATTTTTCCAAAGATCTACCAATAATCAAATTTCGTGTTATCAAAGTTTTCAAGGTATTATATCGGCCCTCGACTCATTTAGTCCCTTTAAAAAAGCTTAAACCCTTAATGAAATATATATGTAGACATGTTCACCATACACACTTACATTCAACATGAGAACAAAAGGACGGGGATGCGTTAGTAGAATCAAAATATATCCGAAAAAACATAACATGGGATAAATTAAATTTTTACAGAAACGACTGAAACGACTGCGTCAATCAATTGCCGCCCTCGCGATTTTAGTCACGTGTTAAACCAGGTCAACTGTTCATCAATAATGTCGGTCAATATCCACATTTTTCTTTTCAACAGTCGTTGAATATATTTATATCTTGATTCAATTTGTTATTTTGCTGACAAGACTAACTACATTCTGAAACAGTAACATGCTCTTAATTCAATTTTAATAGGATTACCTGCTTGTGACAGATGTGTATAGTACACAGTAGCGAAGTAACAGGACATTAACGTAATTATCCATGTCATGGTGATAACATTTCGGAAGAAATTTCTTTCCCGGAAATAGCATCAACACAAGCATTGTTCAAAATGTCAATATGAAAAGAGATGTTTCATTGTTTAATACAAAACGTTGTTTTAACATAACAATAGGCATGGTACTCGCTGAAATGAAAAGTTGGAACATATATATTATCTACTTGCATGTAAACATTTATAGTATTTATATTTAATAAATTAATCGCGAACATACTATATTGTTTAAGTTGCAACGTGAAAGTAAGCATTACCAAGAGCAATTGTTAAGATGATTTAAAGTCAAACGTTGATTATATATATGCTGTGATCGTGTTTCAAACAAACTTTAGTATACACACATACGTTAAATTAAAACTTAGTATTAATTTGTCGAAGAGAGCTACATTTAAACCCCACATTATCGATTATTTTTGGTTTAAGAAATTGTTATTAAATTACAATATAAGCATCAATAAAAAGCAATCGTCTTTTAAGTATGTTTAAAATCCGAAAGAAATGTCAAATAAATACACCTTGTCCTGTATCAAACGAGGAACATGTGTTATGTACATCGTGAATGATTATATGTTTAAGTAGAACAGAACTATTTAAATAAAAATTAACTCGTTTATATATTTATCTTGCTCATGACAATTTAAATGCACTTCGTGTGTTATAATTGTACAGAATATGCGCTGGTTGAGGAATATAAACTTAACATATATAAGCATCCTGTTGAAACTCACATTTGTATGTTGAAAGGAATATGATTATGTATTGTCGACAAATAGAAAATATATCAACACCTTAACTTTTCTTTCCATCTTTTTAAAAGTGTTTTGCCCTGACTCATTTGTCGATTCATCGACATCTACAAACTCCATAAAATTGCTAGTGATTAAGTCATAAAATATGTGATGTTTTCCCATCCTTATATCAAATTACATTTTGCCTCAGGTCTGTCTGAACAGTCAGGTTATCGTAACATATAGTTTTTATTTTCAAAGAATGCAGTATATGTACATGTCAAACAGGAAAATACTTGTGTTAACTATGGGCCAATCTTCATTTAATGACAACAAATTAGAGTCAATTTGGTAAATAAAACAAACATCGAGACAACATTGCAAAGGGTTATAGAGATGTTTATTGAACGATAATTTGTATGGTCTTGTGGTTTCAATTTTTTTTGAATGCATGTATTTATTTTCTTTTTAAGTATGTATTGACCGCGCAATACTGAATGTGCCTGGTTAAAAAACGCTGTTATATCAGATTAAACATTCTTGTTACACATATGAAAAGAGCCTTTGCAATTTACAGCTAAACGGATTGAAATCAGAGTAAACAAAGCAATACAATGTGGGAATCTATGACGGTCTGAGAAATGAATATCCCATAACAAGATATGTCAACAACAGATTTCTTCTTTAAATATGCCAATGGCTGATAGGTTTAGCAATATTTGTTTACTAATACGGCTCACAAAAACAGATAAAGGGACAATGAACTTCAACATCCGCATACTGAATATTGAGATAGTGTAATATGATTAAGGTTTAGTCTAATGTGTTCATGTACGCCCTCGCATATGTGACTACTTGCTTTGGTTAACATTTTTTTTCTACTTTAAAGGCAGGAAAATGGGATACAAAACAATAACGAGTAACAGTTTGAAACATTGTAGTCAATTAAAGTGTGTGTAACATTTACTGTTTATATAATTAATGATATATCGGTTGTGTTTGTCTTTATATGTTATTGGATGGGAAACGGCAACATTTATCACATATATCAGACAACCAGTAATACCATTGGGCAGAAGGCATCCGTTCGCATGTCTAGTAGTTTTCAGAATCCATGACTTTATGTGTCGTTTACAATTCACAGACATGCCATGTTGCGGGAAATACTATAGATATGTTCTAAAGAAAATAATGATGTGTCTACGCTCTGTAATAAGTTTCTTTTCATAATGACGCTTAAAAAGACGGATACTAAATTTCAGCATTCCAGGCTGAGCAGATAGAAATGCACGTTGGGTAAACTGCATGTATGGCATCTTATAAAGAGCGCTCGCGCGTTAGTATACATATATATCATATTTAAAATATTGTGTTTATTGTGTTCATACATTTAGACACTAATGCCTTTTGTCTGCGTTTTCACTAGTGGACTTTATACATTTCGTGTCTTACTTATCTTACTCATCAATCACTCACCGCTGAGCTATTATATCACACACAAAGAGTTTTCCCGTGCATTCTGTAAAGTAATAATTTCAATATAACTGCATAGCTAAACTGCTTATGTCATGTGGGTTTTTCTGTCCATATTTGTTTTACCTTTTTTTTATATGGATTTCAATTAAACGATAAACGGACATTTCGCATATTCAAATGTGTTTACCATGAGCGTAAAACTAGTTTATCCTAAACAAATGAGTACCTTTCAAGTAATTTTACATTGCGATAGTTCACGAAAAGTGTTTGGTTTTCATGAAGGTTAACATGTGGTAGTTCCTTATTGTCACTCACGTACTGTTATTACATTTTAACTTCTTTTTGAGTGAACCGAATATATCCGAGGCAGTTAATGCTTATGATTTTAATATTTAGTTTAAGCCTAAACGTTCGGTATTGTGACATTTACGTCTGCCACTGTGGGATTCGTCTTAAAATGCGAAAAATTGTGACTTGTAAAAAATAGATTCCGAAACACCGACGGGTTCGTTATGTGGGTATTGTTTTGTGTGTTTGCGTTTCTTCTTTAGTTTGGAAGAAAATATCTGCCTGATAGTGATAACGGTGCGACCTCTAAAACTAGACGAATACAATAACAACGTTAAACATATTGATCGTGATGCTGTGGAATACAAAACGTACCAAATACTTGTTAAAATCTTCTTAAAACAATATTTATATTATCTCAATTTAAAGACAGGCATCGACAAGTCATATCCAATTAGGTAAATGATACCGAAAATATCTAATAACAAAGAATTGTTTAAGACATGTCATTTGGAAACATAAAATAAATCGATTGCGAAAAAAACACGCTGAGTTCTATTTCTTGTATAAAGTAGGGGCTAAGATAATGTCGCTGCGGTTTTTTTACGCAACGAATTCATAATTCTACGAACACATTGTTATAAAAATAATGGGTTATGTATGCCTTGCGGGAACTGACAATTTGCTTTATTACTGAGATTTAAAAAACATGGGATGTTTAAATGCGGAACGACATCAGCAACCAATTTACTTGGAAAGTCATACTACATTAGTAGGCAATTTGTCACAGTTACCTGATTTAATGCTAACCTGATTTATATGACACTGTTATACGCATTGCTAATTTATGCGATTTCTGCTTTAAATTTTTCAGATGGTTGAAAAGAAAAACAGAACATGGTAGACTAATATTTATTTAAGCAAGTCTTTTCAAGCGCACATTACTACGATTATAAGTTGTGAATATTAAACACCTAGTAATATCCCTCATCTGTTGCTCTTTGACTTTACAGGAATTGATTTAGGCTTACATGAAGTGAATTAATGTACGCTCGTTCATTTGGTTGATTATCATTTCTGTAAAAGAGTACACATCAATAATGTATAAAGGCTTGCTATTAATATGAATATTCAATCAAAAGCACGCGTACAATGCGGGAAATGACGTGATTGTAAAATACTAACAAAATTGCTGCAAAAACGCTCGGTCACGGACCGAAATGAAAAGTATTCTTTGTTCCAATGTTTACATACATCGATACTTATCTATTATAAATATCTACTGACTGTTCATAAAATAAATTCAGTATAGTGTATGCATAACTAAGAGTAAAATCGTTTGTAGTAGTTGTAGAGCACCGCTTTTATTAAAATGTTCTTAAATATGACTATATACAATTGTATTACAAATATCTACACTACGACAGCACAACACTAGATCATGCTTATATGGCTATATATTCGCAGAGTACCCGTCTTATAAAATTGTACTATGGAACTTTCGTTTTTCTGAGAAGCCTTTAGTTTACTTCAAACATTTAAGACGTTTTTTTATAAAATGGTTTAAAAAAAAATGCTTATAGCAGCTAACATACGACAGTTTCATTTAGATTTAATTATAAATGCATCTTGTGGAAACAAGTTTGCACTATGATTTAAATCAAACATCGTCTAAACAGTTTCGTATCCTGTTCGATGCTGTTGTCATAAACAAGAAAATGTCAACAAATTATGGTTTTAAAAAAAAATCTTCAATCCTTCGATATGTCGAAATTATATTTTCCAATGTAAACAGATCCATTAAAATAAATCGGACTACGTGTATATTATGTATTTTCACAATTTACTATTATCTGTCAACCAAGTCACCCGGACACAATCAACCTGAATTAAATGACGATATAAGAGTCGTTTATTTACTTGAAGGATTTTTATGAGTGAGTGTGTTCTATTTGTATTAAAACGAAGTTGATTGTCGCATTTTCGAATTATACTGTCTGATACTCAGAATCTAGATAAAATGTCGACATGCGTGAGCTTCGTCCAGTATGCTAGCCAGTTAAACATGCGGTGTCTTTACGTCTTCAAGATTGCAAGGCCGTCGGGAAGTTTAATTGAACCATATTAGAACAAGTGCGTTGATTAATTTTTGTTTTCAATGTAATTTTCTGAATTTCAGCAAGATATTAAGTTTACAAATAGTATCTTTTCTTTATTTAAGTTGTGCATTTATATAAATACGTTGTTGATAGATAATCAAGGGTCTATACATAAACATATGTATTAATACAAACACACTGCACACAAAATGTCATACATGCAAACAAACTACGCAGCGCCAAAGTACCAACGTATATCGGTATTGATCTGCATGCAGTCTTAATCTTGATACAAACTCGGAACTGGCGAACCACGCAATGCACTTACCCATAGCCAACATTGCATTGCAAGTAATTTCACAATGTGTAAATGTTATAATCATCGCTTATGTCCCATGTTTGTGGACATATCTTTCGTATAAACTAATGTATGTGCACCTACATTATTCTGTTCTTACATTGTAACATAATACATGAGAACTAACGATAATACAGTTTCAATTCGCTGTGTACACAAGATCATTACAAAAAGACATGAGTATATTGATAAACACGGGCTTTAAAAATGTGCAAAACTGTTTCAACTGTCGACGTGTGCAATCGTTTTTAAAACGAATATATTAACCAAATTGTTATTTAGTAATTATCACCTAGTGAGAAGCAACATTCTAATATATTGTGCACTTTACCAAATATTAAGTGTCACTAACGGTAAAAGCCACACTACCTGCTAATGTCCGATTCACATGTATCACATTCTTACATTAATTAAACCATGCTATCAACATATCGGCTGCCAGTATCAGGATCTGCGAGTACAGTTCTACGAGCAGTACATTTGCCGGTACGTCAACGAATCTTCCAGGAAAGAACGTCAGCAGAGTTGATGTTGCGCCATTCATTGGTTACTCGATGCTTCATTAAATGTGCAGACACTCGCGACAAAGATATTTCGTGGTTTAGGCGCATTTCGTGGCGGGCAGTTAGACAGAAAATGCTCCAGTTCCATTTTCGCAAAAATCCTGAATATGATTTCGGTGTTTAAGTTTCCATTACATAAGCTATTATTTCAGCTTCATTTTACTTATATACATGTATACTATGTTGTTTTAAAAGAAATCAATCCAATTTATTTTCTTCTCTTTTCACTGGATACCCGTGCTCTTTTTATATGTCTAACGTTCACATAAAATAATATTTCCTTTTCCAAAAAATGTTAAATATACTTATTTACGTGTATGCCGAAAGGAAATCCTACTATAAAAACAAGTGTATTCAATAACAACATTACCTTAATGCATTGGCTTAAATGATATAGAAACATTATTTGATTCATACCACTGTATTGCATATAGATTGTGATAGAAAATCAGTTAACATCGGGAACTCAAATTAATTGCTTGCATGGAAACCATTCTAAACGTGACCAAATTGTAAAGAAGATTCACTGTAAATTGAAAAAGTTATAAAACAACAGCAACACGGGTATTAAGGTTTCATACAAACTGGTTTTGTTATACCAACGTTTTGTTTTGCAATTTCAAAAGAGTCTTAATACGCTTAAAGACATGTATAACTCAGAAGATTGTTTTATTAAATTACTTCTTGATACTATCAATCAAGATATTACTTTTCCAAATTCCCGTTGTTTACAACTCACATATCCTAAATTACTAAAGAGCTTTTTTACACTAATATAAGTTCCCTGCAGAAGATTCCATCTGGATTCACACCTCAAACAGAATCAGAACAGATTCAATCTTTGTGAGTAAAGTGAACACGAACTGTTTTTGACAAAGGCCGGCTACTGTACTTGCGCTCCAGAAGCGTTCTCACATATACATGGCAATCGGACAAAACGGTCAGAACGGTCCCATGAAAGTCCGGTCAAGTTCACCATATATATTAATATTAGCAAAAATGTTAATTACTACAACGTCGTTGTAAGACTATCCACGATAGGGAACCGGGTTCTATTACCGAAATGGATCTTACTTGTTCATATAAAAATAAGACGCACATGAATACAAGCATTTAAATACTCTTTCATCTTTAGATTCAAAATACTTTTGGAAGAACATCTGATATGCTCATAAACGAAAATATATTAACGAATTATCACACACCAAGTTTATGCAGATAAAACATCAATCAATTCAGGTTTACAACTACATCTGGTAACAGCGAGTTAGCAGTTTGCGTTCATGATAGCGATCATAGTTGAAGTACCACTGGTAGTATTATTGTCATCACATTCGGATCATTAGTTCCCAAGAAGAAACGTGACAATTAGTTATTATTAATTTAATTAAAGATTTATTCTATGTATGTATGTTGTTTCGTTTTGTGTAGAACTGTACGTACCGTTTTGTTTGGCAATTGGTCACTTTCCATACATAAAGACTGCAATACTGCTGGAGCTTCTGGAGTTTCACTTTAATATATTAAATGAGTAAAGGGCATTTTTAACCTGAAACGTTATTGGCGTGGAACGACAGTGTATGTATGTTCACCAAACAGTGATACTGCATACATTCGAATGATTATTGTTCGACATCTTGTATTGAGACGACGTATATGCATAACGTTCTGAAAACTTACTTGAGCGGAAACATATGACAATATTCGTATGTCCGATATGTATGTATGATGCATATATAGCTTCGCACGGAATCAAACCGTGTGGCGGACGGAAGGACAGACGGGCGCACATCGTGTACAACGGGAACAATATCGGGGAATTTCGTTTGAGATGTACGGACACTCAATTACAAATGAAATAAGTACTCAATCGGGCAGACGAAGCGGCGACGATATTCTCCCCCCGTTGAAGAGCATACATATCACAGTCAAACAATCTACACTGCAATCAAGTTGATCGCGATTGAACATGCACTTTAAATGTATCCGTTTCCCTGTTGCTAAAAATCATTTTTAGACGTATTACTTTGTTGAAAGGTCGACTAACATATATCATAGAGAGCCCATACTATTCTGAATATATTTTAAACCCTCTCGTTTCTCCATTGCCTAATATGGACTGTGTATGTTCCCGTTTGAAATGTGGGGTTGTAACCCGTTTGAAATAACACACATATTTTTCAGAAGAATCAATTGAAATTCCTTTTTTGTTAAATGTCCACAGACCTGTCACAGTAATTTACCGTCACACTAGTTCACTGCTGCGAGAGCAGTTAAACTAAATAATGCTTAAACGGATGTTCTGCTACTATTATGTTTTGAAATGTGGCGTGCTCTGAGAAAACTGGGCAAAATGCTTGTGCGTAAATTGTCATCCCAGATTGGCCTGTGCAGTCCGCACAGGCTAATCAGGGACGACAATTTCCGCTTTTATGGAATTTTTCGTTTAAATGATGTCTCTTCTAAGAGAAAATCCAGTTTAGGCGGAAAGTGTCGTCCCTGAATAGCCTGTGCGGACTGCACAGGCTAATCTGAGATGACACTTTACGCACAAGCATTTTGCCCAGTTTTCTCAGAACACGCCATAAATCCTCTCTATCAGTGCGATAGCAGATAACATACATATCTCAAAAACTGATACAACAAGAGATTAGTACATGTTTGCATTGTATGGCGCATGCGGGGTATGTTTACGATTTTAATCGGATATCGATTAATCTTTTAATAAACGTTTTAATTATATAAAACCTTTAACGTTTGTAATGACGTAGTTCTAAGAATGTGGTTTATCTTCTCATGTTCATACAACAATAAAAAAAAAATTAAATGAGTTTAATGGATTGAGTTAAAATTCACCCATAGTCTTGTTAGATTACAAGGCGACATGAAACGAGCATATTGGAGAAGCTGTAATGTTCGGATGTGATAGGAATATAACGAGCAGAGCGGATCTTGCGAACGCATTGGTTTGCTGCTCTTAATACTGGTAGCTAGTCTTTCAGACATGACGGCGTGTATAGTATTTTGCTGCATATGTTTCATTGGAATTGAAAATGGCGTTTTAACTGGTAAACTACGTTTGCCTTGATATAAAAGTGAACTAGAATATAACGGAATTATTTGGTAAACTGGATTACACATTTGGTTTGTACAACGATATGTTATTCATGTTTGTTTTATTTTTCAAAAAGCAACTGTATTTTTGAAAAACATGGATATTTCATATCATAGCATAACCTTATTTAAAACAGATCATGGACTGCAAAGGCTATAAAATACAGGAGTAATTTGTAAATTATGTTGATAATTTATTATTATTCAAAGGTGCTTGTTTAACGAAAAAGATATTTTTAAATTGAGTATGTGTCTTGCAAATTTCTATGTTTTTTTATAGCAATATAAACAACTATAATAATTGACGGCGTGTGTGAACTTAATTCAACCATTTGCAATTGTATAATACAAATCAGTTGCATCTTGTTTTTTTTTATCATCAAAACTCGTTGTGCCAAAGTTAGGAAATTGAAAAACAATGCATAATGTTTGTTCTTCAAATTCTGAAATTATATAAATTCAAGTTTGCAGGTACCACTTTGGTAAAACAGTATTTTATGTGTTGCTAGTAATGTCTAGGTAATGACATATAATGTAGATTACTAATGTCAGATCGGTTTGATTCTAACCGATTGTATAATCTAGCTTGATTGATCGATATTTTAAAACACTTTGCGAGTATTTCGTGAGCATTGTGTCATAATGTTTTTCACGAGGTCATAGTTTAGCGACATCATAACACATTTGTAATTGGTTAGACTAGGGACCATCTGTTCTTAAGCATCGCAACCTTATCAAACACTCAACTTATATTACAAATTGTACACATGTTTCATACATGTAAAATATAAAGGAGTTGTTAAGACATTTTTAGACAGACAAGCAATGTTTACAGTTAACAATTTGCATTTTTATGTAACAACAGACTCAATAGACGTGTATGGAACATAAACGTTTATTCCTTACGTTACAATTCTATTTCGACAACGTTATTGGTTCGTCGATAAAATGAGATGTAGCCTCGCGCATGCGCAGACAGTGGCAAAGCGTAATGGCGGCGGTTTGATTAGCGAAGTCTTTAGTGCAGATTATTCTTTAGATTTATTGCTTAAAATCGCGTGTTCGAGGTTTCCTATTGTGACCATTTAAGACCTTGGGTTTATGTTGACCGTAGTCTTTTTTATGACGATTTGTGTTTTTCTGAACACACAAACACGTGTTTTTCAAAATGGTGGACGTTACGCCAAGTACAAAAAAGACATCGACAAAAGAAACAACAAGCAGTACAACCACTACTACTAGTGGTAATACTTCGGTAAAACCGACATCGAAGAAGCAGACTGCGACAGCGTCGGCTTCTGGTAAGTCGGCGAAGCACAAGTCTGTGTCCGACGCTGATTTACAGTCAAACATTCTGGAGACATTGTCGGACATGAAACAACAACAATTAGCCACCGATTTCAAGTATACGGAACTTTTTACTCGCGTTTCGGCTTTAGAATAGATGCCAGTAGATTATGGTTATGACGAGTATATGGAGGAAGGGGAATTGGCAGAAGGGGAATTTTCCAATTGTGAAGCATCACGAACAGAAAATGCATCCATTTCTCATAAAAGTGATCTTGAGAGTTCTCGTTTTAGTCAAATGACTAAGCGTTTGAAAGGGCAGGTGCTTTTGGGCCCTGTTTTTCAACAAGCAATAGCTTTAAACATAAATGCTATGTTTATAAACGGGCTTAAAGAGGACGAATATTCAAACATGATTAAGGAAGAGGCACTTCCTCGCCCTGAACATTGTGAAGCATTACAAACAGTAAAGTGTAACAAGATTGTTTGGGATTTCCTTCAAACAAATACCAAGTTCTAAGACAAAAAATTACAGAACACTATAACTTCAATCACCAAAGCAGCAATTTTAGTTGCGCAAGCAGTGGATTCCATAGCAAAAGCTAAACCTCAAATAAAAAGAACTGGGCATAGATATTAGCTCACCTTTGGACAGTCGCAAAGATGCTCTCTCGCTTTTGGGACATGCGAACAAACAAATTAACATGACGAAGAGGGAAGAGTTAAGGCCTGAAATGAAGAGACCGTACTCTTCTTTGTGTTCATCTACACAGCCATATAATGAGTGGCTATTTGGTGATATCAAGAAATCAGGCAGAGAAATAGAGGACACTCAAAAAATTGGAAATAAACTCCAATTTGACTCCCGACCAGCGAGAGGACAAATCCATGTTTTGTGGCCGTCCTTTCCGTGGCCGTCCTTTCCGTGGCCGTAGTTCCTTTGGATATAGATATCCATCATTATTCAAATCGGTTTTGGGGAAAACTGGATCGCAGTATCAGGATCCAAAAAATTGGACGAGGAGGGGCCAGGGCCCTCCTCGACAACCCGTCATGAAACAATAAATTTTCAAAGGTAAGAACAATTTCTTGTACATAATTTGAAGGAGGCCGTTTGAAAGATGTTTTCCTCGGCATGGAAACGTATTACTCAAGATCCAAAAATACTTGATATAGTAGAACATTGTCATTTTGATTTATGTGAATTGCCTCCTCCACAAGAAACATTTATTCAGCATAAATTTAATCATAAAAAGGAATGTTTCATTGATATCGAAATCAATAAATTACTACAACTGAAGGTCATAATTGAAGTTGATTATCACCCTCGACAATTCCTGTCCCCTATATGTTTACGGGCTAAAAGAAAACCAGGAGAGTATCGCATGATACTTAATTTGAAGACATAAAATGCATATTTTCCGTATAAACATTTTAAAATGGAAAATTTTGAAAATGCACTTGATTTGGTTTCTAAAGCCATATATTTTGGATCTATTGATATTAATAATGCATATTATAGCATTCCTATAGCTGAAGAACAACAGCTTTATTTTCGTTTCATGTGGCGGGGAATGTTCTTCGATATGTGTTTATGCCTAATGGTGTGTCACCAGGACCTAGAGTTTATACAAAGCTCATAAAACGTGTGTATGCTAAATTACGAACCGATGGGCATTTGAGTACAGGTTACATTGATGACAATTTACTTGGAGGCACATCAAAAGAAAAATTCTCTGTAAATATACAAGAAACTTCTAATCTCATAACTACCCTGGGTTTCTTGCTAAATAGGGACAAAGATATTTTTATTCCAACCCAAATCATTACATATCTTAGAAATGTTATTGACTCGCAGAAGATGATAGTTTATTTACCTGATGAGAAAAAAACAAATGATTAAACTTGAATGTTTAAAACTGTACACATTTGAAACTGCTACTATTCGCATGGTAGCTCTTGTCAAAGGATTGATCGTGTCAAGTTTTTCTGCTGTGGAACTAGGAAAGTTACATTTCCGTCAGTTAGAAAAAGAAAAAAATCTCTGGCATAAAAAGAATACAAAGGCAATTTCGATTCAATCATGAATATTTCTTCTCCTATGAAATCAGACTTTCAATGATGGATGAATAATATTCATTCTCAATTTAAGAAAATTCGCAGAGAAAACCCTAATGGCTGGGTTGCACAATTGGGTACCAGAAAGATCGGTGGCCATTGGTTAGAAAAAGAACAAGAGTATCATATTAATGCTTTGGAAATGTTAGCAGTTGTATTTGCTCTACAGGCATTCCGGTGTTTGATAAAAAGAAAATATATCACAGTTTTCACTGACTCCACTACCACAGTAAGTTATGTTAACAATTTCGGAGGAATAAAATCTTATGATTGCAATCAAATTAGTAAAAAAAAAATGTCAATTTTGTCTTGACAATAACATGTAGATTATGTGTGCGCATATACCAGGCACTGATAATGTTGATGCGGATCAGGCATCTATAGAATTTAAAGACAACATAGAATGGTCATAAGATGGTGAAATGTTTAGCAGTATTTGTGTAAACTATGGCATACCCTCTTTAGATTTGTTTGCTACTAGATTAAATAAAATAGTGCAGACATACTGTTCATGGAAACCAGACCCAGAGTGCAGCTTTGTGAATGCTTTTAGTATCGATTGGGGGGGGGGGCCATTTGATTTATGCTATTTGTTTCTCCCCTTTCAGTGTTATAGGACGCTGCATTCGAACGATCAATGTGGATCGGGCTCGGGGTAAGTTTTTTTTCCAATATGGCCAACTCAACATTGGTGGCCCCTGGTGATGGAAACACTGGTCGATTTTCCTGTAATACTCCCTCGGCAACACAGAATGCTAACCCTCGCACATTCAGACAAAGATCATCTTTAAGTGCAACAGTTGGTGCTGATCGCATGCAAGCTGTCGGGGCATCCTTTAGAAACCGAGGATATTCAACAACGGATACCAAAGTGTTCATGGCGTCGTGGCGAACTTCCACAAAACGCGAGTATGAAGTGTATATTCGCATATGGTTTCTGTTCTGTGACAAACAACTAATTGATATATTTTCAGTTTGCTATAATAAAAATTATAGAGTTCCATACTGAGGAATTTCAGCGGGGTTTAGGATATTCAGCAATCAACACTGTGCGTAGCTCTCTGTCATCGTTAGGAATTATTATGGATAAATTTCCAGCTGGAAGTCATCCTTTAGTTACACGGTTTTTAAAGGGAGTTTATCATCTCAGACGACCATGTGCTCGATACACACATATTTGGAATGTTGACTTGGTCCTGAAATACCTACAGAAACTTTCTCCAGTTAAACATTTGAGTCTCAAAGATCTAACATTAAAATAAGTAATGCTAATTGCTCTTATGAATGCAGCGCGTGTACATACTATTCAGTTACTGACTTTTAAGGGCTACAAAAAGTTGCCATCTGAGTTTATTTTTCAGTTTGATATTTGTTTAAAACAGACCAGACCTAGTTATAATGTGTTTAGTTTGCATTTAAAGTTTTATCCGCCAGATAGGCGATTATGTGTATACTTTGACCTCAAATAATTCTTAAAAGGACAACATGTTTGCGGACAAAAACAGACAAGCTGTTCATTAGTTATACCAAACCACGTGGTTCAGTTTCTCGTGGTACAATTGCTACATGGATTAAAGTGGTCATGGCAAGAGCTGGAATTGGCATTACACAGTTTACAGCACATAGTGTTAGGGCAGCTGTTACTTCTAAAGCAAAATTGACTGAAATTATGCAAATAGCTGGTTGCACAAACAAAAGCACTTTTGCAAAGTACTACACTAAAAACATTTTGCAAGAGAATTCATTACATGAAGCGGTACACACAATGTAATGGTAGGAATTTACAAATTTCTCTTACATAACAAGGTTACATCTTGGCATGACCTTGCTTTAAAGTCTCATTTTATCGACGAACCAATAACGTTGTCGAAATAGAATTAAAAAATTAAACAAGTACTTACTTGGAAGACGAAGTTTGATTGAAATTCTATGAGACAATGTGTGGGAGGAGATAAAATGCCTCCCGCCCACCCTACATTTAGTTTTTTTTGAAAAACTATTGGTTCGGTCTTTCTTTTTTCGTTCATGCCAAGATGTTTTTTCTTTAGAGACTGTCTGCGCATGCGCGAGGCTACATCTCATGTTATCTCCTCCCACACATTATCTCATAGAATTACAATCAAACTTCGTCTTCCAAGTCAGTACTCGTGTAATTTTTAAATTAAATGTAATTCGCAAACGCAGCATTAGGCGTAATACAATACGTAATGTACACTAGGCCAGCGACAAGAACACAATCAACAATATAATAATTATGTCATAACTATTTCTTATAAAAGCACTTTGGGTTAATCAATGTTAATGCTTTAACTACGAGTCGGGATTGCTTTCAAGGGAAACCGTGTGCGTTATTATTGTGGTATTAATCTGCAATACACGCAGATTAGACATGTTTAAGTCCTTTAGTCCCTACGTTGCAGATTGTGAGATCGATTTCTATCTTAGTTGGATTGAAAATTGAATTAATTGTCTGGTGATGGTATAACAAGTTGTCAACTGAAATGTGTAACTATACGGTTTATATCCTCTAACGTTTGTACATACATATGACACGTTTGGGTGATGATCGCTGCGATATTAGGCTTTAGCGCTTTTACTTCATTCTTAAGGATTCATTCATTTGTACTAGCATCGATGCATTTTGGTAAAATAATATTTTATGAACAATTGCGTTGAAATATTGTGAACATACCTGTGAAGAAACAGATCTGATTTGTTCATTTCAAAGAGTGCAGACAAGTATGTGTGAAACAAGCCATGTTTACGTGTGCGGTTAAAAGACAAATATGATTCAATTTGAAACGGAATCCTTCCTCAAACATTTAATGTCAATAATTATGATATGTATAAGTAAAACATATGTACGAATGCACGCATGTGAAACATATTATTTGTATGGAAAAACAAATCGTTACCAAAATAAGTATTAACGCGACTTCGGTGACATCAGGAATATGCATGTGTACCGCTGTAGGTCTTGTGCGCATCATACCATTGAGTAATTAAATGGGAAAGTACTCTCCTTCATGGCTGTTTTATTCGAATGTGTAACTATGAGGTTATTTAATCTGATATATTAAAACATATTTAAACCTGCTTTGCATTTGCCGACCAAAGGCGGTGATCCCAGTTATATTATCTTGTTGTGATACTATCTGAACTACGTTTCAAAGAGAGGTCCGTCTGTATTACAACGCAATAAGGCGTCATAACTACAACGGTTACAGCGTCTTAACAGTTAAATCCATACACACGCGTTTACACAGGTAAATTCTTTGTTTAAACGTACACGTTTTATTTTATTTTATGAGTTGTCTGTACAGGTCTGTAAAACTTTCGTTTTATCGATAACATAGGAATACATTACATGGCAAGCTAAGAAAGAGGAACACAATATTCGAATTTAAATAAACATTGGCGTATACACTTACAAAAACTATTCAAAATTACCGTTATTTACCATTTATTTTAACAACGTCCCGTACCGTCAACAAAGTGGAAAGACGCCGTAACCGTTATAGTTATGACGCCGTATCGCATTGTCGTACAGACGCACCTCAGCCGGAGTGTATATAGTCCCAAATTTTAAAATTACCAAATTTACGTCAAAAACGAAAGTACGGTTGATATTCAAATGCATTATTTTTCCCTTTCCGGGATATTGTTTAGGTATGTTGATGCTGCTTTATCAAATATAAGTGTATATGAAGTGAAAACACCAAAAATAAACAACGGTTGCGATAGACACCTTTATACTGTTAGATGCGTCTAATATCACTTTAAGTATCTAACTGTTAAGAAATTGATTCCTTATCGTAAATAACTGACCACTATAATAGCCTAGTGGTTTATCTACCTATGTTGCAGCCGACGTTTCATTTTTTGTGGCTATTTGCACATTGGTTCCTTGTCATACATACAGACAATTGTGCTAGTAATTGTGCCCTCATGCCAATTTTGCTAGCGCAACTTACGTGGCACTGTGTATATAATCAACCTGTATACATGGCATACCGTTCTCTTTGTGTTCAATTATAAAGAATCGTGTATGTAAAATAAGAATACTTAGTCTGCTTAGGTTTCATATCCCCGTGGAGAAAAATCGGATTGTGTCCACATGGTCTGAGTGATGCCATTATGAACGTCTGGAAACATTAACGCAGTAAACCGCATACCACAGAAGTACAGTTTTTCAATTACCTCCAAGACGGTGTTCTCTTACGGTTCTTTAATTAAGTCATGAACTAATTGACTGTACATCAGGGAACAGGTCTAGACATGGAATACATTTGAATATCTAAATATGAATATTGCTAAATTTGAAGTGCTTTTGCATATTTACCGAAACTAACTGTTCTTATTTAATTTGAGACGCATGATGTTCGATATATTATCTTAATAAAGACAAACAACGGCATATTATATAAACTACAGACGTATTACACTTTTTTCAAATTGTTTATAATTGAGATAAGTTAACGTTTAACGAACATGGATTGAAATGAAAACTATTTGACTGCTGATGAATCTAGAGCATCATTTTATATTACCTACAGTATGCCCATGTCAGCCAAACTCTTAGCCAGTCATACGTCAACCAAGCTGTATCTGGTTCATGTGATAGACCATACCCTCATCATGAACGCGAGCAACGTCAACAATTCCAGTAGGGAACTGGGTTCGTGGTATCAAACAGACAGCTGGACGGTGTACAAGTTACTGTATGATTACGTGCTTCCAATAATTGTGTTTGTGGGACTTGTCGGAAATCTAACGTCCATTTACCTAATACTGGTTGACAAGCAGATGCGCAATGTATCCTCCAGTGTTTTCCTTTTGTCCGTTCTAGCGGCGGATACTGGGATGCTTATAAGTCTGTTACTGGTCTGGATTGAGTCGCTGGGATACCCCGTAAATCACCTCCCGGCAGTCTGCCGCATCAACGTGTATCTCACATACGTCTTTGGATTCCTCTCCATATGGTAAGATATGTTTTCTTAACTGATACTGCGAAACAAATACAGTTTCTTTATTTATGTTTTAGGTGTCTTCAACCTGTCTATATTGTAAGACGAGCTAGTCCGTACACATTTTCTCCTCTATTCTTGGGAAATATAATAGTTGTATTAGATTATGTCATTTTAAATATTGGACACATATTATATTTTTTGCACTGCAATACATGTCTTACAAAATAACAATGTTTACAAAGTATACATGATTTCTGACACATAGAAACATACGTCTTACGTTTTTTTTTTAGAAAACAATGTCAACGTTGCCTGGAAAAGTGTTACAAAACTATCGCTTTTTAAGGACACTTAGCATGTTGACAATATATGTTGTTTTTGCTCGACCGTGTGCGTCAGGCAAAAGTGTTCTTCTCACAATATAAAGAAATATTTACGATGCAGGACAATCCACAGAACACAAACAGTAAACATAACACAAAGATTAAAACTGGGGTCACCGACTTTGAAAGGCAAATGAAGCAAGCATGCATTATATCAATAAATATGCATTCGGCCTTAATGAACTTAATTCAGTTATTAGTTAAGACATGGGAGCTAATGGGAAAATATGCCATAAATTATAATTGAATCCGGGAGTCATGTTTAATGTTGGATTATCTTAATAATTTAACATATGGATTGACAGTCATGACACCACATATAAAAAATGCACTTTAAACACACACAAAAACAAAAACAATATCTGATATTCAATGAATTTCAATCAATACAATTATTGTTTCTTACAGGATTGAACAAACTGCTCTAAACATATAATATCCACTGACTCGCGTTTACGGCATTGCTTAAACTGTGCATGTAATAACATGGCTACGAGATTATTTAAGTGTAATATTCATGTTTGATGCTATCAATTAATCTACACATTTTAATGAGTGACCAATATATTTTATCGTAGTCCGTGTTATTTTTGTTATTTGAAATACATTGAAAGTAATCGGTGACGCATTTTTTTCAATTGCACGTACACTCTATGCATAGCACCAATATTGAAGCTATAAAATAGGCATATCATGACCTGACGAATTGCTTGTTAAACAGAGTATGATGAATCAGAGTTTGTAAAGCAAAGTCTTGTATTTGTATGGAATTTCTAACTTCTTCACAAACGTATGCATGCTATGTGTAGAGCAATATGATTAAGCCTTCTTGGTCGACTAATTTATTTAATATGCGCAAACATTCGGACATCCATATGAATAAAACAACTTGTATTTTAAGAGAAGACGTGTATTATTAAGCTGTGTGGTGTTTGAGTGTATACATCCCACAATGAGCAGATGAACTATGTGTCACATAATTGAATAATTGCACACTGTTTGCACATTGTTTTCCATAACAAGCTACATGTATTGAATCGATATTTCAGGTATGTGGTGTGCATAAACGTTGAGACGTTCATAACCATATGTCATCCGACCAAGATCAAACAGATGTGCACGTTGTTCCGGGCACGTGTTGTGGCTTTGGTACTGCTCGTCACGGCACTGGCGTTGTATGTGGTGGCGCCAATGATCACAGAGGTAAATTTTATTTACATTCACAGTACAAAGTATTTTTCATTCCTTTGTACAATATGTATATAATATGTTTTTGTAGTCATAGTTATTAAAGCGAACACAATCGAAACACAACATGAATTTAACATAAGTTTTAAATTCATGTTGAACACATCATTACCGCGGTAATCAAAATTACATTGTAATACACACGTGATTCAAATATGAATCGATACGGCTTCACTGTCGCGTAAGACATACGCTTAAGACTAAAGCAAGTGTATGTATCATGGTTCTAAAATGAATTAAGTAGCTAAGGGCTTGAGATCGTAAATATCTTTGTTGACCACACACGCGATTTAATAGGAAATTAATATTGGTAACACCATATTATAGGCTGTGTATTATTGTTTGTCTGACACTATTGTATAAATATTTACATTTTATTTTAAAATGATTGTGGGTCAAGGTAATTATTAATTTCGGCTAAAAACAGTCTTTTCTGATTTGATCATTAGCAAGTACTCATTATCATATCCAAATATTATCAATGACTCTTTAATTATTAAGCTGTATTATTGTAAAGAGGTAAATGATCACATTAAATATAGTAATACTACCAGAATGTACGCAAATAATTACTGGTCTTAGACACGAAACATTAATTGCATCGATCATATCCGTTCATGAAAACCATCAAACTGCCAACGCAATGCTACTTTGCCGCAAATTGGACCTTGCTCTTTATTCTGGAACAGTGTAATACGAATATATATGCAATTGTAATTAAATAAGTAAACCTGCGATGGTTTGAAAGTAGTAAGAAAACCGTACGAACAAACTATATCTTTGAATATGAGTTATATATTGTATATAACATGCTTATGGTTTCAATTACTTAGACACAAAGAGAACCACATTTGAATTCCACGAAAAGGTGTATGCCAATCGCCAAATACGTCCACTTACTGCAGCTTGTCTTCTACGTCGACCTTGTGCTCACCTTGTTTGTACCATTTGTTCTCCTCATCATCTTGCTTACCTTCATGACAGTCGCCATTGCTCGCTCGGTCCAGAGAAAACAGAAACGAACAATCAAGAAAACCAAGGAGGATGGCCATCAGTCTAGCATAAGAAAACTACCACAGGTTCGGGTAGCAAAGACGCTCTACATTCTCTCGGTAAGCGTCGTGTTTCTAAATATACCAAGTCACGGGTTCAAACTGAAGTCACTTATTTCCGGCAATTACCAACTGTCTGAAGAAGAGAGCTTGATTCACCTCGTATTGCTTTTTTTAAGTTACACTTCATTTACTTCTAAGTTTTTCATATGTACCGATTGCAGTTAGAATTTCAGGAAATTGATAAATGAACACTGTTGCTTTGGGCGAGTGACGCGTAACCACACTGTGCCGCAGCAAACTATGGAGGCAGCTACATGACTAAACATGTCAGTATTTAGCTTCGTTTGTCCGATACCAAAATCTTCGTTAGCTGACCTAAGCTGAATCGATAAGCATATGGCCAATATATCAGACGATATACAAGTCAAACAAAGTCACATAAGGAACGTAAATTACCCAAGTATTGTACATTATGTTAAACACTGTTAGCTATGGTCATACCATTAGACACCTCTAATTTTCTTGAGTTTCTTCACCTAATTAACTCCGAGTGAGAATAACGAAGTGTCTCCTTAAAAGCGGACTTCATGTTACGATATTCCAAAGAAAACAAAATACATATTTATGGATCTTGCGTATGTTTGTGTCATAGTTTTCCACTACAAGGTTACACACATACATAGTATTATAATCATTACATTATTTATTTTGAACATATAAATCGACTATAATAAACCGCAAAATAAACAACGATGATCAAATGTATATATGATTGCAAAACCATCACACAAGAGCTTTGAGAAGTGCAACCACCATATTATATATACACCATTGACTTCGTTATGTCCTACGAATGTTGTTGGTACTTATATTTGTGAATAATATATTATTTACTTTAATAAATGACCTGATTGTGTTATTTAAACCTCGACCATAAACACGGTCATATGAATGATGATTTCAACATAACTTATATCGTGTGCATGTTTTTTGTTACAACAAATTCGCTGTCAATTTATTGTATGAATCATAAGAACATTTCATTTATATTTCGGAGGCGTTTTTGTCACGGCTTTATGCATTTCGTGTATATTTTGTCTTACTGCAATACATACAAAAGTAATAAACCTTTATCCCAGTTACTAGTATTTGTCATTATCCAGTGCACCGAGTACTTCCGTGCATAGTTTGATTGTGTTGCCTGCTTACATAGCTTAAAGGATATTATGCATGTCTGGAAATTAGTGTGTTTTTTTTTAAGTTTTAATGTTGTCAAACCACCACACGACGATGAAATCAATCTTAATTTAGTACACTCCATACTAATGTATATGCCTCATTTCAAAATAATTCGATAATACTATTTCCACTGAATATTTTCTACGTTCCGCATAGATTTGCTTGAACACCCATGTAACCAATCTTCCAGTTTCGAAGAACATACTTTATTAATATTATTTATTTCACCACTAAGCTCGGTTTAACTTATTGCTTTACCCATACTTCGTTTTATGAAATCGATTCATAGTATTAAGTCTGATATGCGACGTTAATAGTTGTACACTACCAAGTTCAACGAACTGTAATATGAACACGCATTAGTGGTACCCTTTTGCAAAGGTTCAAAGCAAATTATCGAATGTTAAATGACTTAAACACTAAATGAATAAACTATAATAGGACAACGTATCATATGAATCAATTAAAAGACAAAAATTGCTGTGTGGAAACCTTTATGTTTCTTGTATGTCGGCGCTGTTGTTTGTCGTTAAAGAACACTTAATTGCAACAGTATGCTGGTTAATTTCGCCATATCGTGTTTTCGTGTTTGCGGGTTATACGGGCGTCAATACCGCAGACCGACTAATACACGCACAGCTACGGCTTTGAGGCGCCAATAAGAAAGAACGATAAATGCCGATAATGACAGTAACATTGAAGTTCTAGCGTGATGTCGCCTTGGCACCAACATTTCCCGGAAGCATTCTGAACGAGACGACAGAAAGCAGCCGCCATATTATTCAACGTTTTATGTCATGATCATGCATTTTGTATCAGTCCAAATAATGCTAGATTGCTGCTCACTGACATCAATTTTAAAAACAGTACTTTAGCTTGAACTATGCACATGCTTCGTGTTAATATATGCATTATCCAGACATAAACAAGTATAGGGGTTTTCCTTTAAATGCATCTGCTGGTAAATCTACAGGAGCATACCGTTGTTATTTCCCTATAATAACGGCTGGTGTAAAACATACATTTCCTACTTTTCACAAATATGTTTATCTAACAGCAAGTATAGATCTAAAGGATCTATCCTAACAAATTGTTTTTCGTTACTCCGTTATAATGGGATTTGAACTCATCCCTACATACATCATTTATTTCAATGCTTATGTACAGTTTTATCCTTTAATAGTTGACCTCTCCATACTTCCACATAGGGGTACTATTGTTGATAATTATAAATATTTTTTTTACAAAACATTATTGAACAAGCAAGGATTTATTGATATTCCTATTTGTGTTACTGTATTATTCGTAGATATACTAGTTTAAAAGCAGACCATTGTGCCGTATATTACTGGTTATTATGGAAATGGCAATTGACAATGCTATACATATTTGTCGCTTTATCCGTACTGATTAAATGACTCTTCCAAGAAAGTTCAGTTCAAACGGCTCATATCTTCTTGTATATTGCATCGGACGACATGTATTATTAACGAATGCTTACGGTGTGTTGTTAAGTAGTGCATCAGTAAAACAACCTCTTTAATGAAAGTAAACTTTGTGTCTGGTTAATTTGGGGTTGCTTCAAGGAATTAAAACGAGTTTAATACCATTGATAACAACATTTACATATAACCTCATTTGACGAACACGTATCAATGGTAATGGCGATGAAAATATGTGTCATGTTTTCAGTAAAATGGATTGTTTACATTTATTAACTGATAATTTATGTGTTTTTGTAAGAAAGAATAGCGTAAGTGTTATACATTTACGTGACAAGTTATTTCCCAAATATATTTAAAAGGTCATTACAACTTATGAATGATAAGTAAGTAACGTCAATGTGAGTTGTATTTCATTACAGTACAATTTATATAAACGCCAGCGACGTACTACTTGGCTTTTAGCTTTTGCAAATATTAAATATATTACTGTTATATTTTAATTAAATCACAACATGATGAAAATTAAACGAAATTATTCAGCTTAGATCGCCTTTGTGTTATTTTTTTAAAGCCACACACCTTGAAAAGAAGTACATGTTAATCAATACATATAGATGCAATGTGAAAGTGTACACAATTGTCATTAAATCAAAAGCCTAGTTATCAAGTAATTTATTATTATTTAAACGGTACCACCGCTTTTAAAACCGAAAGTAGGATTTATATACGTATACGTCCATTTCGACAAACGCGATTATTTTTAAGTTTTAAAGCGCCAAAAAAGACAGCTTTCTACCTTGTAACCACCAGATATATTCTAATTGGCATAGATACAATTAAATCTATAGCCTACTTAGCAACTAAATTACTATTTTTCAAACGAAACCGCTTTTAAAACCGAAAGTAGGATTTCTAGACGAATACGTCCATTTCGACAAACGCGATTATGTTTAAGTTTAAAAACGCAAAAAAAGACGGTTTTTTACCGTGTAACCACCAGATATATTTTAATTGGCATAGATAAAATATGTTTCTTATTTATACTTAAATTTACTATGCCAAATAAGGCGTGTGGCTTTAACATAATATGGAAAGATGTTCCGAATAACGATCTAGTGATAGAGCTATTAAAGATTGCTTTTGCACTTAAATAAGTGAATAGTGTTAAATGTAATTATTGACAGAGGAACTATAACATGCAGATGACTATATTTATTGAATTGCACATAGCAATGGTATAAGTAAAGGTATGTGAGTGATATGCATACACAGATACAAATCTGTATAGACACACTGTCTCCGGTTGTGCGACGCTTCAATATGTTCATATTATTAACAGATAATGCACGTAATGTAGTTTTACAAGTTTATTTGAACAAAACATCCAGAAGGCCAAAAGCCCAAGTGGACAAATTAAGCTCACAGTGTCTACAAAGTAAAAAGTCACGAATATACAAAGTAATAATACTTTCAATTGCAACAATTGTAGATAGACAAACAGCAAAACTAAATACATTGGAATAACGACGTTTGATGTTGATTGACAAGCATTTTTTTATAAATCATATGCAGACCACCTACGAAATGAAAATAGATGGTAAAAACGTCATTTACTATGCGATATAAACAAAATAATGTCGCTGTAATTCAATTCATTACAACTAGTAAACTACATTTAAAACATATTGTCGTAGAGGACATTATGAATATGCACGATAATGTAAGATAACCTTCATTGAAAAGATAATAATGGCAATTAATCAAATACATTCAAATACAGTAAATGTTTAAGTCCATTTAACACGTACATATATCAACAGGGTACATATATATTGCTTGCCCTTACTATAAATGATTTATATATGTAACAGCATAATTTGTGCAGCAACGTTTGATTTTCAGTTTTTAGTAATTCAATAAATTTGATTACGTTAGGTCGGTTTCTGTAATAAAATGGTATATTCTGAGATCTTAAATCTGAAAATATTCTGCACTCTAAAACAAAGTTAAATTCGTCCTCTAATGTGTTACACATATGACATTTTCTTTCGCCTATAGGGACGGGAGGTTTGGACCTTTTCCCGCTTTCTACATGTAATCTATGTGAAGAGCATCTTAATTTAGAAAAAACAAATTTGAAAAGTTTTAATAGTGCACAAATCTAAATAAGGCTGAAATTTAAAAACGGCAATGTTTTTATATAAATTGGCTCTGCTTGAGTAGCCCAATCTCTCATTCCAGTTTTGAATAAAATTATCATTTATTCTTTGTGTAACATTTGAGATGAATACCTTGTCATTTCCAACATCTTGAAATAACCATGCCTCGTAAAACCCTAAGTTACCAAGCAAGTCTTTAAGTAGTGAACACCAGTTGATTGTATAAGGATGAACATTGCAATCATTAACCAACATTAAGTATACTTTTTTAGTTAACTTATTTTCTGATGTTCTAATTAACTTAATCCAATATTTAATAACGTTAACATATCTAGCAGATTGACAATTACGACGACCAAGTTCGCCATATACAAAATCATTTTGTGTACATCTTTTTACACCTAGGATTTGTTTACAAAATTGCATATNCTATATTCATCTGTTTTATTTCTTCTTTATACATTTAGATGATTATAAAAGGTCGATCTTTTTTCTGAGCACTCAGAAGTAAACCATCTATTGTTACGACTTGAACCAACATAATTTGCATTTTGTATTTTCAGTTTGCGCTTGAATAACGATGACACAACTTGATCAATAATACCACTAAATTGTGAAATACATGAATCTATATCATTTACAGTACTGCAACTACTGACATCATTTTGCGATGCATTCATTTGATCAATTACATAAGCAAATGACAATACTTCTGTGTAACTATCCTTATTTACACTATCCCAAACATATTTATGTGTCTAATTCTGTTCAACTTTGACAGATGAACTACTACTAATGTAGTGCGCTCATTCGACACTTCATTGAAATATAACTGTTTTTAAAATCTCAGGTTAACCCATTTATGCCTAGCGTATAGAAAAAAAAGCCTAAGCAAACAGCGTAGACCCAGATGAGACGCCGCATGATGCGGCGTCTCATCAGGGTATGCGCTGTTTGCTTAAACGAATGTCTGTTAGAAATATTCTAAATATAAAAATTAATATACTAGACATCCCTTATTTTGGAAATAAATTGATCCAATTTAGAATGATGGGATGGTCCACTGGGCATAAATGGGTTAAAGACACAATACATAAAGGACAGTTTACATCAGATCAATCGTCAACTATCCAGAAGCAGTGTCCTAGCTTTGTCATTGTTCAAATGAAATTTGCATGCATTCAGCACTAGCTTAATGGATATTTTTTAACGTGTGTAACGCATGAGTTATTTAGTATTCTATAAGTGTTTACTTTGAAGTAAATGTGCATTGTATCTGATCAACGTTCCAATCTACCAGTAATTGCATGATTTTCTACATTGTTTATGTAAACATACGGAACGGCACAAATGCAATCAAACATATTATAGGAATTTCATTACAAATGTATATCTTTAATATCAGATGTGTCTGATTTGAATGACAATGTCACATGTGTACCTGTGTTATATTGATCCAATTTTATTAAAGGAGTCATTTTCATTTAAGCACTGTGACGGTTAAACCTCTTGTTAAGGTCTACACACGTATCAACCAAGTGTCTATGGGAAAAAAAAAGGGTTTAAATTGTTCCTGAGTTTTGACATTGAGGCACGCCCTAAAGTCATATTCACACAATCTCTCACCTATTAAATAACTCTTAGGTTCACCGTGTGTTCCGTACAAGTCAACGGACTTATGCACCTATCGAACATCAAATGAAATCGTCTTTAAAACGGCGCTTAAGAAGACTGGTTTCGTCGGTTTCAAATAATTCCAACTAAAATCAACCCCACAGGAATGATCTTTACCATTTTTACCGTTCTTAGCATGGACCATTATTGTGTTATCGATTATGATTGTAACGTGACAATATGGTGCTTAATGTCATTTATAATAGGTCATGTGAACATATCGAACACTGGTGGTTATGCTGTATCGCACACCAGACTGTTAATCATTTCCCTTTGTTGTGTTTCATCTCGGAATCATCGAGTAAGTACAACATATGTTGTTTGTTGTACTTATCTGCTACTTATCTTGTTACAAAAAATCTCATTTTTGTTATTCTTCATCATTTCCCTTTTTTGGGCCGGAAATGATCAGTCCGGGCCTGCAAAGGATGCATGATTATAGGACCTCCTGGCCGGCAATAAATTATAATTTTGGTAAGGACTGCCTTCCATATATACTTAAGATGCTTGAACTTTATATGTTTTCAATTATTTATTGCTCAGATTATATGGAATTAAATGCAATACAATATACAGACACAAACGGGTAACTGGTTGTTTCAAACTTTGTCATATCTTTTATCAAAATTTCAAACAATTTTCACACACCGGCAAGACACAAACTATTGTTAAATAAAAAGTGAAACGCGTTAAAGGGTGATAATTTGAGTCTAAATATAATTAGATATGAGAAATTGCTTATAATAAACCGAAAAAAAGCAAAAAGAATGTTGCTATCAGACGCTTTAAACGCCATAGTATAGTGAAACAGGTGAACCGTAAATCATACAATCTAAAACCCAAACATACCAAATATGTCATTTATTTTCAAAGTCAAAGTAAAACCTTTGTTCACATATTCACAATGAACATTTCCAATCCATACGAAATTAGTATACGAAGATGAAAAAATGCACCGAATGCAAAATTAAATAAAGGACATAAGAACTTCTCATGATTGGAAAGAAAGCATGAAACAAGAAACAACGTTTAATTTAATAACTTTGTTATCATAACCATCGTATCTTCAACAAATAATGCATGACGACTAATGTCTGAGTCGTTACCCTGAAATCTAATCACTGTTATTTTGTTCAAATATTATGTGGCAACACACCATCTCCGACAATGCTTGCAATTAATTGTACTTGTATTGTCTATTATAAATCATAATCAGCATAGTTTTAATCCCACCAATTGTTATATAATCATTATGAAAACATACTAACATATATTGGACGCAATGCCTGTCTTTCTTCATTGTCTATATACCGTGTTTAGTTTCGGCACATAACTAGTATCTTGGTGTAATGATTGTTTATGCAAAACTACTAATATTGTTTAAATATTGTGTCGGTATGGAACTTGATACTGTGTGGTGTTATTGTCCATATGAAATTTTGGCAGACACTATCATCCTTACCTCACTGGTATAGGTCGATTCAAAATAGACGTACCATGGCAATGAAACTCATTTGTAGAATGGTGTAACTGTTGTTGTTAATAAAAAAGTTTAGGTTTTCAAAACTCTCCGTGTTTTATATAAATTTAAATGCATTATAGACTAACATGTATTACAACCTTAGTACGTAATAAACAACGTGTATATATAATATATGAGTGCTATACAAGGCCTCAAGTTCTTACTGTTTTGTTAATGGGAATTTATCATGTTTTTGCTGCATGTGGTTTCTGTCTGTATATTGAGAATACCAACAGATAAAAAGTAACAGTTTTAATGCGAAATGCGAAAAACATAATTTTGCAAAGCTTTTGCGCTTAAAATACAAATAAAATATATAGGATTTCTTTAGAATAGACATAGAAACACACACGTACAATGACATATTTAATCCAACTGTTGTTATTGACCATGTCTTTAGATGGACTCTTCAAATTAAAGCACAGCGACAGTATTGTAAAACGATGATTATACATTGTTATCCGATGGCTACGGATATCGTATCCGATATATATCGTATCTGAGTATATATTAAACTGGTAATGCAAATGAAATATTTAATTTTCTTAAACAACTACTAATAAAACCTTATATTCAGATGCTGAAATATGACCAGTTTATTTGGATTGCTAAGCCATCGGTCTGCATTGCCATTTTCTAGTGCGAGCCTTCATATAGCTTGTTGTTCTTCAAAAACTTTCAAATACGTGAACAGCTATTAATTGGAGTATTTGAGCTCATGTTGTTCTTATTTTTTTTAGAAATACATCGCGAACCATATTTTTATCCAACTATTATTCGCGTTGCATTATTTAATAAGTGTATTCGATGTTCTTAATTAAAGGGTATGCAAGCGCATACCGATTTTGGTAAATAAACAACAGTCATTTATTGCTAGTGTTCACGGCTGTCGTTCAACAAACCCACTGTATGTGCAGCACGCACGATTACTTTCAGTACAAATTGACATCGCGAGAGATTAGAAGTGTTATGATACGTTCCTTCCAGATAAAAAGTTCCATAAATAACACATTTATGGGTGACATAATAAGGAAACATTTAAACAAACACAATGATTTCTCAAACATGTATTTCATGCCTGTAAACAATTGTTTTAACGTGCAATACATTTTATGCTATTGACACTCAGCCGCCTTCATTATATTCACGACATTCAGAAAATAAACACTATAACGCCTAATATGCGTGACACATTATCTGATATGCATGCATAATTTAACACGTATGTGCTAAAAAACAAAGTATTTTTTCCAAACTCGGTAACTGAATTTTATGTATCGAAAATATAATATTTGAATACATTTTTTGAAGAAAGTATACATTTATATTTTATAATGTACACGTGTTTGCATCGAAGTATGCGACATAATGCAAATAATACGAGGAACAATCTGACTGTTTGTATTTTTAAAATCATTTATCAACGCCAAAGCTACATTTCTCTGGATATACGTATTGTAAATCAGGATTCCGTCTTTTAGAAAGTAAATAATTAAATACTATGTAGAGTGCTGATGTTCATGGACATTAATACATTCAAGAGGTCTACCGGCCGAAATGCATTCATGCACGTATATAAACATGACGTATAATAATAATAATAATACTAATAATGATAAATTGCTAAAATAATTTGCTCTAATACTGTTTTGCTCAGTGTCTCAGTTATTGTCACGATAGAATAGTATATTTTGTCATTCACATAGCGTTGTTAGAGACAGACAATCGCGCTGATTTCCCTCTGGCGCAATATGTCGTGTCATCGGGTATAGTCTGACATACAAGTACAATAGCCATTCAAAAAGTATAAATATGTAATACCGTCGAAAGCCTTATGACAAATAAATTGTATACGTAATGAAATATCTTTTCATCAAAAAAGGCAATTATTGTATGGCAACAAATAATGAGCTATACACTTTACACCACCTCTTTTGATAGTATACTATTAGTATTCTTAACAGTATATTTGCGTTGTTTTAAAATTAAAACGTACAGGAGATGTGAATGGTCATCTACGGGCATTTAATTCCGTTGTTTGTTTTATTCAATACATGTTCACGAGTGAAGCACTGAATTCATCCTTTTTTACAGAAAGTTTCAATACGGCACATTATTGCAACATTACAAGTAAAATTAATATAACCGATAATTTTAACACACATATATTTATTAAGGAGCGGAACGGATGGTTTAACACCCTTTCTTTCTCCTTCTTTATATCTTATGCCCGTCGAATACACGCCTCGAATGGCAAAGATTTGAAGCTCATATAAACCACAAAACGATACACCCTTGCTTTTTCGCACTAAACCCTAAACAAAACACATGGCGTGCATTTTTCGCGCTTAATCAGTACTGTACTTTCTCTTCTCAAAAACATGCTCAATACAAACACGATACCTTATTTATCAAAAGGAGAATAATGTAATATACAAATGTAACAAAATGAATTAGATTGGCTATGCTTCGCCGCACTAAACGATGTGTCGCTGATTGAATTATATCGGTTTGATCATGCTTTACACATTGAGAGTCAACTAGAACATTGGTAGTAAACCGGGTTTTCGCTGACGTGTCAAATACATTCAATCCCCATCATTTGAAAAAAGCAGATGACAAACAGTTAAGGTAAATTATTATCGTTTTTAAATATATTTAACAATTTGTTATACCTGCTGGATTGCCTGAAATCCATACAACTTTTTTAGACATGAAATTTATAGTTTTCACACAAATCAATCGATCAATTGTATGGCATTATCGTGCTCATCGACATTGTTTGTCTTTAATCCAGTGGAACCGGAAGTCACATTCTCGACTGGACCTAAATTCTTAACTTATCGAATAGCAATAGTAGTTTTATGACAGGGCTTGTCTTATACCTAAACACAAACGCATTTTCTAAAAGCTTACACACATTGCTCTTACAGATAAACATACAGTTTCACTTTCTAATGGTGTAGGTTCTGTAATAGTATGAGTATATGACACTAATTGTACAAGTGTTTTCTTACAACATAATGGAAAGTTATAATATTTGACGTCACAAAGTGCAGCTAACATATCCAACTAATAATGGATGCAAACATATTATTAAACCTGTAGTTTCAAAATCAGATGCATCATGTACCCAACAATTAGTTTTTTTTAACCGACGGGCTACAGACGTGACGTAAAACGTGAACACACATTTTTGAATATGTAAAGCGGTCACCCAATTATTCCTGTTTCTGCCTTCTTTATTAAGATTAAGAATCGCCCGCTGTGACGAGTATCTCCGGAAACATGTATGCAACTTTATGCGCAGACACTTAAGCTTCGACGATTCCGGCATGTATCGAAGATACTCGGATACACTTCTAAATGTTATCTGTCAGAAGTTTTAACGGGCGAGATTAACGGGCAATTTAATAAAACGTTTTTAAATGACTTCACATCTGGTAACAATATGTGTTAATGCATCTCATTCAAAACGTATGCGTTCATTTATTTATTTATTTATTTACAGATTCAGCATCTGTTTAGTAGTGACGTCTCTATTCAAACACACTTTAATGTTAATTTTTACTCGTTAACAGATCGGATAATTATAAATGTATGTATAACCCAGCAATATAACGTCTGGACTTATTGTTTGTTTAAATCTTAAAAATAATATGATGACCAATCCCTTATTCAATGCATCTACTGCGAACTATAAAAAAGAACACATAACACTAATTCCCCTTATTGAATTTAAAATACTGAAGTATAAGGTATATGGAAGGCCCATTTTGTAAACAAAATGTATGCGTGAAGCTGGTTCATCTGTTATACATTTCCTCAGGATAGTGTGTATGCTAGTATTATCTTAACATATCACAAACAACGCGTTAACGAAGACGTACACTCAAAAAAACAACTTTGTTTATTCTTGCAATTTAATGTTGAATATTAATAATTGCAATTCGAAGTGTAAAATGCACGATAAGTTTGATTTTTTAATTTTAAAAGACAATTACTGAACATGTATTTCACAACCTACGCTAACATACTTGACATGTTATTTTCATTATACTAGGCTAATGTCACTATGTGCACATGCGAAATAGATGTATACGTAATTATGTGTGTGCTACACGTGTGAGATGTATGTAAATTACAAACACCGTGACAAAATGATGCGGTGATTTCGCAAAGTTTTGCGTCAAAAATATCATTTTAATGGAGGACACATTCCTCGAGATTATGAAGATAAACAAACCATGCGAACACCTATGTAAATCCGTTTCTGGTAATCGACAATATCGTCCAATGTTGATTTCGATTTATTTTAAGCGACGGGATTGTAAAACGAGGCTTTATTCGAGGGCTGCGTTTTCTCAGACGTACATTGTTGCGTCTACTGACCATAGTTGTTATGCATGAGATTGATTGCCTTGATGATACAATCCTTTACGTTTCAGCTAACATAATTCGTGTTAATCATCGTCTTGATGACATTTTGTACCATATTGTGTCAGATTGCATTTATATAAAAGCAACATATTACATTGCGCATATATTGTTGTGATTATTTAGATTGCATCTGTGCAAATGCTAATTATAGATATGCTATCGGAAGAAGTATTCAACCGATACTGCGAGTAAGCAATTGAATTCTTTAATACAACGACCTCATTACAACTTGTAATGAAATGCTGGAAAGATGACCAATTCCAAAGTATGCGTTCTCAATGAAATGGTATAAAACTCGCGAATGTGAGGCAAAGACTGTGTATTGTTCAGTGGCTGCATTGTGATTGTGCATTGCGTTCTCTCAACTCAACTAAAACAATTGTATTTAATTAAATTAAGGCCACCTGCCCAAAAATACACAATACACACAAACAGTGTGCACTCACACAGTTGCCTTGTAACTACTTGTACCCTTATATGTATATATACAGCATCGTTATGCGATAAAAAAAATATATATATATATATATATATATATACATATATTCACATGCAAATCTTACCTAAAACATTATGGACGCAAAATCAGTGTGTATGTTCATAATTTAACGGTTTTTTATCGCATAACGATGCTGTTACAAAAAACAAAATCATTCGTAAGATCACATTGGCTACTTAAATACAAACTTCTGGATGCGCAGCACACACGCACATGTATATTCAGTGCATTTGAAACAAATTGGACAGAAATGTATCATGCAAGATGAAAGCAAGATAGCGATTCAAACAAATCAAATTGTATTGGCATGTTTTTGCATTTTTTTGTTTTTGTCTTTTGCAATGTTTTATCTACACAAAGAGTTTCACAAAACAATCATGTAATGGTGTTTGGATTGGTTGCCTATGTGTAATAACGCTATAATATAATGATTTTGCCCATTGCAATAACCGAACATACTGTTACATGTCTTGTAAAGTTGCGCCTAAAATACCTCATGTGAATTGTTACTCTGACTTGTGTGCCTTCATAATAATGAAGAGTTTCAGAAAATAAATAATATAAATATCAATTTATTTATTAAATAATATGGTGTATATATAATTTAGCAACGTTGATGTTTTCAAAACTTAATCGGTGTTGATAGTCACCAACATCAGTGTGCACAACTTCATTCGTAGATAACAGATTCATTACATCAGATATTAACTCGTAATTGCATCCAGTGTTTGAAAGTGTTACAAAGAGACACATAACATATTGTTAATGGACTTCGCGTTTGTTAACATTCACCTATCTTTGAAATTTACAGCTGCAGATATTACATAGATACGCGTTCAAATGTAAATAGCTGCTGAAAATATATTTCCCAATACGCGTAGATTATGAAAACTGGCCAAATGGGTGTTCAGTGAAATCGTTTAATCTTGGATTTACCTTCGTGATGCGTAAAAACCAACGCTTTATTTGTTTTTTTATTTATAATGACACCGTAGAGAAAACTAATTCACGTGCATACCGTCATGTGCGCCTTGACGATTTTAACAACAGTAAAAATGACTGTTTGATAAATATAATGTGGACTAAACAACGCAATTCTACCTCTCTCAATCATGCTATTAATGCATAACTAATCTTGTAGAATGTTTGTATCCTGCAGTTCAACAAAGTGAACGGCATATATAACATGGAAAATACCAAGTTGCTAATACTACACAACAGGAATATGTTTTATATAAATTGAAAACAGCTGATACGCCAATGCGTATCATTTTAGTGGCGTCACTGCTGTCTGACCCCCGCTGACAATTAATTCTTGTACAGTTTAAAAAACTGAAAGGTATCTATAGCACGTTGGGAGCATACGTAATTATTCAAATGAAACAGTACGTGCAATGTTTTTTTAAACGTGAAGGATCTGATAAGCCAATGAGTACCCTTGAACTAATTGTAATTAATTGGCTCATGCTGGCAAATAGGCATGTTAACTATTGTTTTCATGGTAAGCGTATTTTGTTCTGCATGTGAACACATGATGTTTTTAGTATGAAGTGCATACATACTGCGCAAGCTAGAATGTTTAATTATGTTCTCCTATTTTAGTGGTAACAAATCGTCGAGTGTAAGGAAATCTAAATGATATAATCCAACGGAGATTGTACACAAGTTAAGTTATTGGTACATCAGGGTTCCCGGTTTAAACACATTAGTGTGTTAATCAACGTAATAACGAATTAATTTTGAAAATATATATAGCAGAATACAAACTACACAAAACCTAATAATTGTATCTCGGTTGACTCATGAGTCGTGAACTTGTATAGATACACTCGAGCATGTTTCCTGAGAAGAATACATACGTATTTCCAAGATATGATCGAGCTCCAAACTTCCCGGTCGCAAGGCGGAAACCATATCTATGTTCTCGTTTATCTGAAGATCTACAGTAATGACTTACTGTTTTTGCGGTTGTTTTCCGTTCAATATATTGTATTGTCCTTGTCAGTAGGTGTGTGTAAGTTGAGGGCATCCCACTCTACACCGTACATAGTTTACAATATATGCATATAATAACAAATTTAATACATTCAACAATCAACAGCTTTTACATAACAATATAAACAAAGGGTTATTGTTAAATAATTGATGTAAGCCCCTTATCACAACCTAATGAAGAGGGGTTACAACAGTTACCTAACTTTTACGCAACTCATTAAAATAATTATTTTTGCTAAGTACATGGCAATACAAGTATAGGTAAGATTTTGCTGCTTTAAAAGTGAGTCTAGTTTATAAAGAAGGGCATATTTAAAAAGTTCGAAAAATGATTAGATCCAGAAAACAATTCTTTAATTAACTGATTGACATGCTTACATTCCCAAAATATATGTTTAATGGTTTCACATTCAGTTTAACAAAAGGTACAGTTGGCTGTAGTGCCATAACCAATTTTAAACAAAAAGGAGTTTGTTTCTATGATTCTATGTATAATTATATATTGAAACCATTGTACATTGGTATCCCGTGTAATACAGAAAAGCATATCAAAAATATGTCGCCATGTATTTGTTTCAATGTAATCAATTACTTACCATGTTCCTGGCCGACCTGTTTTTGTATACACACACACCGCTAAAACGGACGGGAAACGGATTGTGTATGCTATAATATACTTTATTAAAAAGTAAATAGAATGTATTTTAATTGACGCAGTTAAGTCTATTAGAGTATCACATATGTCAAAATGTTGATGTATATACAAATTATATTATTTGGTCGTGTGATAAGACACTGTCATCTTTGATTCGTGATGTAAAAGAAAAGTCATCGAACGTTGCTTAAGGAAAGCATAAGTAGGTGTAATATTATATTTTGTTTCTAAAATTGCACTTTTTGACGTCAACGAAAAACATCGTTAAGCAGATATAACTTGCAAAGAAAAGCACCATTGAGAAAACGGTGTGTAAACTCATTTGGAAGATTGCTGGGCTACTAAAACGAGGATCACTTGGTTATAGTTCTGAAACGTCAACATGGCTTTTGCGGGTATGTGTCTTAAAATAATGTTTATGTTTATATCGCCGTTAGATACCACCACAGGCAGCAGTATCATAAATTTGCCTCCCCCCGGACCATACCCCCACCACCCCGAGCTTACCACAGGGGCTCCAGGGGTTCCAGATTGTTACGTGTACAGCTATTGTGTATGGTTTGACTTTTCAAAAACGAATATTGACACAAATACACAGTTTGAATAATACCCCTCGTATAGGTATACTATATACACAAGGTATGAAACGCACTATATGCCTATTGCTGAAATATCGGCATAATGGTTACTGTTGTAAATGTGATAGCGATCTCATCTTTACTTCCAATTGATGTATATAAAAGTACTTATTTGAAAATTTAAGGTTACCTAAATGCATTTTTTTCAAAGTGAATCGTGAACTCAGTCTGAAGACTGCTACCTGGTAACAACGTTTGCATTCAAAGGCTGGATATGAACACAAACTTTATTCTTTTGAATATGTTTTATTTTAGTACATAACCACGTGTATAACATATCGGTTAATATTCACATACACAAACAATTATACTACAGCTACTGATGACAACTGCCTCAGTGAAGTCATACAGAGATGGCCACGTTCAATCTGAAAATAAAAATTCTTTTGAAATAGCAAGCATTTTAGCATATGATTAACAGGAAACTGTAACGCGAGTGATTAAATAGAAGCCTTCATTTGCAGTCATTATGTGGGGTTATAACTATAATCACATCAAACCTAGAACAAAAGTAACAGTAAACTTTTAACCCATACTAATTACTAATATATATATAGGAATTATACACACAACCATATAAGAAGACATATTCAAGCAGTCAGAATCAGAGACATGCTCGTTTTGAAAATAATACGCAATGAAAAGAAAAGTCATTTGTTACTCAAACGTCAATGACATTAATATAAGTGTGGTTTGTTTACTATTCTAACACGGCACGTGTCAAATTATATATTAACAAAGAAGAAAATCGTGTATGGGTTATTCTGCAATAATTATAGGCGGAGCTTATACACTAAATGCACGCGCTGTAACTAAACGAAACATGCCAATACATTTTCCACCAGCGTAATAATCCGGTATTTTATGAATGAAAGTCACGTGACAAAATACAACGTTATGAAGAGAAATGCGTAAAATTGCACCTTTTTCCCACGGTGTTCGTCTGCTGCTTCGATATCTAAAATGGCTGAAGTTCGAATCGGGACATTGTTCTCTTATCGCGGATCGAATGATAACTGGAGAGTTATCGATACAAAACATGATGGAATTGTCAAAAAGTTCTTGATTTGATCCGTGACAAGTGGAGAATTTAAATGCGTTTTCAATTTTGAAATCTTTGAGAAATACTTAAGTACATACAAGGAACTGGACAGTTTTTTTCGTGAAACAACAGGATTTGGAATTGACGATGACACAAGTTTTTTAGACGAGGCATTTGATGATATTGGCGAAGTGCCACAGCCAAAACGTTTTAAGGAAGTTTCAAGCATTAACATAACAATTATAAAGCAACACAACACAGAGAAAACAACTAATAAACAGACCACAAGGGCAGTGAACATGCTGAAAGGTAATGGAATAAATAAACAACCTGTAGTCTGTGTTCTTATTTTTAATATGATCAAAAAAGCATTGTCAAGTAAAAAATAACATCTAAACAACATTAATAAAAAATAATAACATTACCATACTTTGTTAATATTAAATAAAACAGTAAAACTTCCAAGGCTAACATACAATGTAGCAACAATTAATGAGCCTTGTAAAGCGATTAAATGATGTTCGTTAGGAGAAAAATAATTTTTCTCTCAACATTTATGCTAGAACCAGAATTCTATTCATCAAACAATCAATCACATCATAATACTCAATATGATTTCCAATTTGTTAAAACTAAAAAAGTACTTGTATTTTATGTTGCATGCATACACAAAATGGCATAAGTTGTATGCGCATGTTAGATGTTTTCAATAGTGGATTGAAGCTAAATTAATACCACATTTGCATCAATAATGTTGGGAAAACAAGGCCATTCAGGCAATGGCAGGCATATTTTGTCTCAATTAAATCTAAAATTGGTTACAAAACAATTAAAAACATGTAAATGATTGAGATATGAACTTTGAAAGGACTGTGAACTATTTTATACCAGTAATAACCATTAAAATGTTGTTTATTTATTTCGCTTGAACAAACATTATTTTTATTATTTATTCATGAAACAATTTTCATTTTATCCCATTTTAAGCGAATTGAGGTTTCAATGAACAACTTAATGTTTATGGATTACAATTAGATCTAACTAAAATAAGCCTTATTCAAGCAGGGGATCAAATCAAATATTAGTATTTTGTTGGTTTAACATCCATCCTGGCATAAAATAGTTAAGATGCTTTTTACTTAAAACATAAACAGAGAACAATAAATTAATTTAAATACGTTATTCTTTTTTGTTAGAATGGATGCTAGAGAATCAAAGACAAACAGTTGACCTAGAGACTTTGACTAACAGGGAGCTAAAAAGAATTCTTGAAAAGTGCTATGCATCTCTTCAAAGTAAGAGTGGCGCTGAATACTCGAAGTCTGCTTTGGTATCCATACGGGCAAGAATCAACAAGTACCTGACCAGTGAGCCCTTTTATCGTCAAATCTCATTGATGAAAGACAGGGTTTTAATGTCATCTAAGCAGGTCTTGACTGGCATCATAAAGGGTCTGAAACGAGAAGGAAAGGATGTTAGTTATCACAAAGAAACCATTAATGTTGCAGATCACAACAAATTATACCAGTGTGGAGTATTTGCATTAAACACAACACAATCACGATAAAGTCATGTACGAGATTATAAGGCAGTTTGGACGTCGTGGACGTGAAGGGCTGCACACCCTGACCAAATCAGCTTTTACAATTAAAACGGACATAAATGGAAAAAGGTATGTTGCCATAACATACAATGAAGCGGACAAAACACACCATGGTCTTGACAACGAAGAAAACACAGTCTTCTTAGGAGATACACAGGAGTAATGTTTTGAAAACGTGCCACACGGTATAAACACAATAAACAGTTCCATGCCAAATCTCTCTGTTAAAGCCAACCTGAGTGAAAGGTTCACTAACCATTGTATCCGAGCGTTTGTCGCGACACATCTTCATGGCCAGGGTTTCTCAAATGCAGCCATCATGTCAGTTACAGGACACAGAAATGTCCAAAGTCTCACGTCAAATGTCAAACCCCAGGATGAGGAGAAACGAATCATCAGCAACGCCCTCGCTTATAATGGAGTACGGTGCGAGCCAGCTCTCTCTTCACTACTTAAAATTTCCACTTGCAGTGCATCCGCTGACAGTAACAGCCATGCCTGGACCAAATCTGACCAATTAACATCATCAACTGCATCTAATCTCAACCTGCTGATCACTTTTTCTCAATCCAAGCAGTGGTCCATCTTTTCAGGTCCCATTATTTCCAGCACGATAAATATAAACATGACTACATAAATCCAATGAATGATGAAAAACACTTCCTGTTCACAAATAGTGAAACACGGATAACGGATCAAGATAAGACGTTGAGTAAACACTATTTGTAATTTGTTCTGTACAGTATCGTTAATTTATTACAATTTATTTTGTTCATATACGGTGTTGTTATCGTTGAAGCTGTAACACTCTTGCGTTAATTCATAATTAAAAGTGTACAATGTAAACATGAAATTCACACAGTTGCTGTTGTTTTTATTTAAGCAAACTAAAGAAATGAAACGTTTTCCATCCAGTTTGGCTGTAATTGAGGGGGATATCTGATCGACAGAACAGTCGAAAGTTTTGTTATGAGCGGAGCTTCACATAAAATAGTAAACAAGAAAAATAATACATTGTATAAATCGTTAGTAAAAATCGTGTTAGAATCAAAATAATTCGCGTACGTTATAGTTTGTTGTCGAATAACCCACGGCCGGAAGATTAGGTGCTTCGCACTCGTGATTTAATCCCTACGCATCTAAACTTCCGGCCGTGGGTTATTCGACAACAAACTATTACGTACACCATTTATTTCTTAGTTATAATATGATATATTTGATTGATTTTGCTAATTGTTCTAATTGAATACTATTAACAACAACTATACTATTACTGTTATAATAGTTACTTAGCGTGATGAAAATGCATGTTAACGTATGGATGACAGAAACACATTTTTAACGGAAATTGAACATTGCTTCCCATTATAAGAAATGACGTCAATGCTCTATGTATTGGATGCATACTTAAGAAATTGATTATTTGAAAGCAATAAGATATTTGAATTTTACACACGCGTAAAAATAAAAACGCAAAACAAAGTTTTATTACAATACTTATTCATTTAAAATACCAGTATATGTATTACGGAACGCGCCCAATAGCATATACGGTCTGTAATGTTCAGTTGCTCTATCCGTGATAAGCGCATTGGACCAAATACGTGTCGACTTAGTGACGGCTATGCATTTAATAAGATTGATATTGTAACAAGATTGCCGTAAATCGAGCGAGTATTTTGCCCTATATAACTGAATTATGTTACAACGAAATTCCGCTAGTATGATCACTCAGAAAGCCGTTTATAATATTGATAGATGGCCAAATAAATTCAGAACATCAGCTTAAAGAATTATTCCTGGATAGCAGTCTACAAAAGTCAGTGATCTTGGCTAGCATAATATACAAGCGATTGCGACGACTCAAGTTCAGTCGTTGACATGTACGACAACACGAAACGAGAAACGAGTCTGCTTTAAAGTAATACTTTATTTAAGCACAGTTGCAACGCTGAAGTATTCTGTAGTTATGTTGTCACATGTTTAGTATTTTTACCTGTTAACGTAAACATATGCAAAGTTCGAACGCCCACATGCTTGTCATTGTGAATCTGTGAAACAAGCCAGTATGTTATACGTACCAAATAAATAGGCCCGCGGTTAACAAAATATCCCTATCGATCTGGTGTGTTGTCGCTTTTGTGCATTTTGAAAAACGATGAACACATAATAAAACGTGTCCATAACATGTCTTGTTTTTAGTCTGTAGCCCTGTTTATATTTTACCATCATGATGGTTTATTAAATTGCAATTTAAGTTTGTGATGTATGATTTTATTTTGAGCTAAGTGTGATATTGTATACCTTTCAACAGGTTTAAACCCAAATTTCTTGCATTTTCTAAATTTATCCCTTTAGGCATGCGTGACTTTTATCTAGTGTATATGTAATCAGAAGTTAATTTACCTCTTTTGGAAGTTTTGCTAGGCTTCGTCTGAGGTTATGTATGCATCTTAATTGGTTTAAACCCACCCATTCTTTGTATTGACTATTTACCGGCGATGGCGCCAGCTTTAAGAATTTTATGTTTTATGTCGTGTTTTATGCATTGTTTTTTGTTGTATACGCAATTGGTCACTTGCCTTACATAAACAATGATTCAGTGTTAATACGATTTTTTCTTCTGAATATGCTTCTAGGGTTTCATTATTCTAAAATCTATCAATTAGCAAAGACTTGTGATATCGGAATTTCCAATGTATTATCGCGGCCCTCAACTACTTTTGTGTCTTAAAATAAAAGCTAAATCCTCAAAAAAATGACGGTACACATGTTTACTTTACTTACTTACATGTAAATTTTCCTACACAAGTTCAACATGACGAACATGCTATAGTTTAAGCAAAACACGAAGAAACATATAATGGTATAAAAACATATTTGACACAAACGACTGACTGCGTAAGTATATCGCGACCCTTGTGTTATAAGTCACGTGTTTAACCAGGTTGCTTCTCAACAGTCGTTAAATATATTTATATATTGATTAACTTCGTTAGTTTGCTCAACAGACTTATGACATTCCGAAACAGTAACAAGGACTGTATTACATTGTTATTGGAATACTTGCTAGTGACAGATGTTTATAGGACCCAGTAGTGAAGTAACAGAACATTCACCTACTTACCCGTGTGTTGTTGAAAGCATGCAGGAAGTAATTTCTTTCTCGAAAAGCGCATTAAATCTGCTTGCAAGAGCATTTTTCAAAATACCAATACAGTACAAGATTTGGCATTGTTAAATGCAAACACGTTGTTTAAACATCACTTCAGGCATGGTACGTGTTGAAATTTGTATTCAATCGACTTGCAAAAGCTTGTTGAGTATGTCGATTAAGAATATGAATCATCCACACACTATATCGTTTGAGGAAAGGTAAGTTACAACGTGGTTTCCCGATTTAAAGACAAACACTGTTATGTTATGTAACCTCAAATGTTAACTTTCTATATATTGCGGTCGTGTAATAAACAAACTTTATTATGCACACATAACTGTAACTACAAAAACGTGTTAATATGTCGCAGTCAGTTGCATTCAATCTTCAACTAATCAATGATTTTTATTTTAGAAATAGCGATGTTATAGTTATTAAATTAAAATCATGTGTATTTAACCTATTTTTTAAATCACATAAGAATTGTTCAATTATGACCCATTGTCCTGTATAAATCGAGGCACACGTATTGTCGTGTAAAAACGTGAATGCTTCTCTGTTGTAGTAGACCAGTAATATTTAAACAAGAGCTTGTCACATTAGTGCCTTATCCCCACCGAAATGTGTTTGCTTGTATGAGAACTTTTGTTTTAGAGAGTAGAACAATATTTGTAAAACATGGCACCTGTGTCATCTATTTATATATTTATTATTTATATATTCAAGGATAAATTATTTGTATAGTGTTGGAGTTATGCGTTAAATAATACAATATATGGAAATGAAAGACAAGGAGGTAATTTAAAAAAGCAGACTATAAACAGCTACTGTTCTTGATGAACTGTATTTTTCCTTAAAGTCATCTATTCATTTTACAGTGAATACTTCAGTGTTCAAATTAAGACATTATTGTAAAATTAGATAAAGGGAGATATTTAAAGTTGAAAAGCTAAAATATTTACTATTAAATTAAATTTAATATAATTTAAAATTATAAATAAATAAAATATAAATTAAAAAAAGGGAGATAATTAAAAAACTACGTCCAAAAGAGTTATTCTTCATGTTCACTGCACTTCTCCTAGTTGCCATATGTTTATATTTAAAGTTTCAAGTTAATCCATTCAGTAGATTTAGAGTTATGCTCCGGACAAAAATTAACTTTAAAAATTTACATAAAGGGAGAAAATTCAAAAACTAAGGTACATAGAATTATGGTTCTTAGTCATTGCACTTAACCTACTTGCCATCTGTTTATATTTCAAGTTTCAATTAAATCCCTTCAGTAGATTTAGAGTTATGCTCCGGTCAAAAATTAACTGTAAAATTTTATAAAGGGGATCTAATTCAAACACTAAGGTAGATAGAGTTATGTTTCGTGGTCACTGCACTTTTCCTAGATGCCATCTGTTTATATTCCAAGTTTAAAGTAAATTCATTAAATAGATTTTGAGTTATGCTGTGCACAAAGTTTCGCACGGAAAGACGGGCGCACGGACGGACGCACAGACGAACGGAAACTATAACTGTATCCCCCTCCAAGAAATTTCGGTGGGGATAATAGCAATTTATTCCTTTATGCTGTCAGTTTGCTCATAACACAGTGAAATGCATATAGTATATTATCATTTTAAATAATATGCACTGGTTCAGGCGAATACATGTATTTTAACTTATATGCTAGTGATCAAGACGTAAAAGAGTTGAATTTTATTTTGCCTCAGGCGATATACACAGTCAGGTTATCGTTACTTGTATTTTCTAGTTTCAATCAGTACACATTCTTAAAGCCACATTAACACTTAAACTCAACGAACATTTCGTAATATAGTTAGTAAAATAAAGTATTCCCAAACACAGTCAGTGTTCCTTATAGCAAAAGCCACAATTTCAACCCTAGATGTGGTCTGGTAACATAGATTAAACAAGATACAAAATGTTTATTTTTTATTGTTTTGTGGTACAATATATCCCATTATAATTTCCCGCAACGCTATCTATTCCTACGACACATGGACACTAAATTTGTACATTAACAAGCAATTTTGTAAAGTGTGTTAATTTATATTGCGTAATATAAATATTGAAACATGTTGTAAATACAAACGCCAAGATGTGTATGCATGTAGGCGTGCGTTCATAAGAAGTAAAGTGTAATCAGTTTATGCTTGACATGAGAGATTAACATTCATTTACACAATTCGATAGTGTGTGCAATTCAATGGCAGTATACAACTAGCTTTTTTCGAAATAAATAATTATTTTTATCCTTGCATTTTTAAAAATGTGATTATGTACTCATATCAGTCAAATAGCCTTATACATTAGAGCAAAATATACAGTAATAACTTTGCAACATAATCAATTCCACATTATAGTTCTCTCTTATATTCAATACCACACTAACGAGTTATTTGTCTCAGTTCCAATGCGTATCGCTAAGCATTATATAATGAACATTCAAGATACTTACGATATATTGAGTATTAAGCAAATTAAACAGAGAAAATGCTGACAATGTAGGATATGAAAGTGTATGGTAGATCATTACGAAGAGTGCAATGCGCCGCCATAGTTAGCCAGACTTTCCTTACACAAGGCCGTTAGAGAGAAACTATAATTTTGTTTATACTCTTCACATTTTCTTGTGCATTTTGCTACGACTTTATGTAAGTATATTTCAAAACCACATAGACAGCATGGCATGTATTGTTATACAGCCCTGACAAGAAACCATATAGTTACCACATCATTTCTCCATTTAAATGTCTGCAACCTATTATTGTCAATATTTCTTTCACCCCAGAACTTATCTGTTTAGTTTTTTCTTTTAATGTTGTAGCTCCAATGACGTCACTTGTATACATATCCTTAAGTGATAACTGCTGGGCCTAGCGTTACATTTAGCGCGCAACATAAACCGATATACGCCCCCTTATTTTTAACCAAAGCTTGACTTATGTTTATGTTTAATTTTGCGTCGTAGGTATTCTGCTGTATTTTAAAGGAAATTGGTATCCTGTCATATAAAAACGGCAAATGGTTGTGTTAAAACATAGATTTCTTTCCTGACAATTCTTCTGAATTGTCAGTATTAATTTATCTTTATTTCATAAACAAATAGCATTTAAACATTAATATCTGAAGGACGAAAATCGAAATAACTCAGAAACTAACTTAAATCAAAATCGTAGTCTTCTTACAAGACAATGTACAATCTTTCTTGCACTCTCCTTAATGAGTGCCAGTTTCTTACTCGGGAGCAATAATGTCAATGTCGTTTAGTCAGTTTCTGCCGTTGGCTCCGGCAGATGCTGCATATGGAGGTTTACATCATTCCACTTTAAGTCAACCAAAAATATCAATATTTATTCTGCTATTCAGAACGCCTTCAAAACCGTGAATAGCTGCTATAGCGCTTTTGTCGTTATGTTCCGGAGTTCAAAGGCGGCGAAACTCGCTTTAATGTTGGTTATATTTTGTATGTATCGTCAATTATCATATAAGCAATAGGTTACTTGACTTTAATACACGACTAGTTTATTGTAACAATAATTTCGTGCATTTTTATGAGTTTGTTTATTCTGATGTTTAATACATTACATACACTTAATATACAGCGAATGCCTTGTGTGCAATTATATATGATTTGGTATTCTCAAACAGCATGTAATATTGACCAACGCGTTATATGATCACGGTATCTATGACACGAATTAACATCTCACATTGTAAACATGATTACAATGCCTTACATGATGCACCTTTTTTCCGATTCAAGTAATAAATACAAACTAAATTGTAAAATCTTACAGATTCTTGTAGAGCAAATATTCAAAATTATAATATCACAAACAAATTAACCTTACGAAAATTACAACAGTTCTATAATATGTAAAATAATCGAAATAAGAATATTTCAACGGCATATTATTTCCCGATCTAGATTAATTGGGTGTAACCGTTGTTTCCTGCAGACAGATCATATCGTTATCGCCCATTGTATAAAATACGGAACCAGAACCGTATACGTTTAGTGCTATGTTTATACCAAAATGATAACGTGGGAAAAACCTGACTTTCGAGAATATGTAATGTATTGTCGTCTGCCAACCTGTGTCTAGATCAAAGGCATATGTATATTCAACATATAATACGTATAATTTTTATTTCTAATTTATCAGACACGTTTAAGTTATCAAATAAACTAATCCTTTTCAATAGTGTTTTGATACAAATACAATGGTACATGCGTGTGTTTATCGTCTGATTATAATACTAGACTCAACATTAATCGACTTTGACATTTACCCCCCGATCACTGGGATATAAGTTAAAATACAATAAGATAAAAAACTAACACGTACATTAAATCATTTAGTTACAATCCATGCTGTGTACGTTTTGGATAAAATGAAAACTAACTTAATTTAGTATTGTATTTTCTTTGAACTGATCTAATAGTGCAAGTGAAAGACATTATCATGTCGTTATAGCAAAAATTGTGTAATACTATGTTCATTGCCTAGTACTCAATTTACATATATGATATATCCAAGACAACGTGCAGATCGCAATTGCACTGAATCAGCAATCATGAATAATGTGTTTGGGCTTTATACGAATAGTTTTCGTCATGTGTGCACGAATATTGCTTATAACCTAATGGTTGTGAACCTAAAAAAGTCATTGCTTTGCATTTTTCGCTGTTTATAAATGATGATAATACAGTTTGAATTTGCTACTTACATAAGATTAGAATAAAAATAGAAGAGTTTCTAGATAAACACGGATTTTACAAATGTACAATACATTGTCAACTTTCAACGTACATGTATGCACACTTTTTAAAAACGAATATATAAACCAAATTACTATTATCAAATTATCACAATGAGGCAAACAACATGTTCATAGACTTTGCTTTTTACAAACATGTAAGTGTCACTAAGGGGAAAAGCCACCTTACCTGTTGATGTTACATTTACATCTAACACCTTATTACATTTATGTAACAATGTTATCAACATCTCGACTCCTGGTATCAAGGAATGCGAGTACAGTTCTACGAGCAGTTCATTTGCCGGTACGGCAACGACTCTTCCAAGAAAGACGTCAGCTGAGTTGATGTTGCGCCATTTATGGGTCACTCAAGGCTTCATTGAATGCGCAGACACTCGCGACAAAGATATCGCTTGGTGTCGGCGCATTCCGTGGTAGACAATTAGACAATGTTCGCAAACGACCTGAATATAATATTCATTTATTTTTGCATAATATACGTTTATATTGCAGATTCGTGTTAATCATATATAATATGTTGTTCTTAAAGAAAACAAACAAATGTATTTTCTACTTTTTTCACTGGATTCCCGTGCACTGTTTCTATGTCTAACACATTCATAAATAATTTGTTTTTAGCATCCATAAGAAGTTAAATAAACACATTAAAGTGTATGCCGAAAACACTTTATTGCATATAGATTGTGATAAAAACGCAGTTTGGAACACAAGCTAATCGCTTGCATTGAAACCATTCGAAAAATAACCAAATGTTAAAGAAAATAAACTGTAAAATGAAAAGGTTGAACAAACAGCAACAACGTTGTTATGGTTCCAAACAAACCGGTTTGGTTATAGAAATGTTGTTTGTGCAACTTCAAAAGATTCTCGATACGATTTTAGACATGTATAAATCAGTAGATTGTTTTATTAATAATAATAAATTTCTTCTTGATAATATCAATATTTATCAAGATATTACTTTTCCAGAGTCCCGTTGTTTACAACGCATATATCTTGTTTTACTATAATGCTTTTTACACTAATATACTTACCCTGGTGATTGCCCTGCAGTAGATTCCATCGGGATCGGAAACACACACAGAATCAGAACAGATTTAATCTTCATGAATAAACAAAACACGACCTGTTTTGGACGAAGACCGGCTACTGTACTGGCGTTCTAGAAGCGTTCTAACATAAAGAAGGGCAATCATGAAAAACGGTCTGAACGGTCCCATAACAGTCCGGTCATGTTCAAAGTAAATATTTCTATTAGCAAATATACAAATGGCTTAAACGTCGTGGTAAGACCATCTACGATATGTAACCATTATTCTACTCCCGTAATTCATCTTAATTGTTCATATAAAAATAAGACCAAAATGAATACTTTACTAAAGCATTAAAATACTAGTTCATCTTTGGATTCAATAAACCTCTGGAATAGCATCTGACATGTTCATACAAGAAAATATATTTACGAATTATCACACACCAATCAACTCAAGTCTACGCCCAAAGCGGCGCTGCATAATACAATTAATGTATTGCACACATTGGTCAACCAGCTGGTCTCTATACATTTCTATCTACCCAACATTAATTGTAAATCGACGAGATTAACTAAAGCTAAAACCATATTAAGCTGAGTGCATATTCCGCAAGAACCCATTCGATAAATAAGGCGTATCTTGGTAAAACTGCACAGAATTACAAACGTATGCATCCAATAAGTTGGATGCTAGTGGAAGATTTATTTCATTTCCTTAGTATATATATAGAGAGAAAAAGTAATAATACGCGTACAAACAAGTTGTTATGCTCCTATGCAACTGATTAGATGATTTTTAACATGATAAGCAAATTAATAAATAACCCATGCGTTGAACATTTTGTAGTTGCCATTCAAAATGCAAATGTTAAAGCAGATAAAACTTCAATGAATCCATGTTTAAACTGCCTCTGGTAACAGCGTCTTCGTAGATTGCGTTCATGATAGCGATCATATTTGAAGTACCGATGATACAATCTGGAGCCTGCCTATCACCAGCATGAACGCTGTCTAGTTAAAAAACATATCAAAGGATGTGTGACGTACTATGTTGTTATACACGGCATATTATACCCCGAAATATATTAACTGTGGGTAACCGTTGTTAACACCAGTTTGCGTTAATGAAAGCGATCATATTTGGAGTTCGAATAAAACAATCTGGTGCCTGTTCATCACCAGTGTGAAAGCTATCGGAGTATAAAACACATACATAGATGTATGACGTATTATGTTTGTATACGCATGCTGATACTTTGATATGCAACTATTTTGAAATATAGGGATATTTATTGTACTGTAAAAAATGGACAAATGCATTGTTACGCATATACAAGCTTAACCTCGAGCATTTTCGATTTAGCAATTTTTGCTAAGGCGAGAATATTCGGCACTTTCCTAGTATCATATTTACCCCATAATTGTATCGTTATGTGCGCAGATAATTTTGCTAATTATGTTAACAATAGTGGTATAGAAGAAGAAGATCTTTTATTTCAACAAATACATTAACATATATACACAACTGAAATAGATCTTTATGGTCCTTGTTCAACAAACATGATGTCATATCTACATAAATTTTACAATTTGGCGACATTAGTGCTTAAATAGATATCATAATGTCATTCTTAACAATTACATTATACTCACGTGAAAATCTTATATTACATATCAGAGTGATTGAAAACATAAGTACAATAAATCATTACAATGTTGTAATAGCTATGAATATATATATATAGCTATGAATATATATATATATATACGTTTAAAATGTGTCAAATCAATATAATTGGTACATTATTTAAGGTTTTGTTTTTTTGTCTGTAATTCAGGCGCTGTAATGCAACCACGAACAACTCTTATACGGAATCAACATTGAATGATTCAGTTAAAATGCATTAATATCTACCACTTATAATCAATATACACCTTTCAACTATAATGTGTAATATCTTTTAGGAAAATTGAAACAATTTTCACACAGCGACAAGACAATAACTATTGTTTTATGAAAAGCAAACGCTTAAAGAGTGATAATTCGTGTGTTATATGATAACATCTTAGAATATACTCATAATTAACCTATAAAAGAATCGAAAAAGAAGTTTGCATTTCAGACGCTTTAACCATAATAAAATAGTCAAAACATTCACACAATCGTATACTCCAATGAAGCAATTGTTTTATTGTCAAAGTAAAAGACAAAGTCAAAGCTGTATTATCACATTAAAAAAGAACATGTCCAATTCATACCAAATTATTTTTCGAAGACGATACACTAAAATGAAAGCGAATATTAAATTAATGAAGGAAGACAAATGCACGATAGAAAAACATGAAAAAGGGGATAACGCTCGGGTCAATAATTATGTTATTATAACCATCGTATCGTCAACAATGATTGTATATTGACTGGCATCTGAGTCATTTCCATGAAATGTCTGCTCTGCATTTTTTTTTGTGGCAGCACCCAATCTCCAACAATGCGTGTAATGCATTATAATTGTAGTGTCTGTTATTTATCATGATCAGCCCATGTTTTGCACATTTCATTACCATGAAATGTTTGCATTGTGATTAAATACAAGTTGTTGTGGCAGCAAACTCTCTCCGACAATGCCTATAATGCATTATCAGTGTATTGTCTGCTATTAATGTTGGTGCACACCACATGTGAAATGTTCTTTATGGGAACAGCGCTTTCGACTATACGTCTTTTTCAGGCGTGTATACAGATTTGAGTTCACGATTCACAATCGAACCATTGTCTTATTAAAATCTGCAGCCACAGGAAACGACTTTCCGCTGATTTTTACTATATGCTATAGACTACCCCCGGGATGTTCATTATATCGAGTATATTGTAAAAATTGAACTTAACTTTTTAGCATTCAGTCTTGTTTTAATATGAATGTTCCGTTTTATTTCTTTGTATTAATTTATTTTTGCTAATAAAAACATGTGTCATAGACTTGCGCCCGGAATGTTTAGTATATCGATATAGCGAATCAATAGTAAAATGTTCAGTGAACTTTTGGCCTACAGTCTTGTTTTATATTTCTATGTCGTTGTATTTCTTTGTGTTTCTTTATTTCCACTGTTTAAAACGGTGTGTAATAACTGGCGCCCGGGATATTTATTATATCAATATAACGAATTTATAGTTAAAATTGTAGTAAACTTGTAGTATTCAGTCTTATGTAATATATTTTTATGTCGTTTGTGTGTTTATTTAGTTTTGCTGAATCAAACTGTGTTTTATAAACTTGCGCCATGAATATTAATTTTATCGAGTGTACGTTTAAATATTATTAATTGCAGTGAAATTTGACATTCAGTATATTGTTATATGTATGTGTCGTTTTTATTTATTGCATGTGGCGAATGGTCGGTGAGTCGCCTTATCCTGTATTTTTCGTGACGTTTTCGTGTTTCGTCTGACCATGTTTTTCAAAAGCTTCTATACAGCACAGGAAAAGTACACAGTGCCTATACCACGTGACTTTTGTTGGGAGGATATAGCGCGACCCGGTTAACATTTTTAAGGATATCTTTTTAAATATTTCACCATTTTTAATGGGATAAAGTGGGGAGCCCGCTCATTCGTGAGAGTTTTCTTTAGGTATCATGATTTTTTTTAACAAGTAAGTATTTTTTTCAGTAAAGTGCAATCGCGCGTTTGAACGGTTAGAAAAATGTCGGATCAGTGTGGGGACTTCATATTACAAACGCGCGATTGCACTTTACTGAAAAATACTTATTTGTATACCAAATGAGAAGGACTTATGCTAAACACACGTTAAACATTACTGATAGATTGTGGGGTACACATGTAGTGAGATGCAAAGATATGTTCGTGTGTGATTACACAAACGTTTATTTCTTCATAACAGGTTTCACTCTGGGGCAGATGTTCTCTTCGACATCCTTATCTGTCAGTCCGAACAACTTGTTTATGCCACTTCTCAAAATGCACTTAAGATACTTGGATAAAACGGTCTAATATTTAACAAAGGACCATATGATGAGTGTACCCGCGCCTTTTTAACCCAAAGTAAAAGAACAGTATGTTATTACAATACATATAACACATCTACAATTACTGTAAGGACTAACAATAAACAGTGCATACTATGTTATCATGAAACTTGGTATACACATTATGTATAGGTTTCTCCTATTTTTATCTCTCATCTGCTTCCTCTTTTTATCCTTCCGTTTAGCTGTCCATGGAAACTTCAATAGCCACAAAAAGTACATAACATACAATCTGGATCTTGCGATTTCTCATATTATGGAACCAAAGAGTGTATACGTATGAACGGCCCTGTGAGGAATATACACAATCCTTGTTCTTTTTTTTTCCAGATGCCATATCAAAAACTGCACCGTGGGACGCTCGAACCTGTGATCGTAGTGAAAATCTTCTGCACTTCGCCACAGAAGCAGTTCGACCCATGGAGTGTAGATATATTGAACATATATGAACGATAGCGGGCAGCAACGGACGCAAACCATGCGAACACGCTCCCAAAAAGCAGCGCCGATGATGCGGGTCGGAAACGTATATCATCACGCAGCTCAAATTAAGTAATACATAGTTACATAGTACACATAAAAGCCAATGCGCTGCATATGGAATAGTAACCACATTTACTTAATACAAATGAAATGCGTTACATATGGAATAATAACTGCATGTACTTAATGCAATGTGCATTAAAAAAATCCAGATAAATGGAATTCGCTGCTTACTAATACTGAGTGTTCTTTAATGCACTGTGTTGAATTTAACTATATTAGTTCGCATTTGTGGACCAAGGACATAGGACTCCTATCTGCTGAGAGCGAATTTATATGTGAGATTATAATAAATTATTCAACAATCGCTTAGTACGCTAAAAAAATGGTGCCAGAAACGGAATTGAAAGTGTATGCAAGATCAGTACGAAGAGTGGTATGTGCTGTGAAATAGCCAGATATTCCTTACAATTTGCCTAAGGACAGAAACAATAAACACCGCGTTCACTATTGTTGTTAGAGTTTGCCTAATGCCTTGTGAGTTTCGCTACGACATCTCGAAATAATATGTCATCGCACAGAGGCAGCAGTGGAGTATTGTTTATGCAGTCCACAATATGAACCATACGTATAACACAATAATTATTTTGGCTTGGCTTAAATGATGTAAATATCTATTTCAATCATAACACTTTACTGCATATATATTGTTTTATAGAACCGCATTTAGCATTCATTTAGCATTCAATAAGCATTTGAACACTTGTTAATTGCTTGCATGGAAACCATTCGAAATCTGATAAAACTATGATTTTCAAACTTCAAATTCCACAAGAGTAGCGATATGCGCTCAAATGTTTGTAACTGTTTAGGTTGTTTTGTTAAATAACTGATGCTTATAACAATCATTATTACTTTTACAGATTCGCGTTGTTTATAAGTGACTTAAACCGCGTGATCAGACTTTAAATAATAGTGGACGCGAGTACTATTCCAACATTTGATGTATATTGTTCAAATGAAATCAAAGCGAAATTGAATACATGCATACATACTTATTGTATATCTTGAATCCATAACATATTAGAATCACATCTGCTATGTTCATTTAAGAAATTATAATGTCTCACTATCACACACTATTTATACCACGTCTACGGCTAAGAGCTGTCCAAAGGGTCGCTGCATTATTATCTTAATGATTCATTGCAACACATTGATCAAACAGCTGAAAGGTATGGCAATGAATTTCAATGTACACAGCATACATTAAACATCTACGAGCTTGACCTTTACTAAGACAATAAAAAGCATTGTGCGTAGTTAAAAAATTCAGCGTTAACATACTTGATACATTAGTAATAGCTTTTTAAAACTACTCCGAACTACACAAGTTTGTATCAAGTGAGGCGGATCTGAGTAGAAGATTGATCGCATTTTCTAGAGCCCACGAGAGTATTCGCATTAAAAACATATAGTTCAAATCTCCCGTGCAACTGATAAGATAATGTTTAACATGATTAACTATCTCATAAACAACTAATGTGTTGAGCATGTTTCAAGTAACATTCACAAAACCAAATGTGGCTGCATATAAACAATATTACTTCTTATATTTATGTACAAGTGGTAACAACGTGAAAGCAGTTATTTGTCATGATAGTGTTCATATTTGAAGTACCAATGATAAAATATGGAGCCTGCTTATCACCAGCACGAAAGTTTTGTTGTAACAAAACAAATATATCAATGTATCACGTACATACGCATTGGCGATACTTGTTTTGTGTGAATTGTTGAATACATACAAGTGTATTCAATTACGCTCAAAAAAAGCTAAATCCTCAGTTATTGGCGAGTTACGAATTTCGTGATGACCAAAAAAATATATTTATTCGGCGCTTTCCTAGAATTATATTTATCCCATGATTGTCTCGTTTTCTGCGTCATTTACATGTATGTTGCTTATAAGCCACAGCAAATTGCTGAAAGACGTGACTTTCATTAAATTACACAATGAGAATAAACTAAAATGCTATCAGTGTACTGTGAATGTTTGCTATTCCTTCAAAATGAAATACAGTTCACTACGATGTGTTATTATAAATGGCGCTCATAGATTAACAAAGAACTAGTTTTACAACTACTGTAATTAACCATTAACAAATATCGACTATAAATATACTATCTTACTGCACATTGTATGCGCAAATGTAAGTATTTAAATTTACAATTGTGGTAAATATCGTGTACAGACTGGTAGATACAATGGAAACAATATTGCTAGACAAGACAGATATTGTCTGTGTTGTAATGCCGCGGATATTGTGGACGAAATTCAGTGTGTATGTATTTGTTCAACATTTGTTGATATAAGAAAGAAATACATAAAAAAATACTATAATAATCCATCTGTTATTTCGTATGTACAATTGCTACATTGTACATTCATTCAATAGGTCTGAATTAATAAAACTGTGTTTATTTGTTTAGAAATCGTTGAGTATTAGATTGAATTTGTTAAATCGTATCAAGTAATTTACCAATTGTTTATCCTCTGTACTTTAGTATATATATTTGTTGTGTACATATTCATGTTTGTTGACACTTGTTTTCTGCGCATATACATGTTGACATGTATCAATACCGACCACATGTGATGTTGACGATGTACATTGTGCAAGTAAAATAAAAATTATGTAGTAATGAAAGTCTGTATATCAGGTTTTAAAATAAATGCGTTCAAAATTAGTGAAAGCAATATACGTGTTACATGTTTAGGTTTTGAAATTAAATGAGATGTATTGCAAGCAAGAACTAAATTAAATGTCTTTAACGAAATACAAATGGGCTGGTTTAGTTGAAATGCGGTATTACTAATCGATCATAATAAATGTTTTACCGTTATATACCGTTCATATATAATCACAAATAATAAATAAATAATTGAAAGGCTTCAACGTTAATTTAGATTAAATTTTGTATTGTTTCGATTAATTGAATTTAATACAATAAAAACACAAACGTAATGCGAAACTGGTCACGCACCGACAAACACTTGTGATACATATAAACGCAAAACTCTAAAAAGGCGACAATACGTTGTTTTCATATGATTGAATCTGAGAAATTACTGATACTTAACCGAAAACGAAGTAAGCATATTATACGCTTGACCATCATATTGAAGTCAAACAAGTGAACCGTACTTTAAATAACCCTATACTCCAATGAAGCAATTGTTTTATTTTCAAAGTCAAAGCTGTATCATGATATTGTGAAAGAACCTTGACCATACATTCCAAATAATTATACGAAGATAATACAAGAAAACGAAAGCGAAGTTAAAACAAAATTGTTTATAGACTATAAATAAAATACAAAAAACGAAAAACGTATTAGTGGAAAGAAAGCATGACAAAAACATGACGCTTACGTCAATAATTATTGCATCATAGCGTATCGTCATTACACTGAAATGTCTGCACGGTGATGTTGTACTTTTTTTCTGACATCACAAAGCTCTCACAATTCATGCAATACATTGTAATTATATATTTCACGTTGACCAACGTCTTTTCAAAATGTGTTTTCTGGTGATAATCATAATCTGCAGACGTTGATGAACAGCACATGTCATATTTTCATTATGGAAACACATTTACATATATTGGACGCAACGAATATGTTTCTACGTAACTATAACAAATAGCATTCTATTGAACGTGATTGGTTTCGGCACATGAATACCATCGTGTTGTAATGATTGTTTACACATAACTATAATTGTCATAGACGGCTGAACTATTTTGCAATTGGGAAAATATGTATTAGTATTCATGTTTGTGCAACATGTTGGTGGGATCTGCTGAATGAGAATACCGTTACAACAAAGGCAACCTTGTTTCAAGCAAAAACAAAATAAGGTGACTGTTCAATGTGCTTGCGTTAAAAATGCAATTTCAATATATTGCACAGTTCTCAAGCCTTCACACATAAACACACAAATTAAACAAAATATGCGATCCGTTTTCGGCAATCGCCAAAATTTTCCAATTAGCTTTTCGAATTTCAGCACATTGACGGTATTGTAAGATGATGAATATCACCAATTGTTACCTGTATTCGAGGGCTGCGTTATCGGAGATTCACAATTGCTGCGTATTCCAACTACATTTATTATGCATGAGATATTTTGTCTTGATGGTACAATCATGTACGCTTCAGCTAACATTATTGAAGTTAATCATCATCTTGGCGTTATCTCGCTTGCTAAAATGGTGTGACATATAAGAAACTTAAAAAACACAACGACTTCTCAAACATGTGTGCACAAGCAAGCAAGCATTCTACTCAAAAGAAATGTATACACTCATATAAAGTGAAACGTGTACTAATAATAAATAACTAAAATATTTGGCTCAATGTTTTTGCTCAGTTTGTTGTCACGATGGAATTTTCTATTTTTATCATTCATACCGCGTTGTGTAAAACATACAATCGTACTGATTACATTTAGGCGCAATGTGTCTTGTCATCTTGAAGAGTCTGACATACAAGTAAAATAGAGATTCAAAACGTTCAATTATGCGATAACGTCATAGGTCATATGACCAAGAAATTGTATACGCTATGTAACATCTTTTCATTGAAAAGAGTCAATAAGTGTATGTCAACAAATAATGGACTTTATACTTGAAACTACTTCTTGTGTTAGAGTATTTTATTTTTGCTATGAACATTATATTTACGTTTTTTTAAGTTAAAAAATGCAGGTAATTAAAATGGTTGAATACGGTGATTTAATACCATTGGGGGTAATTTTAATACATGTTCACGAGTGTCAAACGGAAGTCATCATTTTTAACAGAAAGCTTCAATATGGCACATACACTAATTGCAACATTCCTCATACGTTATGAATGCGTGTATTCAGAATTCATAAATGCAATCGTAAATAATTCCAAAATCGCAAGTCATTATTGTGGTGGTGGAATAACGGTTAAGCTTTATATTCACTGTCGTTGTCTGTTAATTAAAAACTGCTTGTGTGTATGCTTTACTGCTGTATACAATACCAATTACATGAGAAGGATTAATGATTTAATGCGGAGCTTGTTCTTTACTAACATCAGCGCAATTGAAATAAAACATCGCTGGATGGGTGACGTATTACACTTTTATATTATTTGATGATATCTTGTGGGGTGAGCTACAACAAAATACCATGTTAGTGTTTGACTACAGAAACATTTTTTACTCTATTACACCTTTCATTGGATGGGAAGTATAGGTTGTTTGTTCTACAGTCTTATTTCTAAGACAGACAGTCTGTACCATTAATTCAGGCGATTTCTCAAATATTATTTAAGGTAACTGGATAATACTTGGCATTATACATAAATAGAGCAAAATGAGGAGTGAACCAGAGCCCTTTTTCACAAGAAGTCACAGATCAGTACGTTGCTACTATAAAAGGACACAACTTAAATTGTAAGACCTAACAACAAAAAATGCATAAGATATTATTATGAAACTTGGTATATGCATTCATTTATAGGTTTCCTGTATGACTGTCCGTAAATGTATTCTTATTTTTCGCCGTCCGTCGTTATGTCAGTCCGAAGTAACTGTTAAACTAGAAAACAACATATAATACAATCTGGATCATACGAATGTTTTAAAATACTGCAGATTATTGGATCAAACATGATGTACTTATGAATTACATTGTGGGGACTTCGCAATACATTTCCGCAGTTTTCCAAAGGTTGCAGGTCAGGTCACTGTCACTAAAAAACAAGAAACTCAATAGTCTGATTCTCAACAACTACATAACATATGATCGTGAAACATGGCATGAACATTTGACAACCGGTCATATGATAACGCTCACCGTGTGACGCTCGAACCATCGACCTATTTGAACACCTTCTGAACTATGACATATGATATCTGTAATGTACAAGGCCGCACCGGACGCAAACCATGAAAACACTCGCCAAAAAGAAGCGCCGATGCTGCGAGTAGAAAACGTCTATCAATACGCAGCACGCATGCAGTAATAAGTATACAGCAAACATGAAGTAATAAGTATATAAAATCAATGCACTGCATATGCAATAGTCGCTTTAAGTACTTACATGTACCATCAATGGGAATCGAATGCGCCTCACCATGAAAGCCATTAGACGCACTTCGCATTAATGAAAACATAAACAAGTCAGTTATGCTGTATGTATGAAATGTACGGTGTTGCCTTTAATTATATTATACGTTTTCGGATTAATTCCGTCCAGTAATTTTATGCTCAACAGTTTGAAATAAACAAAAACATGTATTGCTAGTATTAAAGCAATATGTAATTGATTAAGAACACAATTACCCGAGTCAACGGTAAATTTATGTTTTTATTATTATTAGAAAAAAAAATTAAATGCATATGAACACAACTTTGTTTTCAGATCCGCAAAAACATATGAATTTTAACAAATGTTGTATTTTATTCAGTTTATCAAGTTACAGTTATTGCAACGTTTTTTTTAACGCGTCAATACTTAAAAAAATAAATCATGCAATATAATGTTTAATTGTACAATATAAATCTGAATATAATCTAATTATAATATAAAAACATCATGTTTTCATTGTAAAAAAACTCTTGCCATAATGAAGCGTACGGTAAAAACGTTGGGTCGAACATTAAATAGGATTAATCCTAACTTGTATATGCACAGCGGAAATACATAAAGCACGCATTGAAACTCGAGAAATTTATTTCAGGAGAGTGATTGTTGTGCTACAAGAATAACCCGAAAGCTGGTGGTTTACAAACAATCTCGTAAAATTACCGAAATGGGTTTTATTACTCTATAAAATGATCTATTAGTAATTAATTTACAATTCATTGTTCCAGATAATGCAACTGGATTCTCTATTAGTGATGATTCATAAACGGATACTTATTGTTTCAGTCGTATTATGGTTTTATTTGTCAAAAGAAATACACTAGTATATGGTTTCAGAGGCACACACTTCTTAGAAAATTTTATGTGTTACGATGTGTACTACTACTCATTTTAACGATGTACTTGTTTTATATGTCAGTTCAATTATTAAAACTGACTTGTAACAGCACGTCAGCTTTAATATCGAAACTGTACTGAATCGATGAATACTAGACTTGTTTTCCAACACAATTTATTACAGGACTGCAAACAAATACATGTAAAGACGAACAATAAAACAATAATGTAATGCAGTCAAAGACGAAAAACACTATCCCAGTTATATTGTTGGTGCCTATGCAACACATCTACAATTAAGTTAAACTAGAATACTTTGATTGCATTGGGATTATGTTTTCGTGTGACAATACCTCTCAGCAAAAGACGCGATAACATAATATTTATTTGCCTGGTACAGGCAACAAACATGCACGTATTACAGTTGTGTTGAATCGTTAATAAAACGGTGTTGCATATACATGTTTGGTTTAAAGATTTCCCTAACTGCCTACACAATGGACTGGATTATAATTCATTGGGTTGCTAATATCCCTTTTCATGGTCGAACGGGCGTGTACATAACACAACTCATCAACTTCGTATAGGGGTTTCAAATTACTTTGCTGTATATTCAATGTCTACCACTAATTAAAATACGAGCCTCCATTATGTGCTAGCGAAAGCATATAAGTGAGATACAGTGTCCTCTGGCACCCTCCCCCTTAACAATGTAGTTATTTGAAGTTCCGTTATGGCGGATACAACACCCATGCAGTGTTACATATCATAAGTTGTTATTCATGTATTTAACTGACTGTATATGCATTAAAACTATTAGGGGAATAGTGGATCGGTTACTTACAGTTCAACTACCTTCATTACTTTTGTCTTTTTGGCAACTTGATACATATCGCATGTTTTAATATTTATTATGACCCAATTACAACGAGAAACGCTAACAGTGTAATGTCGAGTTGCACAAGTCACGCCTTATATTGTTAAACTTGTGCCGCGATATCAACTGTTAACCGGCCCCCATGGAATCATCGATTCATTTGTACTAGCATCCTCCTGTGGACACAGTGTATCGGACATAATTTAACAAGACAGCTGAAAACATTGCTGAAAAAAATGATATGAAAGTGTTTTGTAGATCAGTACAAAGAATAGAATGTGCTTTGAACTAGCCAGCCATACCTTACACTATGCCTAAGAGTAGGAACTATGAACGAGTATGAACTATGAACGCGAGTAAGATTGTTTTTATAGTCTCCACAATTTCTTGTGGAAACGACTTTTCGAAACTATGTAGCATAAGTATAGAGACAGCATTGTACTATTCTTAATCCAGTCCACACTATTGGCCTCTTCTTTTCTTCATTTAAGTGTCTGCCGTCAGGGTTGTTCGGCATTACCCCCGGCATAAGTGTATAACGTTGATACGGATATTTTCCTACAGAAAAAGTATATACTTAATAAATAGAATAGATGTGTCATGCAAATACACAGCAATATGTGTACGAGGTACAGTAGTTTATGTTTTGATTTCCAGTTAAACAGGACGAATCTGCACACACTATTTGGGATGCGGCTTCTCATCAGGGTCTGCGCTGTTTGCTTAAAGGAATTTCTGTAAGAAATATTCTAAATATAGAAATAAATATTCAAGACATCCCAAATTGTGTAAATATATTGATCCAATTTAGAAGGATGGGAGATTCCACTACGCATAAATGGGTTAATGCATAACGATGTTCTGAAATCTTGTAAACAATAAGGAATTTAGTTGATATAGTTGCATTTGCCTTGTTTCATCTTATCTATGAAATGTTTAAGTATGTTTCTCAAGTATATATTGAACAATAAAATGATTTATGTGCAATTGAATCTACTTTTTTTTGCAACGAGTTTAATTTTCTTTTGCACGTGCGTATGAGTGATTATTTGGCTAAGTGTGATGTACTCAACCGGTTTAAACTCCAAACAAATTGTGAATTTGCCGTTCCGATGCGGTACCACAAAATTAATAATTGTGGTGTGTCTGTGTCTGTTTTATAGTTTCAATGATATCAAGTGTGTACACATTTTTTAAATGATAACTCCTGGGCTAAGTGTGAAATTTTACGCGCTTTCGAAACGATTTTAGCCCCCGATTCTTCAAATACACCAATCTCAGGCAGTTACCCCAGTTGAAAGTATGTTTATGTTTTACTTGCGTGTTGTACGCATTGTCTGTATTGTACATTATTTTTGCACATTTTTTCTACATATAACACAGGTGGAGTAGTAAAAAAGAATGCATTTCCTGATATTTTTGTTGAGCGTCTTTAACCATATTTTTTTAATTTTTCAGAGGATTATCTACCACTTTTCATAGGTCTGGCGTACACACAAATACTATTGTTTTTATCTTGCAAACGTTTTAAAACGCTACACCGAACTACATAATTGTATCAAGTGCGGCAGATGTAAGTGGAAGATTGATTTGATTTTCCTAGAGAAAAGTAAGTATTCGCATTACAACGTATGTTTCAATTCTCCTGTGATATATTTTTCAAATCATGTTTAAAAGGAAGTTCTTATATCAGTCGATGTGTCAAATTACTAAGACTTAACAAATTAGTTATATTGTATTGTAAAAATGTATCAAATTCATCAAAACACACAATTTGATACCAAGATGTATTACATGTAATCCACAGAAAGAAACAAAACAGCAAACAAACGTATTTTTCAAGTATTTTGAATGTATGTGTAAATGCTGATGAGGTCATGTAACAAACGGACTACTTTTTTAGACACGCCTTTCTATGCAAATGTCAAAGGGCATGTCAAAATTTCAGCAACAAATATGCCAATAGACAAAAACAAGTAAAATATTATAATAACAAAGTATAACCAAAATAATAAAAATACAATAATTACACAATTAATAATAAAACTCAAAGTAATTGTTAGTGATTAAATAATGTTAAATACACAAAAGTTATACACTTAATAATAATAAAACTCAATGTAATATGTATAGATTATACTAATTTTAAAGAAAACGTTATTTCTTAGGCGTCTGTACAGTTTCCGTCTGCTACAGTTTGTCAATTTTGCCACAGGAATTAGTGTTTTAATAGTTAAAATCTTATTTCTCTGGAAAATAATGAATTAAACAAATAAGTAACATACATATAAACATAACAATAAACACTACAATGTCAGATTTTGTGAATTAGGTTAAGTTCGAATGGAATGGTCTATTTGAGTACCGGTATATGTAATAGAGAAACCCTTACTGAAACAAAATCAATAACGAGAACAGTGAAAACCAGGCCTTAGAAAGTCCTCAAAGACAAAGATCACAAACGAACTCCGGAAAAACTTGCAGTTGTCAACGATTCCAAAAAAGTTTGTACTGAAAGGCGAAAGGAAGAAAATCAACAATTTATCAGTTGACCATCTCGATTGACATCTTGCTGCGTATCTGCTCTCCATTCGCAAGACCGATTGTGATGACTGCAAGCCAGTCACACTGCATAGCATCGTGGGAAGAATTGAGAGAAAACTTCAAAGAGCCAAGTGCCCATACTCGATATTTCGCAATAGTGGTCCAACATTTTCCCTCGGGTATGACTGCCTGAAAGCAAAGCAGAAAAATCTAAAAAATCAAGAAAAAAACAAATATTATCACTGTTTTTTACAATAAATATGGCATAACATTCTGAAAATGTCATCATAATTGTAAAAAAGATTGCAATACATTTATCTAGTTTTATTTATTTATTCCGTGCATGTAATAATATTTCAAAAGTTTTCAATTGCTATTGTTGTTTTATAAGAAACAATAATCGTTATCGCACCTTAACTGTTGAACGCATACAAGTTTTCAATCTCGGCATCCGATACGGCTGAAGCAGCTTTAGGATTCTGTCCTTAAGATAAATTAACAAAAATATTTGTATTGTCAGCACATTTTACACAATATTGACAGTTCTGATATGTGGTTCTTGATGCAAAGGCACAGAAAATTTGCAAAAATGTTGAAAACTATGGCAATCAAGGCCGTTTTAGATCAGACAAAGACTATCAGTAATCATTTTGCCAGAAAACACTTATTTAAAAAAAGGTATGTATTCAAATAAGTGTATCTACTGAAATCATGCAAAGCAAATCACAGGACCCAAAAAAGTTCAGTCCATCATTAATAACAGCGAAATTTCAGAACGAAAACCGAAAAGATGTTCAAACCTGTTGAAAACATTTTCCACTGCAACTAGCGATTCACCTCCATCTGTGTCATGAACAAATTCTAGTCTATATAAACGGACTCGCAGAGCCTTTGATAATGTTTCTGTTACAAAGCTGAGAGTTGAATTATTGCAACTAGAACAAATTTAATCATTCAGGAACCACATATCCATTCCTCTGCTGTCAACACTTCCAAAATTTCGTTGAATGAACATTGTTTTCCCACCCCATCCCGCAGTTGCACAATCACAATTTTCTGGGCAAATAAATAAAGTCAAGGGCAGGTTCTCTGGAGCTGTTCTATATGTACATAACCTTAGTATTTACACACACCCACTACAGTAAGCAAAACACTCAGTAAATTCGGAATTTCTAATGAAATTGACACTCTATTCATTACACGTGTAGACACACTGCGAAAACATGTGCGACTAGCCTTGACATATTTAAAAAATCTAATTAAGTGTTCCTTTAAAAAATGTATAATATATGCTTTTATTTTGTGAAATACACTTTTTCTGTTTAAAGTTTTGATGCAGAATTAAAGAAGCAAAGAGACTTTACGTCGTTATACAATTCAATTGAATGGCGCTTGTTTGCGTGTTGAGGAACAATTGTATTTTCAAAACGATTCATACGCGCTCAACGAATGCAGCGGCGACAGGGACGTAGCGATTATATTTTATTATTTCTTGAAAATGGGGGTGAGTGGTTTGAGTGGTATGATTAACAGAACAACAGGTTACTGCCTGATCGTTTCGTAATATATCAGAATCGGCACGAATAAAATAACGGATCGGCAAGCCTCGCCGTTATATTAGTCTAAGCCTTTCCTGATATATTACAAAAGATCAGTCAGCAGCCTGTTATTCTCTATGTATTATGCTTTCACACATGCACTTACAATGCAAACAAAATATCCGTTTTAGGCATTTGAGAATATCTTCCAATGGGCGTTTCGAATTTAAGCACATCGACATTATCGTAAAATGATGAAGATCACTCATTGTTATTCGAGGACGGAGTTATCGTAGATTTACATTGGTTACCTATTACTACTACAATTGTTATGCATGATATTGTTTGTCTTGATGATACGATCATGTACGCTTCAGGAAACTTAATTAAAGTTAATCATCATTTTGGCGTTATCTCGCTTGCTGACATTTTGTGACGTTTTAGAAACTTTGTTTAAGATGTAAAAAAAACATATATTGTGCATATATTATTGTGACCGTGTTGATTGAAATTGTGCGTTTGCTATGGATAGATGTCGTATCTGGATATACATTTAACTTGTAAAGCAAATAACCAACTTAATTTTCGTAAACAACAACGCATAGAGCCGTTTAATTAGATACTGAAATAAAGGCCGTTTGTTTTGTATTGCTCAGCGATAGTCAATTGTAATGTTCTGAATTAAATAGTATTTAAGCGCATACAAATTTTGTTACATAAACGAAAGTCAGCTGATGCTATTTCACACTTGCTAACGTGAAACAAACCACTGAATTTGCAGCACTTACGAGTACATTAATAACAATCAGCATAACATGGAAAGCACTTCATCGTGAATATTGGAAGTGTTATGACATGTTCGATCTAGGCAAACAAACAGTTTCATAAATAATAATTGCTTTAGTGGTGAGATAACGCTGCATTCGAATTATATTGTCCTCTGCTTTGACCAACTTAACTATGCTTGTCATCACAGTTCCGGGGGTCATTATAAGAACAAAAGAAAACACAGGCAACGATTTATCAAACAAGTGTGCGAAAGCCTTTTGAAGAGGTACCATCTGTTTCATGTCTTGAAAAATTACGTTTAACATTCAACTGGACGTATTTTATTTACTCATACTACGTTGTTTTCACAAAACTCAAGACATACATAACACATACTTTCTAACTCTGAATAAGTGTGACACATTATCTGATATACATGTTTTAATGTAGGAACGTATTACATGTGTTTTCCACACTTGGTAAATGAAATGTCTGTTTTGCAAAAATAATTATAAATATGTTTGTTAAAAAAGTATACAAATATATCTTATAATGAGCACGTGTTTTCATCGATGTTTGCCAAATAATGTAAACATTACGAATGATACGGCTGTCAATTGTAAACAGGCACAAGCTTATCGCTTAACTGTTTAAAGTATTAAGCCATTCAACACAGTACGGCGAATGCCAAAGCAGCGAGATCGTATACTTATGTGGCTATACGTAGTGCTTCTTTTTCAATGCAAAATACGATCCCATCTTTAAGAAGGTTAACATGTAAACACTATTTATCATGGTGATGGTACTGCAAACTCAAACACTCAACAAGCCTGTCATTCAACAGAAATGTATACACTCATATAAAGAGAAACGTGAAATAATAATAATAATTCGCTAAAATAATTAGCTCAATGTTTGTGCTCAGTTTAATGTCACGATGGAATGGTCTATTTTGTCATTGATATAGCGTTGTGCGAGACAGACAATCGCGCTAATTTCCCTTAGGCGCACTTTGTCGTGTCATCTTCACTAGTCTGATATACAAGTACAATAGCCATTCAAAAAGTATAATTATGTAATACCGTCAAAAAGAATTTTGACAAAGAAATAATATACGTACTGTAACATCTTTTCATTACAAAAAGTCAATTATTGTATGGGCTATGGGCTATACTGGGTTATATACATTATTCGTACTATGAACATAGTATTTACGTTTTTTGAAAGTGAACAAATACAGGCAATGTGTAAGGCTCGTCATTTAATTCCATTGGGGTTTATTCAATACATGTTTACGGGTGAAGCACTGAAGCCATCCCTATTAACATCCCTATTGACAGCAAGCTTCAATAAGACACACACACACACTAATTGAGAACATCGCAATATGCGCTCAAGCGTAAGAAGTGCGTGTATTTAGAAGTCTTTAAATAAAGTCGTAAATAATTACACAATTGTAAGTCATTATTGTTGTGGTGAAATAGTGGTTTATATTCAGCGCCGGTGTATGTTAATTACAAGTGATTTTGTGAATGCTTTACAAGGTAAGGACTAATGTTGTAATCATGAGAATGAACTTCCCTAACACAAACACAATCAAGATAAAAACATAACACTGGGTGGATGACGTATTCCAATATTATAAGCATATACGCTATAGTGTGGTGTACACATGTCGTGAGCTACACAAAATACTTGGTTAGTGTTAGACTACAGAAACGTATATTACTCCATTACATCATTCATCGGAAAGGCGGTATAGGTTTTTCCTTCGTCTTATTTCTAAGACCGTCAGTCAGCATGTCTTCAAAACGTGTCCATACTTTTTCTCAAATAGTTTCAATAGATAATTGGATAAAACTTGGTATTCTAAAACAGAGCAATATGAGGAGTGTGCTCTAGCCTGTTGTAACAAGAAGTCAAAGGTCATTACGTTGCTACTATACAATGACAAAACTTAAAAGAAAGACCTAAAAACAAAAAGTACATACGAGAGTTACATCAAATTTGGTATATATTCATACTCATCTAAAGGTTTCCCGTATGTCTTTCCATCATTGTCTTCCTCTTTTTATCAATCCATATGTCAGTCTATTCGTTGGAACTGAGAAACTAGACACAATACATATAGTAGTTATTGTTTGTAGTACTGCACAGTATTGGATCAATCATGATATACTTATGATTGCCTTTGTGGAGACAATCCAAGACCTTCCGGCAGTTTTCCAAAGGTCAAAGATCCGGTCACTGCTATGTAAATACGAACATCTCATAGGAAACGGACGCTAACCATGCAAACAAGCGCCTAAAAGCATCGCCGATAATGAAGGTATGAAACGTATATCCACACGCAACACGCATGAAAAAATAAGTAAATAAAATCAATGAACAGCCTACGGAATTGTCAATACAAGTACTTCATATAAATGGAAATTGAATTGTTTCGCACCAAGAAACACATGCAACGTTCGTGACATTTATCTATCTTTATCCATGTATAAGGTATTTTGCTTTATTTATTCGACTTGGAGTTTCGAAAATTGACGTTTCCAAAAGGTTACCGTCAGTAGCCGCCCCTTCGCTTGCCGGAAACATATACCTTCTCGTGTTCATTGTAAGCGTCATTACACGCTGCACGTGTAACCAAATTAAAGTCAATTATGCTATGCTTCGCCGCACGTGATGATGTGTCGCTGATTGAATTCCATCGGTTTGGTCATACTAGGACGTTGGTTGAAAACCGGCTTTTGGCTGACAAGTCAAATACATTCATTGACCGCCCTTTGAAAAAGGCAGAGGACAAACAGTATATGGTAATTAAGATACTTCTGCTATATATTTGACCAATGTGACAAACCTGCTGGTTTGCCAAACCATTAATACACTTTATTTTTCTATGAAATGTATATTTTTCACACATTTCACTCGATCGAGTGTATTGCATTATGTTCATGCACCTCGAAATTTTTCGTCTTTCTTCCAATGGAACTGGAAATCAAACCCTCGACTAGACCTGACTTATTCACTTATCGAATAGTAATATTATCATTATAACAGCTATTTTTCAAACACCTAAACACATTTTATAAATACATACACCAATTGTTCCTGCAGGCAGCATGGACTTTCACTTTATAATGGTGTAGGGTCTGTTATAGTATAAGTCTAGCTCACTAAGTTCACGAGTCGCTTCATACAACATACTGGACAGTTATGAGTCTTGACGTCACAAATTACTGCTGGCATATCCAACTAATATTTGATACAAACATATAGTTAAACCAGAAATTTGAAAACCATATGCATCCTGTACCCAACTACTAGTGCTTATTATTAAAACGACGGGTTAGAGACGTGACGTTAGACGTACATACATATCTTTGAATATAAAAAGGGTCGCCCATTTCTCCCTTCTATATTAAGATTTAAAACCGCCCGCGTAACATGTTACGCGTATCTCCGGAAACATGTGTGAACCTTTATAGTTAACTAATGCGCAGGCATTTGCGCTTCGAACATTCCGGAATGTATCGACTGTACTCGGATAAACATCGAAATGTAGTTTGTCAGAAGTGTTAACGGGCGATACTTATAGACAATTTAATAATACGCTTTAAAATGACTTCACATCTGTTAACAATCTATGTTAATGTATCCCATGTATTAACGTTTGTAATCAAACACAATTTAAGGTAAATATTGAGTCGTAAACATATCGGCACGTGATAAATGAGTCTCGCTTATATAGAACGGAGTTAGATGTATGTGCTTAAAGTGTCGTCGCAGATTAGCCTGTGCAGTCCGCACATGCTAATCAGGAACGACACTTGCTGCCTTAACTGGATGTTCGTCAATAAGAGTCTACCTTTAAACAAGGAATAGATTAAAGGCGGAAAGTGTCGTCCCTGATTAGCCTGTGTGGACTGCACAGGCTAATCTTGGACGAAATTTTACGCACATTCATAAAACCCCTNTCGCATTTTAACTGAAGTACATTTGCTTAGCGTATTCAGTTTGCGAATAAGTTGAAGAGTGTAGTGTGTCTAGTGATTTTCAAAGATCTGAAGCACAATAGTAACCAAAAAACTTACTTAACCGGATGTTCGTTGTTCAATAGTATTCACCGCGAATTGACTTGATTTAAATATATTTTTAAAGATTGAAAATCGATTACTTTGTTTTGATGGGATCAACAAGTGCACATATATTATGATAATATTACTGTTTTTTTTTTCAATAGTATCTAAATAATAATGACAAACGAAGTTTGGTTTTCTATTGACCGTTTTCAAAGCATCCGCGGAAAGCGGCTTTAAATTGGATGTATCTACCAGCTACGTTTGTCTTTCTGGTTTTACTCGAGCAAGTGTAAACATAAATATTGCCGTAAAGTGTTTAACTTTGAGGACAAGGATCGAATACTGTTACTTTATAAAATCTTTAAAATTCGTGCGTTTGAGGTCCATATAATCGTTATCAAAGGTATAAACATAGGGGGTGGACAAATGTAATTACCCGTTAGCCGTAAACAGTTTTTTACAGTCACATTATCCTTGCTTAAGATAAAACAGTTTCAAGTTCATGTTTCATTCTATGCATGAAGCCAAGCTTTCTGAACACCAGTACAAATTCTATGCGCATGTGTCTTACCAATCAATATATTAAACGTACAAATTGTATCATGATTATAGAAACACATGCAATAAATACATATTATGTTGTTATTATCTTTTTCTTAACGATATCAACAAATCATGTAAACACTTCCGCTTTTAAGTAGTTGAAACATAAATTGATCGAAACAAGTAGTGTACAGATATTGCGATTAAATTACTGCAGGTTTTAATAGTATATACATTAGCATGATAAAGTTAAATTTTCAATTGATCGTTTCAAAGCATCCGCGGAAGGCGGCTTTAAATTTGATGTATCTACCAGCTACGTTTGTCTTTCTGGTTTCACTATAGCAAGTGTTAAAATAAATAGTGCAGTAAAGTGTTTAACTTTTATGACAAGGATCGAATACCGTTACTTTAAAAAATCTTTAAATGCGTGCGTTTGTGGTCCATATAATCGTTATCAATGGTTTAAACATAGAGTGTGGAAAAATGTAATTACCCGTTAGCCGTAAACAGTTTTTTACAGTCATAGTATGCTTGCTTAAGATAAAACAGTTTCACGTTCATGTTTCATTCCACGCATGAAGTCAAGCTTCCTGGACACAAGTACAAATCCTACGTTCACGTGTCTAAACAATGTATTAAACGTACAAATTGTATCACTATTCTAGAAACACACGCAATAGATCCATATTATGTTTTCATTATCTTTTCCTCAACTGTATCAACAAATCATGTTAAAACTTCCGCTTCAAGTGGTTGTTGAAACATAAATTGATGGAAACAAGTAGTGCACATATATTGCGATTATATTACTGCAGGTTTAAATATTATATAAATTAGAATAAAAAACTAAGTTAGGTTTTCCATTGATCATTTCAAAGCATCCGCGGAAGGCGGCTTTAAAGTCAATGTATCAACCAGCTACGTTTGTCTATCTGGTTTTACTACAGCAAGTGTTAAAATAAATATTGCAGTAAAGTTTTACACTTTTATGACAAGGATCGAATACCGTTACTTTAAAAAATCTTTAAATGCGTGCGTTTGTGGTCCATATAATCGTTATCAATGGTTTAAACATAGAGTGTGGAAAAATTTTATTACCCGTTAGCCGTAAACAGATTTTTACAATCACATTATCCTTGCGAAAGATAAAACAGTTTCACGTTCATGTTTCATTTCACGCAGAAGTCAAGCTTCCTGGACACCAGTACTAATCCTACGTTCACGTGTCTAACCAATCAATGTATTAAACGTACAAATTGTATCACTATTCTAGAAACACACGCACTAAATCAATATTATGTTGTTTATATCTTTTCCTTAACGATTTCAACAAATAGTGTTAAAACTTCCGCTTTTAAGTAGTTGAAACATAAATTGATCGAAACACGTAGTGCACAGATATTGCGATTATATTACTGCAGGTTTCAATAGTTTATAAATCAGCATGACAAACAAAGTTAGATTTCCCCTCGATCGTTTCAAAGCATCCGCGGAAAGCGGGTTTAAATTTGATGTATCTACCAGCTATGTTTGTCTATCTGGTTTTACTACAGCAAGTGTTCAATTAAATATTGCAGTAAAGTGTTAAACGTTTAAGACAAGGATCGAATACCGATACTTTATGAATGCGTGCGTTTGAGGTCCATATTATCGTTATCAATGGTTTAAACGTAGAGTGTGGAAAAATGTAATTACCCGTTAGCCGTAAAGAGTTTTTTTACAGTCACATTATCCTTTCTTAAAATAAAACAGTTTCACGTTTATGTTTCAGTGCACGCATGAAATCAAGCTTCCTGGACACCAGTACAAATCCTACGTTCATGTGTCTTACCAATCAATGTATTAAACGTAAAAATTGTATCACTATTCTAGAAACACACGCAATAGATAGATATAATGTTTTAATTATCTTTTCCTTAACTGTATCAACAAACCATATTAAAACTTCCGCTTTAAGTGGTTGTTGAAACATAAATTGAAAGGGTTGGCTTTTTTGTCCAATGATTCTTGAATTTACATTTTACTGTCGCGTACTGCGGGTTTATAAAGACTGTGGACCGGATTTAAAGTACCAACGACGCAAATACATCCGTTAACTGCGAGTGAGCAAAACAAATGCAACTGATATACTTACAATTAAATTAAGAGCTATATTATATGAATTTTAGCTTTGTCCATGCAGTAAATGTACAGAATCATCTTTAACAACTTTCCCAGGACCTAACGCATACAGTTTATAGTAAATACGACTTTTTACCATTAAAGTAAGGACTCTATATAAAGGACAATATATAATAAAAATTCAATCATAAGAACACTTTTGACGACTACAAGAATCCCTTTAAAAATAATGTGATCAAATCGTATCTTTTTTCACGAAAAATTGCACAATCAGTACTACTTAAAACTTCATATTGCATAAAAACATCATGCATGTCGTGTCACTGCATGTAGAGATATAGTAACTGGTCTAGTGATCATGGCATGTGCCGCATTTGATAACCAAACAGTTGATGTATATTTGCCAACAACTACCTCTAAGCATTCATGTTATAACACTGGCTACATACCACCACATAATTTATGAAACCTGACACTCGTTTATCATACCTTCTATATCTTTAAATTATTCACAACCTATTAAGAACCTACAATGTACACAATACAATAACTGCTACAATGATCGTATAACAAAGCAATACACGTTGACAATGAAACTGTTTGGTAGACTTTTAAAAGAACTTCACATAACAAATTACACAAAATATATTATCAATTCCCACTGTGATTTATTTGATCGCATTTTAACTGAAGTAAATTTGCTAAGCGTATTCAGTTGCCAATTAGTTGAATATTGTAGTATGTCAAGTGAAATTGTAAAGATCTGAAGCACAATAGTAACCAAAAAACTTAGTCTACCGGATGTTCGTTGTGCAATTGTATTCGACGCGAATTGACTTGCTTTAAATATATTTTTAAAGATCGAAAATCGATTACATTTTCGATGGGATCAACTAGTGCACATATATTACGATAATATTACTGTATGCTTCAATAGAATCTAAATAATAACGACAAACGAAGTTTGGTTTTCTATTGACCGTTTTCAAAGCATCCGCGGAAAGCGGGTTTAAACTCCATATATCTACAAGCTACGTTTGTCTTACTGGTTTAACTACAACAAGTGTCAAATTAAATATTGCAGTATAGTGTTAAACTTTTATGACAAGGATCAATAATTCAGTTATAAAATCTTTTAAATGCGTGCGTTTGTGGTCCATATAATCTGTATCGTGGGTTTAAACATAGGGTGTGGAAACATGTAATTACTCTTCAGCCGCAAACAATTCTTTAAAGTTAAATTATCCCTTTGCATAGAATAAAATTGTTCATTATGACCTGGAGTTGTAAAGTTGAACATCGGCAAAACCAGTATAATTTGTGACTTATATATTTCATCGCTGTAACATGTGTGCAACATGTTTTTTAAAGATTCATATTCCGATTGTTATATTTTTGCAATATATTAATAAACAAGGCAGACAGTAAAACAACAGAAATACGCATTAAACAAGTTCGATGAAAATACTACTAGAATATTTAACCCTAGACCAGCAAATATACAAAGATGTGTTAATGTTTAAAATGATAAAACGGTACTTTCATTCAAGCGAGTATATACCATATTGCATTCAAGCGGATATATACCATTACAATGTGAATCTTGTATTTCCCAAGATTAAACGAACCCATGAATACGAACAGTTGAGTTAAAAACAAATGTTAATGGTTCCATAAATAAGTTATTTTACTTTATTGGAACACATGGGGACCGATTGGCTTAGGCTAATCTGGGTCGATACTTGACGCACATGCACCACGCCTAATAAGGTTTTCTAAGAGCGAGTATCAAATGTTTTTGTTGAAAGATGAAACAATATACAACGAGCGTATGCACCATTGTGCATAGACTAGTGGGGATTTTCAGATACTCAACACTGCGGGTCAGAGATGTCGTCAAGAGAAACATGACTGAGTTTATCTTTGACGACAACAATTAGGAGGCCTCCACAGAGGACCGATCGAGTCGGAAATCCACTCTTACTCAACACTCGAAGTCGGAGAGACTACTAAATGCTACTAGTAAAAAAGATGAGCTACCACCGACAGACCGACATCTGCATGTGTCTGACTCAACACTCGAAGTCGGAGAGACTACTAAATGCTACTAGTAAAAAAGATGAGCTAACACCGACAGACCGACATCTGCATGTGTCTGCAATCAGTGCGATACGCCCATGCTAACACGCAACTTACCAGCAACAGATAATGTTGTCGTTATCAGCGGCCAAAAATGTTAACACACATGGGAAAAGTTGATAAGATGAGATGGAAAGGTTATTCCCACTTAAATGCAGTACAATTATCCTCGGTATGCACCGAAGAACTTATTAAATGGTATTCACCGCAGACCACAGGTACCCCACCAGGTTATTATCAAGTGTAGGCCCACATTCGCTTTGCAAAGATGTTTTGCACGTACCCGCATTGGAGTAGAATTCCGAAGACCCATTCATCTACAAATACCAAAATGGAATGGTGTTTGATGTTTTGACGAGTTCGGTCCTAAGAATAACGAATAGTTGACAACAAATTACTTATTTGCCAATATGACGCTTGTCGTAGTTTGATATCCATTGACCCACTGTCATTATCGACGACGAAGGAATTCCGATGCCACTGTGTGTTTAATTACCTGTTTATGCATGGGAATAGAATTGAGATAATCAATTGTAGATTCTATAGGACAAGTCTTGTCCAACTTACTTTGGTGACTTGAATGTCACGAATGGACCATACTTGTCAGGTTTTTGCCAAGTTAGACACCTTACTGCGCTCTAACGACGTCCTGGCATACAAGCCGTAGAATCGCCTTGAAGACTTCATAGACGCAGACGCAACGCCGTGCAAAGGTCAAAGTCGAAGAATACCCGCCTCGAACGTAGTGTGGACGCCGTGACGTCAACGATGATCAATTTTGCCGACCTACATTATATTTTACGTTTAGACCGATACCAAATCGATGGTGTAGAAACGTCGTTGTTAACAACATGGGTCTGCACGACTCAGAATGCATTTTCTTTCGCTTAGCCTTGTATGAGGATAGATTTTGTTAGTGAGTTGTTGGTGCTCGTTGATCCACTCCACCATAGATTCTTCTTTCAGCTCGTTCATGTCGCTCTTTGACAGCGTTCGGATGCTGCATTGTGTAGGTTTTCTATATACGTCTGGCTCTGCTAGTATATTGTAAGCACGTGTGGCACTGATATTATACTGTGAGATATTCTGGCATTGCTAGTATACTGTGCGTACGTCTGACGTAAGCGCGACAAAAAAACGACAACAGAACCCCGGAGAGATGTTTGACGGTATTTGGACTTTCTTAAGAAAACAATATTGGTGTTTCTGCTACAACTTCTGGCGTTTAAAAAACCAAACTGTGTTTCGTCTTAAAGTGGGATGCCAATGACGGGGAATATAAACAAACCGATATTTTTACATGTTTTACTTTGTTACGAGTGTTATTTTGTCATTTTGAATATAATTAAATACATTCGTTGTTTTTGGCAATTTGTGGTATACTGCATTTGGCCAATTCAATTTGTATAGACATGAAACACACTGTTGTTTTTCAATAAGTTAAAAAAATAATAATTAAAAAATTGCAAATAATTTTGGCCATGTTTAAACCTCTCTAAATTTGATAACCGGAAATCGTAAACGTGTGCTTAAGCTCAAATGCCTGGAACAAGAAAATATGCCAGTGTCTTTTGTGTTTGTTTTATATGGATACTTGCATTGTAAATGTGTTAACTGCCAGTCTGCATTCCTCAAAGTGCGTACGCGCGTTTGTTTTATTTCATAAAATGTTCGTATATTTGAAGAAGTATGAGTTTTTTCTATCAGATTTTTCTTTTTTTTTAATAATATTTGTGACAGACACGCAATTCGCAAATTGCCATGTACACATGAAACACGATGAAACCATGCCTGTCTCTGGTCCTGAGGTGTCGGCGCGTCATGGATGTATAGATTCATTAGGTTTCTCAACGATTGCCTTTGCCATTTGATGGCGAATTATTATTTTTTTAATTGTCAGATTTCAGTTAATGACTAAGATAACAGTTTTAATATTAATATTTCATCTTAGCTTATTCCGCCCTGATGTATTGTATGTATTGTATAAACCTCACATTTTCATCATTCTAGTATTAATATTTGACGTTACATTTTAGATGAAACCAATATGCCACAAAATAACTGCCAGACAAACCATACATCGTACTAATGTTGCCGTATTTTTACCCTAATACCATTTAGCCATCAAACATTAATGTAAGCAAAATCAATTTCGTCATATAAACGAAAATATGAATCGTTAAACAGTGAGTTATGTGCACGTCCTTTCTTTTATTCAGATTCAGATCGCTTGTAAGAACCATATAATTTTCATTGAATAATATAAATGAGGATATTATTGTCATACTGATTAATAGAGTAGTGCAGAACGAATGTCTCAAAGTTTTGAAGTACACGTGAGCCAATTATTCGAGCGCTGTAATAATGTGGTACAAGAAAGCCACAAACCCGGTTCGTTTTGGCTGGTGTAATAAGTTATATTCCAGACTTCTCATTGAACGCTTAGCTTGCGTTTTCATATTCGAAAACAAAATAAGATATATTTAGTTATTCGATATGTGTGAAACGTGTGTGTGTTATATTGATTATTTGAAAATGCTGCGTTTTAGTCCGTGAGCCCTAGATTCTGAGGAATTAATGTGCGTTGAACGGGCACGCAATTTTTACCTGTGCGACATACTGGGCTTGCTTTTCATGACCAATTGCCATTCTAGTGAAGAACATATAGTTTAATTTGTATTTGTATAAAAATGCATTTAAATACTTGATTAATATAGCAAGTAATGATTTACATTTGGCTATAAAGATAATACATTTATCAGAGCATGTGTTATGTGATATAATTCGAAAAGAAAGACGGTGTTGATTGTTACATGCATATGAGCCTCATTCTGTGAAAAGGGGTTTTAATGCATGTGCGTAAAGTATCGTCCTTGAATGTTCAGTAACTGAATAAACTCTGATTGGTTATAATGTGTTATGTTGGTGTTTTAATTCACAAAGAATCTCGACAAAATCACTTTTATCTACGTACCTAGGGGATTAATTGTCAATTATTTTCACATATTCGACATAAGCAGAATATTTTTCTTAAATGGACTTTTTAAAAGAGTGTGGCATTTCTGAAGTCTGTCGGTAAATGCATTTGATTGTAACTGTAATTGCAAAGTTAAAAACCAATTTGTGTAATACAAGTATCCGTTTCAAAACTATCAATTAAAAGTCCTAACCATTTTCATTTGGACCAGCATCATTTTTGAACTGTGAATGAAACGTTTTAATCTGATATCTTGAGTTTACGCCTATCTGTAAGCACAATTTGTTAGACATGTGGTATACTGTGTGTTATCTCCAGGACAACCACATCCTTATGTCAATCAGAGATTATAATGCAAATAGGCTACATAAAAACTGACGTACAAACTTACAAAAAAGTGTCTTTGGCTTATTAATTCATTTAATCTTCAAATGAAATATGGTTTGGTTAAATCCGGTAACGCTGCAATGAAACTGTCAGGGAGATGTATTGTATAACCGCACTTATTTATAACATCTAATATTCAAATTTACAGGACGTATTTTATTGCAGACAATAATTGAAAAGAATTATGTTTTAAATTAGTACTTTCATGAAACTAATAAAGGCTGCATTGTAACTTGGTATAATGTAAACGTTGTAACTTCTACAAGGAGGTTTAACAGATGTTTTGTTTTCGTCTTTTTTTTTCTTAATTACTCTCAAAAATGAAATCCCCATCGTCAAGTATAGATATCATGTAATTTTGGGTTTCCGAAAATCTAATGTTGTATTAAATAACTCCATATCTGTCACATTACACCTTAAAGCCACTCACCTTATTTGGAATAGTAAATTTAAGTATAAATAAGAAACATATTTTTATCTATGCCATTTATAATATATCTGGGTGTAACAAGGTAGAAATCCGTCTTTTTTGCTCTTTAAAACTTTAAAATAATCGCTTTTGTCGTATACGTCTAAAAAATCCTACTTTTGGTTTTAAAAGCGGCACTGTTTGAAAAATAATAAATTACTTGCTAACTAGGGTATATAAACAATTTTATCTATGCCAATTAGAATATATCTGGTCGTTACAAGGTAGAAATCCGTCTTATTTGCGCTTTTAAACTTAAAAATAATCGCGTTCGTCGAAATGGTCGTATACGTATAGAAATCCTACTTTCGGTTTTAAAAGCGGTACCGTTTGAAAAATAATGAATTACTTGCAAACTAGGCTATAGATTTAATGACAATTTTGCACACTTTCAAATTCATATATATGTATTGATTAACATGTATTTCATTTCAAGGTGTGTGGCTTTAATCTACGTTTGTGTTACCTCGAGACATTACAGCTTTTTTCCTGCACATCCGCTATTCATGTTGGCAATTAAGTTGTTTGTTACCAGTCAGCGGTTTTAACTATTTTAACAAATGCATGCAGATAGAGAGTTGGCCCTGGCAATACTGGGTTACAACAATCCATCTACACACGAACCACTTTGCTCTAAACCTTTACCTGGAGGATTAATCTCTGTAATTTCAATTTACTTTAAATCGTTCACAATACATACACATACGAGACATTACATGTTTCACAAAATTAACAATTGATATGCGATCGTGAAAAGAGACATTACAAATTATTTAAAAACTCACAATAATTATTTATTCGACTATTTAACATCTACAAGTAAGTGCGTCTAAATTGCCAGTTTCCTTCTGTATTACAGTCTTGTTTTTGAATCTATAACTTAAGTTCAATTAGACAAACGTATTTTTTGTATTTTAGATTTGATTCACTTAATTTGGGAAGGTTTGTTATTTCTATCTGAACCCATAGACAAACCCAACATACATAAGTATAGCGCAAAGTCATGTGTTACCTTACTTGTCAAAAATGTAAGGAAACAACTATTGCTTATGTAAAAGTTAAAACAAATCTTCATAAATACCCATGTCGTATTTCTCCAATAAATATTCAATGAAATATGATGGATTAAAAGCATTAACAAGGAAACACTAATCGTCCAAACAATGATTTGTAATATATCGCAAATGCAAAAACACTTCTTTTAATGCTATAATTAAAAATGTATAAGATTTATTTATAAGAGGAAAACACAAAAGCAGACGTAATCTTAACGTTGTAAATTTTAACTTGAGATTATATCAATTGTGTTTGCTAAACGACTCCCTGACAGGGTAAAACCCCTAACACTCAAACATTTGTTACTGCATGGCATCGCTAGTATCTATTTTATGACATCCAAAACGCCAATATTGTTTTCTTTTACTCACTGATTATTTTATCGAAAGGTTTCACGAAAACCAGTCCTTTATGTTTTTGTTTGTTGTCCTATCTGTCATTAAGAAAATATCGTTTGCAATGTCATTGTTCAAGACAGAAAGACGTCCGGAGCATAACTAAACATTCTTTAACTTCTTGTGAACCTGTCAGCCTTAATCGTGCAAACATGTTTATTATTATGGGTATTGTGCTCACTAAGAGACGGTCAGTCAAACAAATTTCAGTTTTAAACTCGATTATTACAATAACTCTTAAAACGTCAAGCTGATCTTTCATGGATTAAAGTATGTTCATTTTATTCAGTTCTACTTCGGCAATGCAAATAGTTTCATGTTGTAAACTATGCAATCGTTTAAATAGAACATTCATACAAACGGCAGTGGGATTCAAGCTTAACCAGTGTTTATATTTTAGTTTGAACCTCCTTCTGTTTACCAACATTCGTTTTTTCCAGAGAATTAAACAAAAGCTATTAATATTAATAGCATCTGGACTCATGGAAATACCCAACACATATAAATATTATATTTTCTGGCTAATATAAACAACTAACAAATTAACATGTTGTGATGAAAAAAAGAAACCAAGCTTAGTCAACAATGCACTTAGAACATATGTACGTGTTCAATGACCATAATTATATTGGTTACAAACACAATCGTACATCCTGGTATGAAGCTAACATTTGAAGAAATGTCCATCATTTTTTTTTTATATAAATAGATACAGTGCGACTAATATTACCTTTCACTAGTTATATACACAATTATGAAAGAAAACCCATCGATAAATCAATTCAAAATGTATAGACACAACTTGGTTCAAGTAAAAGATTAACAACCTGATGACGTAACACACAATCATGTTTACGAAAACACGTACACACATGATTAAAACGGTAGACGGTATTTATTTTTGTATTTTTAATTGACAAACTTCCTTTATCGCGCGTCTGTCTTATAGTTCAAGGCTTCCCTTTTCAACTGATCTTAATGGCGTGTTATTAAGAATACTGTAAATATCTGTGAGTCATAAATACATCACATAAATATTTAATTGAATGTGTTTAAATTGAAGCTAGACGCAATCGAAGCCGCCAGAATTACAGTATTCATTCTTGCGTTGTGCGAAAATGTAAATATAGTTAAATCTAGGTATAGCTCGCCAATATGAACTTGTATTGACATGTATGCTCGAATTAGGGATGGGAACAAATATACGTTTATTTGGAATAGATTAAAATTTTCGAATTGTATGCAAAGAAACTTCTCAAACATGTGTAGGTGCAAAGTTTTTTGTGTTTGAACGTGTATGAGTTATTGTTGGATAACACCTGCCGTCAATTAACGAGATATTAATTGGCATATGGGAGGGTAGTGTCTTTAGTCTTTAGTGTTATTCAGTTTTTGTTTTTATTTTAAGGCAGATTGTTTACTCTTATGACGCAGACTGATCTTACGAATTACTTATCATACGCCATGGTCTATTTTATACATGATGTGATAGTTTTCTAGATCAATCGTTTCTTCGGACTTAAAAATCATCATAAAGAGCATCCAACCGTTTTCATTCATGATTTGTTTTCATTTTGTCTATGGTTTCTCGTACAATGTGTGAGCTTTAAATGCAATATTTTGGTTTAAGATTGCACATACCATAATAATTGTTCTAAACGATTGTTTTAATATTCATATCTGGCATTTTTAATATCGATAAAAGGTGATGTGTACGGAGTAAATGTATGGGTGATGTGTGCACCATTGAGGATTTGTAACGCGAATGTAGGCTCTTCCCCCTCCCCCTTTTTTTACTGTCATATTGCAAGAAACCAACTTTAAAGCAATGATTTGCGGTACAAATGATCAAATTCAACAAAACTATCAATTTGATACCAACATGTTGCTCAGTGTAGACACAAATAAAGACGAAATCAGCTAAACAAAACATAATTTATAGAAATTAAATGCAAAATCTCTTGTCGTAATGATTTACACGTCAAACGTCAAACAACGTATTCATTCCAGCTAAAAATGCAGAGTTGAGGCGATTATCTTATATTATTTCTTTAAGAATGGGGATGTAGAGGTTTGATTACCAGAAAAACAGGTTACTGCCTGATCGTTTTGTAATTTATCCGGCTTAGCAACATTGAAGAAACGAATCGACAAACCTTGTCGTTATTTTATTTTAAGCTTCACCAAGTATTATACAAAACGATACGACAGTTATTCTCTATAATAAATTGTATCTACTAGACAAACACGTATTAAAACAGAAATGTATACGTTTAAGGGGTGTTGCGGCAGTTTATTAAACCGAGGATATATTTATAGCAACACCGTATCGCTAGTATTACAACCCGATATTTTTGTTATCAGTATCGTCACAGTTAATTCATAATACAGATGTCAGTGGTTCGACCCCAGGTGCGGTTAACTTTTTTTTTAACTTTTTTTTCTTTCTTAAATTTCATTCTTGTTTTATACTGGAGCTCTACAGTTCTGTTGTTTACATTCATCAATTCAAAGCATTTAATCACAATTTTCAAAACATGCCGAAATCTGTGAACAAGTCCCTGTAAGTTATTGATGCTTAAGGTCGAGTTTGATTCTGTATGATCTTATTTGTGTGATTAAATATTGTATTATTGTTGCTATTTTGGTAAGATGATGTGCTCCCAGTTAAGATTGTAAACAATTTCTAATGTGTATGCATATTTCTAATAAACTATGTACCGGTGCTTTGGTTTTGTCTAATTGCTGTATTTTATGAAATTGTACTCAGACGGTAGGGATGGTTAAACAACAAAAAAATCACTATTAAAAGTGCGGTGAACCCCTTTATTATTTTTGTTTAATGATAACAATACGTAGATGAACATATTTGAGCAGTTTCGCAGAAAGTTATAAGATAGAACTTTTTTTAATTCCATTTTTGTGGTTAAAAAAGTAAAAAAATTACGTTTTTTTTTTGGCTGACATAAAAATTATACAAATTTTAATTTCTTAAAATTTAACTTGTGTTCTCCATTTTTTTTTTGTATTGGGTTTAATTAAATGGTATATGATGTACCTTAGCTTATATAATATCTACATGTTGCCAATTTCATAGGTTATTAATCATTTTTATGCAATTAGACATTGTTCAGTTTTAATGAAAAAGTACATGTTATATAATGGTGAATAAAATCCAAACAAAGCCGGTGACTCTATGTTTTAATTTTATTTTTCATATAATATTAGTATGTATAACTCAAATAAAAAATTTGAGCAAAAGTTATTAGATGGAAAAAAAATCATCAAAACTGCAGCAACACCCCTTAAAATAAGTAATAAGGAGTCTGATAGTTCGCTTATTACATTCGCAAGTATATTTATGTGTTACCTTAATTAAAGAAACAATTTTATTGGTGCATATTTATAATTGTTCTCAGATATGATTTTCATTTTTAAATATGTACCGAAACTTCCTCACTTATCAAATATAAGGATCCGAAATAACAACCCTTAGTAATTTAACAAAGCAAACATGACACACATACATTCATCCGGGTTTGAATCTCACAACGCATGTTCAAACGATTTTCTTTAATAACCGCTCGGTTATCTCGACTAAAATAAATTAAAGTGCATGTTTTATGCTTAAACAGCGATCCTCGTATTACAAAATTCCTGACATTACATTTAGTTTAGTGTTATTTATGCTGTTTTATGTTATGACATATGATGCTTCGTTTAAGGAACGGTATTAATGTGTATATAGTATAATTTATGACAGCCGTTACACTTTCCTTAATATAAACTAGAGCTTGTAAATTTCGCATATGTAGAAAAAAACGTCTTAAAAGTTGTTAATTGGTAAACCTGTTAACAGGTAGCTTTATATACAAAATATTTAATAGAAAAGAACTTTAACCTGCTTTCTCAATTGTACGTTCATAAAACCATAAATATATGGGTTAATCATACAGTTAATGAAATATGAGTTCAGGAATACCCTGTAAGCTATTTTTTCGGCGTTACCGAGAAAAAGGTAATATTTGAAGGAGTCCGAGTTGTGCGTGTAGCGTATCATCAAAATAACCAGAAACGGTGTATAGGACAACATAAAAGCAATGGTGACCATTCTCATCATAACGGTATTTTTCCGTGTCGCGTTGTGTCTTACGGTTGAAAAGGACCGTCTCAACAATGGTCTTTTTTGTTTTGTTCTTTGACTGTTAGCGTTCAGATCACTCTTGCTGTTCTGTCTGGTTGTTTTATCAATGTATTAAACGTACAAATTGTATCACTTTTCTAGAAACACGTGCAATAGATCCATATCATGTTTTAATTATCTTTTCCTTAACATTATATTTTCCTTAACTGTATCAACAATTCATGTTAAAACTTCCCCTTCAAGTGGTTGTTTAAACATCCATTGAAAGAGTTGGCTTTATTGTCCAATAATTCATGAATTTACATTTTACTGTCTCGTACTGCGGGTATTTAAAGACTGTGGTCAGGATTTAAAGTACCAACGACGCAAATACATCAGTTTACTGCGAGTGTGTAATACAAATGCAACTGATATACTCACAATTAGATTAAAAGCGTTATGCAGTAAATGTACAGTATCATCTTAATCATTTATTATTTGTTTTAAGATTGTCATCAATGTGAAAACACGAAAACACATTACATTTTTCTTTTACGGACATTCTGCACCGTTAAAACCTGTATGCGCTAAAATAGATTATTTAATTAAATATATTGATTGACCTACCTTTCTCATTCGAATGTGTCCATTATATGACGACTACAAGAATCCCTTTAAAAATAATGTGATCAACTCGTATCTTTTTATGAAGAATTGCACAATCAATACTACTTTAAACTTCATATTGCATTAAAATATCCTGCATGTCGTGTCACTGCATGTAAAGATATAGTTACTGGCTTAGTGTTCATGACATGTGCCGCATTTGATAACCAAACAGTTGATGTATTTTTGCCAACCACTACCTCTAAGCATTCTTGTGATAAAACTGGCTACTTACCACCACATAAGTTATGAAACCTGACACTGGTTATTCATGTCTTTTCTATATCTTTCCATTATTCACAACCCATAAAGAACCTGCAATGTACACAATATAATAACTGATCGTATAAAATAGCAATAATAGTTGAAAATGAAACTGTTTGGTAGACTTTTAAAAGAACTTAACATTAAAACTTACACAAACTTTATTATTAATTCCCATTGTGATTTATTTGATCGCATTTTAACTGAAGTACATTTGCTTAGCGTATTCAGTTTGCCAATTAGTTGAAGTTAGTAGTGTGTCAAGTGAAATTTTAAAGATCTGAAGCACAATAGTAACCAAAAAACTTAGTTTACCGGATGTTCGTTGTTCAATTGTATTTACCTCTAAATGACCTGCATTAAATATATGTTTTAAGATCGAAAATCGATTACTTCGTTTTGATGGGTTCAACTAGTGCACATATATTACGATAATATTACTGTTTGTTTCAATAGTATCTAAATAATAATGACAAACGAAGTTTGGTGTTCTATTGACAGTTTTTTAAGCNGGCTAACCACCAACCGGTTTAAACCCCTAATGTGTTTCATTGACCGTCCGTCTACACGTCGGTAACTTCAGCTTTAATCATGCTTTCATATTTAATGTTGTATTGTATTTAGTCATTTAAAACATATTAATGTCATTGGCAATTTGCCGTACATAAAAGACCAGCGAACAAGTATATCAATCATGTTTCTGGAGTGTTACTATTCTGATATATACATGAGGTAAGGTATATCAGTCACTCGTGTATAGCACACTTGCTTTGTGATTATGTTAAGTCTACATTACCCATTTAAGCATTTTCTTTATTTATAATTATTTTAACGAATATATTTAATATGTTTTAGTTTTTTTTTATTGTGTAGATTACAATTTAATTGCAAAAATGATAAAGTTTGAATTCATTTCTTGATAAAGAAGTGACTTGCTGGGCATGATTAATTTAATTGGATAATACAACTATTCATAGACGTATGTATACCACATCAATGTTTTCCCTTGCATTTATGATATTGATCAGTCGTACACATTTTATTGATAATATTTATTTATTTAAAATATCAATAAGTACAGTGTTATAATGCGACTTAATCTGAGTATAACCCATGATCTTATCAGCACGTTTTGTTATCTCATACCTCGTGCTTTGGACACTTACATGCATGTACTGTTATACACGTGTATTATAAGTGTTCAGAAAACCTGATAACATAAATATACGTTTATGGAGTTATGAAAGTATGTGTGGAATTTAAAACATGGTAATTTCAATGGTGACGAACAGTTTGTGTAATTAAAAATACTCAATAAATAAATAGAGAAATACAACTGTAAATAATTGTATAAGACATTTACATACCATTCCTTTCTACTTATGAATAAATGCATACCTGTTTTAACGAACATGGTAACGAAATCTTTGATGTATCAAAAATTGTCATTGAAAAACATAAAATTGTACACACATTCAAATTAAAATATAATAATAACGGTGTCTCCAGATGACTCGCATATTATTAAAAACAAGTAACGTGTGTAAGATTTATAGTTGATTCTAACATTGCTGGTAACGAGCATTCTTTTCAAAGTCGTGTTTTCGAATATGCTGATTTAAGTAGTGTATTACTTCTAGATGTTAAAGTTAACTTGAAATGTATTTCACATTCTGAAACGTGTACACTTCAAACAACACATTACGTCTGACTCTTTAAGACTTACTATATTAATTGTGCCAGAGTTCCATACTAATTAAAAAGCAGTAACGAACATGTCATTAGATTTGCCTGTCTTCACCATTTCTAAACGCTTAACTATGTTGTGGAGATATGTATCTGCCTATAACTATATTTTCCTCGAATTTGGGAAATCTGCTGATAACCTACCTAATATATATGATATATTTTGTAGTTTTAACAGTATTATCACAATAAACAATAAGTTCCTTTAAAAGGCGGCATTAAATGACATGTCAAGTTCGAGCTAAAATAAGATAAGATTGTGCAAGCATGTGTTATATTAAATGCTTAATCGTACATAAAGTCATCCCAACCACTTTATGCTGGCACAAAGACACAACCACCAATGCTAATACTTACCGAGAAAATCGCCGGCATCAGCATTCCATGCGTGATAAGTGTGAAAAGTGTGCAACTCTACACTAAGAACAAAATAACAATTCAAATATGTGTTATGCTATCCATATTGTTGTGAAAATGTATTACCTAAACTATGTGTAATTAAAAATAGATAACCGAGGGATATTACTACTGTTTATATTTTTACGGCATTTGTTTCGATCGAAATACCACTCACACTTGGAGAATTCAGTAACTGTCATGTATAATATAAAAATAATTATATAATTGTAAACGACATTTGTTCGCAATTTGGTGTGTGAATTACAAATAACAAAGAAAAAGCAAACATATATTATATTACATAAAACGTATATTATGACTATTGTTATATAAAATCCGTTATCTTCCGTTGTGCTCATATCATATTTCGCCTATGGAACGTTAAAAGCTTTTACATTTCCCTGTATCAGACAACCTGTTATTATGGATCCATTAGGGAAAGGATCTGTCATAGGACGGGAACGGATGCAAAATAAAACAACACTTACGCTATACATAAATTCATATTTAAATATAATCTCAGCGACCTCGTTACACTAACACAGCTCATTTGCAACTCAAAAATGAAGTCCCAAAGGTGACATAAATAGTTAAATATGCATCTCAACTGCAACATATCGGACAGAATGTTTGAATGAAAATGATGTACGAATTATCAGCTTTTATATGCAAGTAAACACTTTTTTCGTTTTTATTCGGGGTTCATATTTTATTGTGTACTGTTGTCATATATATTTATAATTATATTATTGTGTCTTGTATATAACGAAGATAAAAAAAGGTCCAGACCAGAGCCGAGCCATACCTTTGATCGTACTTCAGCGTGACAAATGCATCAATTAAGTATGTAGAATGAAATAAATTAACATATTACTATATCTACATTTAAAATATGAAAAAGTGATATAGTGCATGTGACAAATGACAAACGTAATGACGTGAGCAGTGTTATTTACAACGACGTTCCTGACGTCAATTATATTCGAAGACCGATGCATATCATTTGAGCATGAAGTATACGCATTTTCACAAGCATCAACGCGACTGTTTTTAATATCAAAATACCTCGTGCGTTGAAAGCTTATCAATCGAAGTTATTTGTATTCGACAGTTACCTAGTTTTCAATAAACCCTATCATGTTCTCATTTTGTTCAAAATTGTATCCATTTATTTTACAAATACACAACTGATGATAGCTGCAAAACACCATGAACACGAAATAACGATTAAGAACAGTGGTGTGTGTTAAAGTATGTATTGTTTGCGTTGTCTTGTATTAAAGAGGCAGGTTGGCAATCCAAATAACATCAATACAGCAGATGAAGAAATGTCAATCAAGATTATGTTGCCGTAGTGTCATTTTCCTGTATTAAATTTTGTTTTTCTATTCAAAACCAGTATATGCAGTGTTGCTGTTTGTTTTGGTTATTTATAAATATAAATTATAGTAAACACTATGGGGTATCTTCACAAAGAGGGCCATTTCAAAAATAAATATGCTGATGTTTGAGACAACATTTGCATCAGCGTAAGCTCAACCAAAAACTATAGAAACACTTACCTACTTTAAACTGTAAGTGATCAATCTTTACTTATTTGGCGACTAAATTGACCTGACTAATAAAGTGTTTAATACAAACATTAGTGTACAACGATGGAAATCTTCGAAATTATAGAAATATCAGAACATGAAATGAGATTCAGCTAAATGTAGCAGAATGATATTGGATTATTTGCTATAATATTGTGTTCCAAAAACTAATTATCGTATAAAATCGCTAGACATTAAACAAACGGTAGGTACTATTTTAATTTCTTACACGGTACATCTAATGGACTAAATGAAACACAATGGAATCCATTTTTAATGACCACCAAAACTAGCAAACAACATATGTTTTAAAATCACATGATATACATTTTGTACAAAACGAACACAAATATTTGTTCCAACTCCGCCAGTTGTAAAAAGTACAATACACTCTTCATGAATTAATTCATTCCCGTTTCTTGGTCGGAAGATGGTATATAAACACGGTTGTCCATATTTCGTGTTTAATCTCTAAGAAAAATATAAAGTTCGGGTTAGCAAAATCAAGTTATGAACAGCTTCAATGTGATCTTTCTTCAAAAACGTACAGCATACATTACTGCACACTGGTTGCATTCTTCACATTAACAAACTTACAGGTCTGGCTTATCAAATGGTCTGAAAAAAAAGTGGCCACATTCTAATCCAGATATGTGTTTATGTTGGTTTTGAAAATGTATACTTAACGCGGAATCAGGTATAACCCTTCGTAGGAAAAACTCATAGATATCAGATTTTGAATAATTATTGACAAATTATACCGATCTTATATTGTTAGCAACCTTATAATTGATTGATGCTGCTTGATACGTGAACTTGCCAATCGTCCATGTTAGTTTAGGTGTGGAAATAACCGTATTATAATTATTCTCCATAAATCACACCCACTCGATAATACAAATGTGTTTACTTCATATCATCTTATATTAATACAGATGATATAAATCCAATTCAGCTCGAAAAAAAATTGTTTAGCTAATTAAAATGTCAATTAAGTGTTTGCAAAAGATGTTTTGGATAAAAATACTTGTTCTTGTTTTCCGCTCTGGAATGGGGTGATGCTGATGGTGAACTAAAGATAAAACCAGAACGCGAGAAGTCGAGAAAAATACGGCATTTATATATAATTATAAACGTCGAAACAATCCTACAAAACAAACAAACGAACATCCGAATTATTTTGCAACAACTGCAGTTAATAGAAATTTCAACCATACGTATCGAGTGCACAAACTTAAAACAATAATTTAACATGTAAAAACCGATGTTAATTCACAAAATCTGGAGCTTTCAAAACAAAGTAACACGGTTCGATAACAAGATATTCTTTACATTAATGTTCTCGAAACGAATGATAAACACCGTGAGATATTCTAGAACGCTGGTCATGTATTTAAGGAAAATAATACATAATAATACAGACAATACATGTTTAAACATATAGAAAAAATCTTGGGATAAACATTCCAGGATTTAATAGGAGCTGTTGTTATTCTTTTGTATTATGTAGTTCATGTTTATTTGAATATAAGACAACATGCGAAACATCTATTTTGAGCAATTACAGAACCACATATGGTATACAGTATGAATTCATAGCTATGTCATCCGATGTCTGCTTATGTATTGTATGCTCATAAATCTGTACAAAGAAATATAATGTTGTGTAACGCTTTGCTGCAACGCACGAACACACAAACGATGTACACAAGTAATTGCATGTTAGTCGATGCTGTCAAGTTTGATCCTGTTTGTTGATTTCAAACGTTGAGTAAACGTGCCTTCTGAACAGAGCTATGTTTTTAACGCGGAGGACAACATTACATCTTATTTCGGTTTTTGATTCGATACTTCGAAAATGTCACATAAAGTATTTGATTAACACTAACACTAACAGAAACCATCACATAGCTAATCAAAGCGCCGTTTATAAATATTGCAAACCACGAAGGGTTCGAATATGATCGAATAAAGCGAAAAATAAACTGTTTACATCATCGTAAATTCATGAAATTCTGAGCTAGTTTTCCTTTTAAATATATATATTTCTTGTTTCTGGCTCTGAAGCCGTTATCGACTTTTTTTTACACACATTTATATAAATGAATTATCTGTTTATATTGTCCTATATTCGGAATGATAACACACTATGTTTATATTTGAATCTCATCATTTTTATTAAACATTATTCATTGCAACCAGTGTGCAGTAATGTATTTATTTATTGGCCTAGTAATAGGCTCCCATGCCATAACACCGCTCCCCCCCCTAATGCTGTGTATTGACCGTGCTGCGGCGGTTACCCAGGCGTAATTATTATTTATTGTGTGTGTTGTAGGTCCTGTCCTGTATTGCATATGAAATCGCTCTCTTGTCATTTATAAAAAGATCACCAGAGATTGACAACAATTTATCTCCTGAATATGTCTTTGGAGTGTATTATTTCGTGTATGTGTTATTTATTCTGTTTTCAATGTGATCACTTAGTATGGGTCATTATTTTTATGAGTATGACAATTTTAACGTATGCAATCGAAAGTGTTATAAATTCACAAGCAGAAAGGCCTTTTTGTACCTTATTTGCATCGACTTTAACAAATTGAATCTATTGCAAAATAGTCATTGAGAAAAGTTTAAATTAACAACTTGTTTTAGAGCTTAAAGCAATGTTTCTCCAAAAAATATCTACACAATTTGATACCGAAAAAAATATGTATATACATTTGTCAGATTTCAGTAGTTTTCATCTAAGATAATTTCGGCCTTATGTATTTATAAACTTCTTATTTGCATCATTCTCATACTGGTATCTGACGTTACATTTTAGAAGAAACCAATATGCCACGGAATAATTGCCAGACAAAACCATACGTCGTACTTATGTTGCCGTATTTTGCCCTCATACCATAAAGCCATCAAACATTAATGTAAGCCATGTAAATTTCGTTATAAAAACGAAAATATGCATCGTTAAACAGTGAGTTATGTGCACGTCCTTTCTTTTATTCAGATACACATCGCTTGTAAGAACCATATAATTGACATTGAATAATATAAATGAGGATATTATTGTCATACTGATTGATAGAGTAGTGAAGAACGAATGTCTCAAAGTATTGAAGAATACGTGACCGAGTTATTCGAGCGCTGTAATAATGTGGTACAGGTAAGCCACTCACCTGGTTCGTTTTTCTGGCTGGTAGAATTAGTTATATTCTACACTTCTCATTGAACGCTTAGCTTGCTTTTTCATATTCGAAAACAAAATATAAAAAAAGTTATAACGTGTTATTTAGTTATTCGATTTGTGTGAAACTTGTGTCTGTTATATTGACAATTTGAAAATGCTGGTTTTAGTCCGTGATCTCTATATTCTAAAGAATTAATGTACATTGAACGGGCACGCACTTTTTACCTGTGCGACATACTGGGTTCGCTTTTCATGGGCGATTGCCATCTTAGTGAAGAACATAAAGTTTTATTTGTATTTGTATACACAATGCATTTAAAAACGTGCTAAATATAGCTTGTAATGATTTACATTTGGTTATAAAGAAAATAAATTTATCAAAGCATGTGCTTTGTGATGTAATACGCGAAGCAAGACGGTGTTGATTGTTATATGCATATTAGCCTCATTCTGTGAAAAGGGGGTTTACTGCATGTGCGTAAAGTATCGTCCATGAATGTCACGTAGCTGAATAAACTCTGGTTGGTTATAATATGTTATCTTGGTTTATTTAATTCACAAAGCTTCTCGACAACATCACTTGTTACCATCGCATCTAGGATATTAACTTTAAATTAATTAAACATTTTTAACATTAGCAAAATATTGTTACTTTAAAGGGACTTGTTAAAGGTTGGGGCATTTGTTGAAGTGTGTCGATACATGCATTTAAGTGTAACTGTAATTGCAAAATTTGTGTAATACAAGTATCCTTTTCAAAACTGTCAATGCAAAGTCTTAACCATTTGATTTGGACCATCATCACTTTTAAACTGTGAATAAAACGTTTTAACCAATTTTATGAGTTTACGCCTATCTTTTACAACGATTTGTTACACATGTGGTAAACTGTTTGTTTTCTGTAGGAATACCACATCCCTAACTTAGAGATAATAGTGCAAATAGGCTACAGGAAAACTTACTTACAAACTAACAAATATTAGTGTCTCTGGCTTATTAATCAATAATCTTCACATGAAATATGGTATGGTTAAATCAGGTAACGCTGCAATAAAAATTTCAGTGAGATGTATTTTATTACCGCACTAATCTAAAACATTAAATTTTCAATTGTAAAGAACGTTTTTTATTGCACCAGCAATTTAAAGGATTTATGTTTTAAAGTAGTACTTTTATGAAACTATTGAAGACTGGGTTGTAATTTGGTATTATGTAGACGTTATAAATCATACCTGGAGGTTTAACAGTTTGTTTTTGTTGTCTTTTTTAATTTTATTATTCTCCTACAAATCCCCGTCTTTCGAACATTTAGTATACATGTTATCATATATTTAGAGTTAACGGAAAACGTTTTTGTATAAAATGACCCTCTTCCCCTACAAAGAATTCAGAAAAACTAGTTATTTAAGTTTTGATTTTTTGTCTTATCTTTAGAAAGAGAGAAACAGCGTGATTTAAATGGCGTTTTATTCAGAACATAAAATACTGTAAATGTCTGTGAGTCATTAATACAGCACCTGTTTCTGTATTATTTGGCTTTATTACATCAGTGTTGGCGAGCGGAAATTCTGGCTAATATAAACAACAGACACATTGTTAATTACAGTAACTTCTATTCATTTACTAAAATTGCGTATTCATATGGTTGGCATTTTTGTGAAATGGAATTATTCATAAACTTTTCATTGATTGCTTCATTGCTCGAATACGTAAGAATTATAGTTTTTTTTATTTACCTTAAACATGAATATTTTATTAAAATGTGTTTAAATTAAAGCTTGATGCAATCGATGCCACCAGAATTACAGTATTCATTCGTGCGTTGTGCGAAAATGTCAATAAAGTTAAATGTGGAAAACATCTTGATAAATCGCCAATATTAACTTGTATTGACATTAATGCTCGGATTAGGGATGTGAACGAATAAACGAATATTTGAAATAGATTCGAATATTCTTTTTTTTAATGCAAAGAAACTTCTAAAACATGTATAGGTGCAAATTTGTATTTTTGTTTTTTCGTGTATGCGTTATTGTTGGATAACACCTTCCATCAATTAACGAGATGATTATAGGCAAACGGGAGGGTAGTGTCTTTAGTGGTTTTATTGAGTTTTTGTTTTTATTTTTAGGCGGATTGTTTAATCTAATGACGCCGACTGATCTTACGAATTACGTTTCATCCGCCATGGTCTATTGTAAACATGATGCGATAGTTTTCTAGATCAATTGTTTCATCGGACTGAAAATTCGTCAAACAGAGCATCTAGCCGTTTTCATTCATGATTTGTTTTCATTTTGTCTATGGTTTTTCGTACAAAGTATGAGCTTTAAATGCTATATTTTGGTTTAATATTGCACATAATATAATATTGTTTGTTCTAAACGATTGTTTTAAGATTCATATCTGGCATTTTCAATATCGATTGAAGGTGACGTGTACGGAGTAAAAGTGGGGGTGATGTGTGCACCGTTGAGGATTTTTAACGCGAGTGTAGGCTCTTCCCCCCTTTTTTGAATGTCATATTGCAAGCAATCAACTGTAAAGCAATGATTTTCGATATAAATGATCATATTTAACAAAACAAACAATATAATACCAACATGTAGCTCAGTGTAGACACAAATAAAGACAAAATCAGCTAAAACATATTTTATATAAATTAAATGCAAAATCTCTTGACGTAATGATTTACACGTCAAACGTCAAACAACGTATTCATTCCCGCTAAATATGCATAGTTGAAGCGATTATCTTATATTATTTCTTTAAGAATGGGGATGTAGAGGTTTGATTACCAGAAAAACAGATTACTGCCCGATCGTTTTGCTCAGCAACATTGAAGAAACGACTCGACAAACCGTGTCGTTATTTTATTCTAGCTTCACCAGGTATTATACAAAACGATATGGTAGTTATTCTCTATAATAAATTGTATCTACTAGCTAACCTCGTGTAAAAACAGAAATGTGTACCTTTAAAATAAGTAATACGGAGTCTGATAATTCGCTTATTTCATTCGCAAGTATATTTATCTGTAACCTTAATTAAAGAAACAATTTTATTGGTGCATATGTATAAATGTTCTCATATATGATATTCATTTTTAAATATGTACCGAAACTTCCTCACTTATCACATATCGGGATCCAAACTAACAACCCTTAGTACTTTAACAAAGCAAACATGACACACATACATTCGTCCGGGTTCGAATCTCACAATGCATGATCAAACGATTTGCTTTAATAACCGCTCGGTTATCTCGACTAAAATAATTTAAAGTGCATGTTTTATGCTTTATAAGCGATCCTCGTATTACAAAAATTCATGACATAACATTTCGTTTAGTGTTATTAATGCTGTTTTTAATTCTGACATATGATGCTTCGTTTATGGAACGGTATTAATGTGAATAGCATAATTTATTACAGCCGTTATACTTTTCTTAATAAAAACTAGAGCTTGTAGTTTTCGCATATGTAGAAAAACGTGTGCAAAGTTGTCAATTGGTAAAACTTTTAACAGGTCGCTTTAAAATACAAAATATATTATAGAAAAGAACTTTAACCTGCTTTCTAAATTGAACATTCATAAAACCATAAATATAAGGGTAAATCATACTACATGTATTAAAGAAATATGAATTCAGAAATACCCTGTAAGCTATTTTTCCGGCTTTCTCGAGAGATAGATAATATTTAATCGAGTCCGAGTCGTGGGTGTAGCGTATCATCAAAATAACCAGAAACGGTGTATAGGACAACATGAAAGCAATGGTGACCATTCTCATCATAACGGTATTTTTTCGTGTCTCGTTGTGTCTTATGGTTGAAAAGGACCGTCTCAACAATGGTCTTTTTTGTTTTGTTCTGGGACTCTTAGCGTTCAGATCACTCTTAAACTGTTAGGCCTCACGCAACGTAAAATGTTGTCACTTTTTTCAGACGTATTCAAGTATTTATTTTTCAATCTTAAGATATCGGCAAAAACTGTCTTTTATTCACTAAAGATTTTTGCAAATGTATTTCAATAACTTAAAATATTTGCAGAACTGAAGTTTTTAACGGTGTGATTACTTTCTTGTGAAAACCCCTGAAAAACCAGTTGTACCTGCAACCTGGTAAAAAACGTTTTCCAAAAGATAAAAGCTAAACGAATAATTGGCTATTGGAGTTTGGAGAAACTCACTTCGTCATATTATTAAAATCCAGTATACATGTACTGTCAAACACTTTGTGGCCTTTGACGCCAGTATTAAAAGTCAACCTTTTCTATTATTATTATCGGAATATAGAATTAATCAAATATTACAACATATAACAAGTCAACAATTTGTTTTATTTGGAGAAAAACATAACAGATTAGCAATAAATCATTAATGATTTGATAAAACGGACAGTTTGCATATGAATGGCTGTTGGGAAAGTCTCTTTCACTGATAGCATGTATTACATTACTGAAAATGTGGTGACTGGACTCACAGCGTTCGGTTTAGACAGGTGTTACTGTACAATCCCATATGTTTAAGTGGTTATAGTGATAATTTGATATATTTGATATGAGCACACAAGCATATTAGTAGTGCTGTAACAATTCTCACATACCTACATGCATTGTTTTATCATAAATAAAAGCAGAGCAATTTATGAGTTAATAATTTACCTCTATTCATGCGTGAACTTGATTTACACAGAAGCTTAAATAATAAAAAAAAAAACTTAATGCCTGCTTAAGATAAAACAGTTTCAAGCTCTGGTTTTATTTTACACATGATATCTTTTCCTTAACGATATCAACAAATCATGTTAACACTTCCGCTTTTAAGTAGTTGAAACATAAATTTTGATCGAAACAAGTAGTGCACAGATATTGCGATTATATTACTGCAGGTTTCAATAGGATATAAATTAGCATGACAAACAAAGATAGGTTCTCCATTGATCGTTTCAAAGCATCCGGGGAAAGCGGCTTTAAATTCGATGTATCTNTTATATATATATATTTTCTCATCTGAAACTGCAAAGCCCATGGCTTTCATAGTTAGGATGTACCATAATCTAGAGGTCCTCACAAAGTTTGTTCGATCATGACTCTGTGGTCAAAGCTTATCACGTTGAATATTAGTTTGAAATGTCAACTACCATTTATCGGCCTATGATCTGAAACAAATGAGATGTTCTAGAAAAACATATATAAATTACGTAATGTATGCCCACGTTATGCTTTTAATATATTTCGATCATTTGTATCTGTTTTTGTAGAACAACAAATTGGTTTCAGATGATTGACCGATACATGATATTTGACATTTCCTTATTCGTGCAAACATCGTCTTCTTCGTCTAGTCTTTTTCCCATTGTCGCATTCATTTCATGCGGTGTATATTGGGCATTGTTTCGAATCACATCCCGTTACAACCTTGAAAATTCTGACACTTCTTAAGAATTTTCTGATTTACAACAACATAAATAAATAAGTAAATAGTAGCATGATACATTCTGAAATTTATTTCATATATAAGATATTAAAATATTCAAAATTATGAAACATTATCTAAATTGAAGTTAATGTTCTTATCAGTTGTATAGTACGACACGGGACAATACTTCATGAAACATAATTATGTTGGTTCAATGTAAAATATAATACATACCTATACAGTTAATTTATTACAGGGTAACGGGTACATGGATACGTGTAATATTGCGAAACAAGTATAAAATAAGTTGGCAATATGTCTACATACAAAATACAGATGTTTTGGCACAGTATTGGATAAGCATTGTAAACATATTGAATATTATATCCTTGGCATAGTGTCACATTTTGTCGCATTGTTTAAATATACTGCTGAAAGGGCAGGTCAATTATTAAATATTGCCGTAAATATTCACACCGTATGTGAGTTAATTTTAAGCCGTATATGAGCCCATAAATTGTTGTCCCGGCTGTTCTTAGTTCCCGATTCAATCTAACATGCAACTGTGTATATTGTTAGTTCATTTGATTCATGTTCATACGGTTTCTTAACGTCTACTGAATTTTAGTAACTTTTTATCATATCCCTTTCAAATCGCACTCTGATATCGGAGATATCGTCACAAACGTAATGTAAGTACATTGTTGTTATTATAGGTAATATATCTTTTGCCATGATACATCCTCGTACTGAACCATTACGCTTTAGCTACATTACTTGAACTTGTTAACAAGATATAATTTGTTTACTTTCGGGGTAATACCTTGAACTAGTTTGCTTGTAATGTTTTGAAGCCATCAGAATGTTCCTATTAGTAGAATGGCATGTCTGTCTAAAGGCACTGAGATAGGCACGTACAAGCCCCACACCAAATAAGGCATGCGTCTGGCGTTTATTGTCGGAAAATGTGAATCATTCTGAAATTCTCAAATTGACCGGCAACCAGACTGTAATGTACTTTTTAGGAATAATTAAGTAAGGGTAAAACACAAACAATCAATGAAAGTGTCCATTAAGGATGTGGCGGTCATTGTGAGAAGATAGAAACTATCAAACCACACAATGTATGTAATGGTAATCAGAACAACGAGAACAAGAAAACAATACACCACAACATTAACGTTTACTAGACCATTGAACCGGAAGAAGAAATATCTACCTGGCTGACAACTGACAACAAGGCAAAGACATCCTCTGTACTACTGATTGTAGTACATAATCGTGTAATACAAATATAGACAAATACACTAGGGTTGAACAACACAAAGCACGTGGCTCCACAAGTCAACGTAATAAGTCGAAATGTCAAATACGTTCGTTGAAGGTAAGTTATTTGTAAGTATATTTGGTTTTGTAATGTTTTATCGACATAAGACAAGCGAAATACAAAATGAATGGAGTCAGCTTTCAGTGCGTGTAATAAACAGTGTATATGTGTGTGTTTCGACATTTCGACACACATTGAAAACAGAAAAAAAAAACAACTGTCTCAATGATTTTAAATTATGTAATTGACAATATCAACCAAATTATGTCGATACAGTAGTTTCGTGCGGTACAGTTATAGTGAATACTGGTTTTATTTCAGAATACATTGGGCTTTAAGCCCATATGTACACATACGTATAATACACAATATAATCAACAGTGGTCAATGACTTACAGGCATATACATATTCTATGTTAAGCAACATACATTTTAATTTATAATGCAAAAGTATATCCCTTGTATATCATCATTCTTTAAAAAATATATATTAGGGTATTTAAGGTAAATGTATCACAATAACATAGTACTACTATAAATATCAGTCTTTTTTGTACAAAAAGATGATATCACATTTAAAAGAAAATATAGGAAATGCAAAATAATAATAAGATCATAACCCTAACACAGCATAATTGCACAATCTCAATATTTAATCACTGATCACAAATTACGAAATATTTTTACAAATGAAATAGGTAAAACTCATTCTGACTTTATGAATTGTTTTCTTATTTTAAATTTAGAGATACATATTTGTAATGTTTATAAGAAATAAGAATATTATCCAATTAAAGTAATTAGAAAAACGGCAACCAAACACGCTATAAACTGATACTTAAACATTAAAGAGAGACTACACATTAGCACGTGTTTTAGCCGTATGCTTTGACAAACTAGCGATGTCTGTATGAATTCTACAGCCTTTACAACATTGATGCATGTCGCATATGTAAATACACATAATATCAGAAACGTTCAATGACTATTCTGATAATTTTAATTAAAGTTACTTGTAAATGAAATAATGTCATGTGCAGTGAAGAATAATAATTTGCAATTGTTGCACAATCGAGAGTATATCTTCTAAAACTATTTATGTTAGCAATTTTGCACCACTGATGTTTGCTTTTTTCCGACAAAATGCGTACGTTTACCCTTCATATTTCAAACTGTAAATTAAGATATATGCCATGATTTTGTTTTTATCGGGTATGCGATATATCAACATGTACCGGTTAATGTCTAAACCTGCATTATATGTATGCGTACTACTGACGTTTCCGCTCCATAAGAGTAAATCTATTTCAGTTTATATTAGCGCAGATCTGTGTTTCGTAATCCAATTACAAATGCCCTAGTTCTGTAAAGGTCGACGACCGATATGATTTATGCCAAGAGCACACGCAATAACGTTAGTTGATGAGATTTCCAGGACACTGCATGTTTTGATTACAGATTCTACGTTAAAAACACATTAATAGATTGGCTTAATGATCATGTATTCTCATCTCTAGCGCATACATAAATGGAGTTTCCTTAACTAGTATTACGCGCATGTTGCATTCATAGTTATGCACAACTCGTGTGGCAACTTCATCAGACGAATGTTCGGCTGAGTTAAGTATCGTTAACATTTTTAGAAATTGTACCACTCAATCGCACTTCTACTTTTCATTAATATTTACGGATTTCGTTAAACTGTAAAATATGAACAATTAAACATTGTTTTAATATCGACTAGAAATTTAAATGAATTAATCAACGAGTCGATGAATAATTAAAAAAAAACGAGAAATTGAACTCTTAAAATAAAGTAGCACAATGGCACGCTGTTAACTGTTCACCTTCAGTGGAAGTCAGTAGGGAGTTGACTGTGATTGAACATGCACCTATCTGATAAAATGGCATACAAAACTACGGACAGTTTCAAGTTTCCGTATGCTTCTTTCGGTTGCAGATCGTGTCTTTAACGCACATCAACTTTTCAACAAAATGTTCATTTAATGTTCGTGGGATGATGACGACAGCAGAGCAAACACTCGTTAATTGTGATGTTATACGTTAGCAATTCAGAGAAGATATTCGTTGGATTCGGTGGAATATTGATTTTATTTCACGATTGATCATAGAAAATAATATTTTAACGAGTGGCACAGCCACAAGTGATTTTTTTTTCTTTGATCACAATAACTATGTATTGTAACTTTGAAAAGCGAATACCTATACGCACATTCAAACAGTGTCAACATTTATGGGTGGTGCGGTGGTCGAATGGTAACACTGTGGTCTACCATTCCAGAGGTCCCCGGTTCAATCCCTGGCCGGGCCACTGGAAATTTTTAGAAATGCTTTAAGTGTTTCCCACCCAACTAGAGATTTACTGGTATGAAACCCAGTTAATTCTCGCGTGTATCGGTGGTATATAGTGAGCACGTAAAAGAACCAAAGGATATATTCGCAAAGAGCTAGGTTATCGCGCACCCGGATTCCATATCTCAATACTGTCTCTTCTGCTTGCTGTCTCTTCAACAAAAACCAAAGGACCCCATTGGAAATAAGTGCTTGCACTTTCATGGGTTATCCTCGACGGCAAGGTCTAAAGAAATACATACATACAACATGGGTGAATACAACGTTTAGATTTCCTGGATCATTAGGAAAAGTGTATGTTGTGTCGTTTTTCCGATTAATTTGTTGAAAACGCATCAGCAATCGTAGTTAGAAAATTGTCTTTGTATCCTGTTACACTTTGTTAAAATTAATTGGTAATTAATGTTTAAACTGTTCTGTTTAATTTAATTTTATCATAATTCAGTAATTTAAAATACATTACAATGAGAACGTAGAAAGCTTATAATCGCTTAGCAAATAAGAAGGATTGATATGTCAACTCGTGGCACAATTACCACTTTCTTCCTCTACTGAACTTTATGTGAACTTAAGATGTTATTCTATCACATTCAAAGTTTATTGGCCGTCCTAGGACAATTATTTCCCTTCACGACAACAACAAAAGCCAGAGAAAGAATTAATTGAATTTATATTTACAATCACAACACATTTACATAATCGATAATAATATAACATGGTACCTGAATAAGCGAATCATTATTAATGAGCTTCAAACACACAAGGGAAAGCTCGTGATGGTGGGAATTATTGGAGATTAAAAAGGACTGGTATTATTCAATGTTTTATTTCATGAGGAACGATGTTAATCACAACTGAGAACGCTTTGGTGTTCTATATGAAATTTATCTGAAATGCATGCATTAAATAAGTTAAGTTGATGACATATGTGGCGCATAATGCAAATCGATTGTCAACATTGCAAGGGTTTCACAGCATGTACAATTTGCCTACGCGTTGCCGTTCTGAATAGTAAGAACGTTTAGAAAATGTACCACTTTTGGGCAATAGAATGCAGGTGATGCATACGCTAAAAGGGTTCACACTTTAGGCTTATTTACGTATTTCCTGATTACCTCCAAACAATCGTATATTACGAGACCTCGTAAACCAAACCTGAAGCTAAGTGCACTGAATCGACCTCTTTGTGATATCTCGTGCTCTGTTTGGTAGCAGAACGGATAAATATGAATATCACATATGGTCATATGTATTCAGTAATCAAACCATTTAACATTCGGCGAAATGCATGTTGACATTAATGCATTTTGACATTATCCAATGTATCACTATTTCTTTGACTAATACTTAGTTATTGAAACAATGCTCTAGTTCTACTAAGTTAACTATTTTCTATTGGTTATGTATTAAATTTTATGTTTTGCAAAATATTGAAAATCATCTTACTTGATTATAATATTTCACAGTTAACATAAATATATTTGTTTGTATTCAAATGATTATACATCTATACAAAGAGCGTAAGGAACATTTCAAGTGCGTTACATACACATATCTTGCACCGTGTTTGTAACTGTGTGTAATTGATGTGCGTCGTATGTTCGAGATATGTGAAATGTTATACGAGTATTTAAAGAATAAAACAGTAAGTTTAAATGAAAAAATATATTACAGAAGCAAGAGAAAAGCATAAATGACAGATTTGTTTTACAGATCACTTCTTTTCTTCGAACTTGTAAATTTGGTTACTGCTAAAGGCTATTTCTTGTGTTTCAATTGTTAACCTACGTTTTAAATAGAAACATACATAACACAGCAAACAAGTCAATTGAACTTTCTGCGATAAATGACAAATTTCTTTAATTTAATACTATTATTTATATCATTTATTGATTTGGTGTTACGTGCACTCCGAATCATATTTAATAATGGGCGAATGTAACGTTATTAAATGTACTTTTAAGAGCGTGTGCTATCTGGTTCCAAAGAGTATTGACATTCTGCACTGCCAGAATTAATATAATGTAGCATCGACGTGTCCACAGCAGAATTCACAAATGTTCGTATTGTTTAAATTGCACTTGTAGAAGTATTTATTTGTTGCTGTTATTCTAGTTATGTATTATACTGGACGTTTTTTTAAATAAGTATCAATAGTTGCTTTGTATTGCATAGTAAACATGGATTTCCAAGTGCAATTAGAATTATTGAATATGTATTCCCATTTCATTTTCGCCTTAGATGGTTCGTGTTGCTTTGGACTGTTTGAGTTGTATATTAATTTAGATCTTATATTGGGTTGTATACGTCTTATTAACGACTAATTAGTAATGAAGTTATTTTTTGGAATGTCATATGGATTACAGATACGAAAGTATTTTTTTCTGGAGAAGTGTAATTGATCTTCATATGTGAGACCTCTTTCGAACATTTCTTTGTACGCGAAGGTCATGCTATTTGCTTGAAAATATGTATTGTTCCAAATGCCACTCTAACTGTTGTTGTTATTTAATAGTCTGCTTTTCGTGTTCATCCATGCTTCTAATATATCATGAACATTATGTTTGCTTTTAATATATGTTTAAGTATGTTTGCATTGTTGATGTCACATTTAAATGTTAAATACTAAGTCGCCTCCAAATGTCTGAAGTATATCATTGAAGAACGATGTACAATGCGCGTTGTTAGATGTGTCTAATAAACTTTTAACCCAGCTTGATTTTATTAAGTTAACACTTGGACATGTTATTTCTAATGCGCTGACGTCACTTGAACTCCAATGAATTGTAGTTATGCCATTAATTCTATTTAAGACATTGTAAATGAATGCGTCATGCGAAAACGGGTCTTATGCCATATGTTGGTAGCTTAGCTTCAGACCATCTTTCGCATCCGCGCAGTCTTTAAGAGAGCTACCCTATCCGATAAAGAGACGACGAGACTTTGCCTGACGTCAATCGGGCAGCGTAGTTCATGACCACACTTCGCGATAGCGCGATGGGCTGGAGCTGCGTTAGACGCATTTAGCATGATACCCAGTTTTGTATGACGCGGGTCATACGTTTCTACATTTGTTTGAATATGGAATAATAATTAGAATCTGGCATCGTTGATGAGTTTATTCACGTATTGCTAAAATGCCCAAACATAAGACTCTAATAGAGCTAGAGACAGAGATCGGTTTGTTAATAATTGGTATTCTCCACCTATCCACCCATTCGCCGCTTAGCTTGCCATCACATGTGTCCATAGCTCAAAAAATCGATTTCAAATATTGTTTTAAGTGTTAATTTAATATTCACCGGATAAGTTACCAAATTTGTTTTAATTACAATTATTTGACACAAATTATGTTTGTATTTATGTCTGCTATATGTATTTACATTTATAAGGAAATGCTGTTTTAAGATTTCAATGATGAAAACATAAGTGCACGTAATATTGATTTATATAAAGTGTCTATCATAGTATATATCGATTGTATAGTATATTCGGACAGTAGTATTCCTAATTTAAAGAATGATTGCATCATTAATTGTGATCTGTTTAACTCTTGATCGCACGGACTGTCAATAATTGAACACCCATTATACGAAAATAATTTTATTTGAAAAACTAATAGGCGAAATAATAATTATATAAACATGTACACAAGGCATAAATGGACGTAGCAGAACATACATGTTTTACCTCTGCTTGTACAAAAAGTCCCTCAGCGAAGGACTGTAGTCGTCATTCGTCCACACGTCAGTCATATTTCGGGAGCCATCCTTATACAGGACTGATAATTGATTACTCTACCGCAATTAGTAAAAACCAGCGTTGTGTTTACTATGAATTGATCAAACGAAAATCAGCTAAGAGTTTGCAAATTCTAATAAATGTTAAGTTACCTTCGATAAAATTAACTTATTTGTTTAAATGTTTTATTTAAAAAACATGGCATCTATTTCATCAGCCTATCCGATATTTAACAACGTTTTTAATAAAGTAAAAAGTAAACCACGTAAACAAATATGTTATGAATAGTTTGTTTTAAAATTAAGCATTTTACGTTTTTTGTATGCGCAGTTTGTTAATTATCACTATTGAAACATGAATAAATACAGCATTTGTTTTGTGTAATCAGAATACAAATATGAGTTATTAAATGAAATTTGCAAATGAGAACACTTATCAATTTATGCAACAATAAAAAGATACACTGCACAATTACAACCAAGAAAGAAAACAACAACAATTCAATAAACAATTCAATAAAGAAGACATATATTATATAACTCTTTTTACAAATGTGCGTACACAATGCATTCTGATATGATGTTTTGCCCATGTGGTCCTTTTTAATAATCCGGTGAACTTATAACGTATGCAACTTAACAGTCCATATCCATGACAGTACTACGTTTCATCAATAAGAAGCCAAATGACGTTGTGTTATGCTTAAACCTTAACGACATCAACTTTCATTCGTCCATTGCAAAATTACGTCATTGTGTTTTGGGTGAACTTTTGCGACGTTAACGCCTTATTTATGCGTAAACACCGTCAGAAATGAACGCGTAATTATCCGAACGATTAATACATCAATGAAATGCTGAATAAATAAAATTCTTATAATTGTTAGATTTAAAAAAAAAATGAATTTAAAATCTCTTTTTCCGTCATAATGTCGGGTACGTTTCGAATGATCGAAAATTGTATTTAAACTTATCTAGTATTTGCCTAGTTAAGTGAAAGAATAATGAAGAATTAAATGCTTGATTGCCATGCTAATGATCTGATAATGCCTGTTCGAAAAAAATAACATATTGCTTAACTTGTTGTAAGTTTGAAGAATGCCATTTGCTAAATGGAAGAATGTGGCATCAACACCGTAAAAACGATCATTTGTGCAAGTGTTTTTAGCGATTGGAATTTAACAGGGATGTTCTTTGATTAATAAATTGTCGAAATAGTATTCTGTTTTTTTTTAATGAAATAGCAGTACAAGGCATGACGCAAAGTATTCGCTAACATTCTGTCCATTGTTTCCGATAAGTACATCATTCCTAGCGATACCACTCTTGAGGGAATTGCAGGTTCAACATGTTGTCAATTTATCAGGATTTAACTTAATAATGTCAATTTGTCGTCCAACCTATTTCACAAACACTTTGGGACCACGCCTAATCCTTTGATAACGAGCATGCTTTAAATATCTTCGTGATTCGTATCCATTGCAGTAAGTATAACAATGTATTATACTACCAAATTGACAATTGACTACTTAAAAAGGATGTTCCCGTATTGCTACACATGTGTGTACAGATTATTTTCATAAACATCTAATATAATATATTGATACAGAAGTGTGCAAAGATTTTCTACATAAACCTCTATCATAATTTTTTGTTACACATGTGTGTAAAGATTATCTTCATAAACCTCTTACATAATATTTTGTTTCACATGTGGGTAAACATTATCTTCATTAACCTCTAGTATAATATATTGATACACATGTGGGTAAAGATTATCTGCATAAACCTCTAACATAATATATTGTTACACATGTTGGTAAAGATTATCTTCAAAAACCTCTAACATAATATATTGTTACACATGTGTGTAACAATTATCTTCATAGACCTCCATCATAATATATTGTTACACATGTGTGTAAAGATTGTCTACATAAACCTTTGATTTCTAACGCATGTCTCGAATGTAAAACACTAGTCTAGCTAGTACAGCAATGTTTATGATTGCTTTGATTTCAGCTTTATCGAACGTTGGTCACTTGTCACAAGACGTTGTTGGGTGTTTGCTTCTCCTTGATTTTCACAGTTTCGTATGATGGATTTGAGTTGACATCACATTAGTAGTTGAAGTTGTGTACATTGAATCCGCCCGGGATATTGCCGCATATAGCTGCCTTTCGTGGTATCCAAATAACGTCCGAAACCCTGCAAAGAGGATACTATAAGCAAGCAATTACTTAACAATCTTTTATTACGTAGGCTAGAATGACATGGTAGTTGAGACAGGGGACTTTCAAAGACCTGTATTAAAATTATTTCTTTTAAAAACTTGTTGATATTGTAATGTAAAAAACTATTGAGTGTAAACTGTATATAAATGTGTTATAATATGCATATGTTGATTGGATACTCTGTACGGTGTGGGGTGGGATGCTCTCTACCCACACACACACCTTTAGACGTGGAAAATAAAATATATTGAACGGAAAACTAAATAAAAAAATGACAAGGTGATTTACTTAACTTGTGAACAATCAATCGATCTGTATTTTTCGGAATATATTGATAATTATAGACATGCGTGTGTTCTTCCACGGACAAATGCGTTTATGTGTGTCTAGTACCTTTTCTAAAGTTCTCGTTAAAACCCGCATAGATAAGCGGATTGAGAGCGCTGTTTGCAAATGCAAGCGTGTAGGATATGAACTCCAGAATGCTGTACCATTGAGGCAACTGAAACGTCAAAAAAATGACTAACGCAAGAACACTCTTAACTAAATTTTACCAGTTAATTTGTGTTAAGTTTAAAAAAAAAATTTATTTAGTTCATCGAATACACATGTAAGCAATAAAAAACAAACCTACAAACTACTTATGGCAAAATATGCCAATCATTGCTATATTGAATAACATTAAGACTGCAGAGTACAATTTGACAGAATTGAGAAAGAAGCTCGAGGCTTCTGCTACGTCTCACTTCTGAGTCTAATTTGTGTTTATGTTTAATGTAAATATAGTGCAACAACAATTTCCAACAAAACATAACATTAATTTACCAAATGGCTTTATTATTAACATCAAAAGAAATACCGCGTGAGTTTAGGATTCAATTAACCTAATATTTAACCATAATTGAAATGTATCTGAGTACATAATGTCGCAACTTACCTGTTCGGTCTGGTTTGGACGATATTCAGAGTATAATATAACGATTTCCAGGGGCAACCAGCAAATTCCGAATGTGGCCAATATTATAACCAGCATTATAACAACCTTAAACACAAAAAACAAAAATCATCACATAATTTTCATATTTCTTTTAAAAAATACGTTTGTTATTTATGCTAGTTTCCATTATGACTACAATGAAATGAACGAATGTTTTGTTATCAATATAACTTAAAATAGAGCAATCAGTTGAATAAGAATAAGAGTTCACTAGAAAATATTTAGAAAAGGAGTATATATTGTCTTAATTGTTATTTAATTACAAGTCAAAAAGCTTACGTAAAATGTTAACGAGAGCGGTTTATCTTTGCCTGTTGTGCTAGTAACTGTTTCAGTAAGACTGATGACTCAATTAAAATATAACAAGAAAGGTATGCACGATTGTGCATGCCAAATTACTGGAATAATCAATACTGTGGGTATTAAAGGACCCGTTGCGTGTAGCGTACCTTTCGTTTAACCTTTCTTTGAACCTTTATTTCTTTGACGGAAATCCTTTCTCCTGGCGCCTGAGTGAACCATACAGTGAGGATGATCAAGAAATATATTACTGTCATTGCTACCATGGGGACAAAGTACAAAGCCACTGTGACAAAGGTGTAGTAAACTGTTCGTCCTGGAAATGACCTGATCATAAACCCTGTCACCGGGTCCACTTCCGAAGTCATTGGCCACGTGTCATCACACCATATCTCAACGTGATTGGCCCAGACCCTCGACTCCTCTTGGCGCACAAACAGAAGAGGTGATGCAACGGCTATGGCGCAGACCCATATGATGACTATAGCGTAGCTGGCCCTTCTCTCGATGATATGGGCTTTCATTGCGAACACGATGCCGAAGAATCGCTCACAGGCGATCAAGACGAGAGAAAAAATCCCGGCCAACATTGATGTTACTAAAAGAGAGATATATTCCGATAAATGGTCATGCTCATACATTAAAAGGATCTATTTTAGCCCCAACTATCAAGCAGCATCCTGCTGAATATAGGCCAATACCACCTTTTTGCTTGTAAGGGATATAGAGAATATTATGTGAGTATTTGATAAAGATCAAGTTTATCATGCGAGGCTTAGAATCATGGTAGCGCGAGGCTTGCCATGGTTCGTGCCAGAATGATAAACTTAATCTTTATCCAAAACTCACATAATATTATATTTATCCTATTATTTCTTCCATTATTCCATTAATACATATCAAATATCGCATTTTTTGACGATTTTGTTCTAACGTATTTGACAAAAACAGATTTTCCAATTTTTGGAAAAACCCACAAATGATCTAAAAATAGCGATAGTATAAAGCTCAAGTTTACACGATCGTTGTGATCCTATCGATTTTCATCTGGTAATAGGATAAAAATTGTCTTTATTATTTTCAACCTTTGATAATCTATCACACTTCCTTGCACTGAAAGATGGAAACTGATAAATAATGCAGTATTCACATAGACGAAAAAAACATATGAATTAACAATGTCCTTTCAATGTTTCAATTTTGTTAAGTGCTTAGTACTAGATTGGAACATGTCTGGTCTGTTGTTTGTAGAAATATTTATCCTATCATATGATGTGATCAATGTTAATGCTTTTAGACGCTCTTGACGTATTCAAACTAAACTGATATAAGAGTAAAGCAAACCTATACAACTAAATGTGCATCAGCATTCCTATAAGCTATTGATGTCTTAAGCAAGTGTTTAGTTTGCTTCACAACGTATTACACACAACAGTAAAGCACACACATATTCCAAGTACAAATGTGATACGCACGGAAAAGAAAGTTTACAGGATTTAATCGTAAAAAAAAAACAGTTCAGTTTCCATCTATTGATAATTGATCATTCAACTATAACATATATTGTGTATGTACTGATGGTATATGCGACTTTACTTTTAATATATTAACATTATTCTTTACAAATGCTATATACAAACAAAGTAAACCTATAAACTGTGGGGTTGAGGTAGATTCGTTTTGTAAGCGATGTTTTAAATTTGTAATAAACACAAGGAAGTTTTCGATATAAAATTGCATCAAGCATAACAGCAATTTATATAATTAACGTGCTTGGGATAAGTGCTTTTCTGATAAGGTAATGATACTTCATCTTGCAAGAGCACTGCATTAATAGTAAATGATTGATTGAATACACTTCATGGAAAACTACAATCATTAAACAAATTATTCAGCAAAACCTCGATATAGTTCAATTGAAAACGCATACGTCTATTTATCGCTACAGTCGTGTATCGCCTCCCAGTTTTAAAAAATGAAAAATTGCTACGATGTAGAAATATTTATTTATATTCCTTTACCTTAAAACAATATAATCGTACATAATAAATAAAAAATATAAACATAAACAAAATTGTATGTTCCATTTTCAATAGATGTGCAAGTGGTGTTTATATTCAAGCGATACAATTTGAATCGAGAGTTTACTTTCTCGAAATTTGAAAACAAAGAATACACGATGGCATGTCAATACAAAACAGCCAAATTTCAGACCCGTTCTCTTTGATACGTATAATTCACGACGCCTTATCCATTCGTCTGAAGTATGCATTCATTATTCTTTGCGTGTAACTTCCTTTGTGTTTAATAATGCAACACTATCGTCTTCGTGGGGTGCCCGCTTTGGCATTTGCACTGCATGAAATAATCACATTGACGTGAGTGAGCTTGCTGTTTACGACTTCTATCCATGGACATTAAAGCATAATCGCGTAATGTACATGTATTACCTTAAGAGAACAATCTGCCCGTTTGTCTCATACGGTATTGCGTGTTTAATAAAACTGTTAAGTAAACAATGGACTTAAAGTACAGTTCACATTGTCAGACTAAAGCCACTGTATCATTTGTAAATGACTCCTTTCAAAAGTATGTTGTTCATAATACGTCGTGTCCTTCTGAATTAATACCAGAGCATTGGGCCCATGATAGAAAGTTCCAGCAGGTAAGGTTAATGGCGACACCGGCACTTTGAATAATATTATATATTATTACTAATCGTTTAATATATTTAAAATGCAACCCACTAAATGCCATACTTATTGGCCTTTGATTGCTTTTCATTAAGTGGACTATCCAATTTAATTTAAGTGATAACTAATTGTGAAACCTTTATTAAAACTTCTTAAGTTTGAATTTGTCTTTAATAAGCATAATTCTGCCTTGAGGCACACACAGAAAAGCATGAAATAAAAAAACTCTGCCTAAGGATTGCCCGCTCAACACAGTTCCAATCAAACCAACCTTGACTTCAAACTAAAATCGACAAAAAAGATAGTGTTTGAGTAAAATTTAATAATTATTCTCAAATTATACTGATCATCTATATGATAGTTACAACACATGAGCACATTGAGTTGTTGATGAATCAACACTCATTTGATTTCTGCATTCTTATTTGAATGAAAAGGCAAATTCAAGTATAACGTTGATATTTAACATATATACTTCCTAATTATGATAACGACAGGTGTAAAATATTTGCTCAAACCACAGCGTTTATGTTTAGAAGCGTACAGCAATTTGAAAAAATAAGTTCATATTAAAGAAATGAGTGTACATGTGTTCATAAAAAAGGTTTCTACTGCCATTGATTTTGTTTTGTTCAGTTTTGTACGCATATGCATTAAAATGAGTGGTGTTTGTTAAAACATAACTTGTACACATTTCTTAGACAGTTTTGTAAATATATAATACTGATATAGTTTACCAAATAACCGAATAAACCACCAAGCTGTTATTATGAGCAGTTTTAAAAAGAACAGCATATTCTTATTCCTGTGCAAAATATACAACAAATAACATTTGACGCGTTCAACCTTTTGTTTGGTTTGCGTAATTTAATTCGTTCATTGGAAAATTTGGAATCACAGTTCAGTAATAAATGTGTTTAAATGTTAATTTTTTGTTTTCGCAAATGGTATTATTAAAAAATCTAGTGTAAAACACAAAATATGCTATACATGTCTTGAACTCAAAAACAGGTGTTATCATTTTTTTTAAATAAAAACGCATTTATATTGTATTTAGAGCCATCTTTTTAACATCTTAATAATTAATATTAGTTTACACATACATAAATAATTTACAGCAAACTGTACCTTAATGCATCAATTGCATTTGTGAGTATGGTTAGGATTATACTGAGAAAAACCACGGTTATTTGTTCCCCAATACAAATACCCCTAACGCAACCATAATACTGTAATACTTACAAATAAATACTATCAAATATACCGTTTTTAAAGCCCCTATAACGCTAAAAAAAAACGAATATTTCGTAAACTATTTATTAAAATAAAGTTAACATAAACAATTTACCAAGATATATAATGTTTATTATTTTATTTTTTGCTGCCACAATTTTTACCATTTTAATTTCCCGCAATGATAATTATTCATACGACACACGAACACTAGATTGATACATGAACATATGTTGAATATATTGTATCTCAAACAATAAAAAGAGCATTTTGTATCTTGTTAAATCTATGTTACCAGAGCACATCTAGCGTTGAAATTTTGGCTATTGCTATAATGAACTCTGATTGTGTGTGTGTGTTCACTTTATTTTACGAAATATTTTACGAAATATTTGTTGATTTTGATTGTGAAAGGGGCTTTAAAAGTTTTTTGTTTTAAGGTCAACCTATCAATTTGGCACCTGATTAAAAATTAATTTTAGATATGATAATTCCTTATTACTGCATTCGCAAGTCCATAACAAGAAAATATGTTGTGTTTAAAAAAAACATAAAATAATAAAAACGTTTTAATTAAACGTTTAGATGTTCTTGTTTATCGTTAGTTATTTAAAGTGTTTAACAGTATTAATATTGTTCAAATACTGCAAACAATGTATAACTAATCAATAGTTTTACCTTGAGCAAATGAGTTGAGTTTACAGAATACTTTTCCCAATACCCATCCCTCGGTAAGATCGTCCACAAGTCGAACCCAGGAACAACACGCTGTCACTAGAAGGTCCGATACCGCTAAGTTCACGATGAAATAATTTGTAGTGGTCTGCATGCGTTTGTTCCGCGCGACCACAACCATTATTAAAATATTTCCAACGATTGCGATAAGTAAAAGAAGGGAGTAACTTGTTATTTTTAAAATTATGTCCCAGTGTGGTACCGTTTTTAAAGGTACAGGATATGGATAGTTATAATATAGTTCACTGTCGTAATCCACTATGCTTGTATTGGCAGTCACATTCAAAGTTTTACCCATGCTATATTCCATCTTTGACATTCAACTGTAAATACACACAAATAAAACACAATTAGTTGCAATCAGAACTTAATTGAATATATCTAAAATGTATATTTAGTTAATGAAAATTCAAAGCATTGTTATTTATTTACAATTTCCTATCTAAGATTTCCATAAAAAAGACGCTTCTATTGCCGATGCAGTCCTAGCAGAACGGCCTACAGCGTCAAGTAAGAGATTTTCTTGCTGCGAACGGTTTTTCAATAGTATATCGGCGCTGTCATAGCGTCTGCTAATTTACTGACCAATCGCTGCGCGAGTTTTATCGTGTTAGATCAGACATGGGTTGACATTATGAAATACGATGCCATCATCATTAATAGACCGCTAGATTATTCGACGACAGCGGAAACGACACGTCAAAATGGGGCGATAAGCTCACGTTATTTGTTATGTCAGGAAATATCAAAACGTAATGTGTGAATGATAATGTGAAGTATTTAATGGTCATAGGTTATCGTGAAGCAAATACCATTACTTGACACTGTACGTTTTTGATAATATTGTTTGATACTATGTTGTTAACAAATAATACAATAAGACAATATTAACCACTGGAAAGTTAACATCGACAAAACAACAATTTTAAATTATTTAATACAGACAAAAAACTTGATTTTCCGATCCAGACCCGATAATCAAATATGTATTTACGTCTTGGCTTAGTTTTTAATACTAGATTATAAACAGCGAGTGGATCGTCAATCCGTCCGCTGTTTATAATAGTGCTGCTTAGTAATTTTACACACACACACAAACACACATACTTCAGGAGAGCTTTAGTTTTCTATAAGGTTCTCATTACATATTAGTATCAAAACACATTTTTGTAACAAAGAAGACATGCCCTGGCAGGTGGGAATTTGACAATGACTTCACCCGTTTTGCTTTAGGCTGGTTCATTTGCAATTAATGGAGGGTGAACGCATGTACCAACATTACCTACATAGTGTTAATCATATACAGTGGAATATTGCATAAGTTAAGATGCGATATTGAGCTGTTTTATATAGCGTCACATTTGTATAAATTTAACAAACTGCTGGATGAAGACGCTTTTATTCCAAATAAAAACATCGGATCTTGAAGATTTGCATATTCCTATGTAATTATTTGCATCTATAGCAGCTCACGGATCATCGATATTCCAACATATATTATATCACATGAATGATATAATACGAAGCTATGTAACATTCTGTTTTGTTTTTCGCGACTTTAAGTGTAAGACATTTTAAGTTCTGCAACATGTCTTTAACCTTAAATATAACTCACCAACACTGCCCTGGGGACCGTTTCAATAAACACCGTAGTAAACATTTACGATACGATACATTTTTCAAAGATGCATTATTGCTAAAGTCCATATCATATAATAATAAACGTAAACGTAAATTTTTTTTTCGATTTTAACATGATTTGATAAATAATAGCGTCATTTAAATGTTGTCATTTTCTCTAAACTTTGCTCAATGTCGGGTATTCGTCCATCATTGTTTACGAGCTTTAATACGTCAATAAGAGATGTAGCTAATGGTCACATCGTTACCTATTACTTTTTAAAGAAGCTGTGTGAATACTATTCCAATATTTACCTTAAATATTGTATTATACATACATGTTTCAACTTTGTAAGTAGTCAATACAACTAATATGTGTTATAGAACTTGTTTAAGTTACAAACGTGACGGAACTATTTACGAGATTAACGTCTACTTAGGTCAATGATGGACGCACACAGACAATAATTGGGCCGCGCTCTGTGAAAAGGGGGTTTAATGCATGTAAACTGGGTTTTTGTCAAAAACAGTTTTCTTTTAAACGAAAAATATCATAAAATCGGAACGTGTCGTCCCTGATAAGCCTGTGCGGACTGCACTGGCTAATATGGGACGACAGTTTACGCACATGCATTTAACCCCCGTTTCATAGAGCGCGGCCCAATTATTGTCTGTGTGTGTCCATTTCAATCGAGAAATGATTTCAATGCTTTTCGACTCGCCCAACACATCGCTTATCTTTGTTTCTCCCGGAGCTTAATTTGAAATTTTCCTGTAATCATATTTGTTGCTCATGGGAGATTATATATATATAGTAAATTGATAAGTGATATTGAATGGAAAGCAAAGTACATGTTGGATGAAATTCGGTTTGGCAGTCAACATACTTCCTATATATTTTTCGGTGGATGCAGGTTAAGCTAGTTATATGACGCAGTCTTTGTATTATGATATGAGTAGCCGATCTAAATCGTACTCGTTAAATTAACTTTAAGTGTGTAATATAATGTCAATTACAATTATTAATAAAAAAAACATCAATTCACAACACTCATGCACTTTACAAGTGTCATGTTTGAAGTCTGAATGTAAATCACATAAACAAGCATTTGTTTTTTATTTTTTAATACATGTTGGAAATGGTCCTTAATTTGTCGTGAAAAATGTTTAACGGACTCTAGTTATGGGAGTCGCCAGTTTCATAACATCGTAAGTTTGTTGTTGGAGTCGCTAGTTTAATAGCACAGTGGGAGCTCCATGTACTTTTTCAACGTTCAATGCAATGCTGTACGGCAATCACATCAGATCATATATATACCGCTTTGATTTGTCTGTCAAGGGAAATGTATGGTGCCTTTTGTTTCTTCTGATAAATATCCTGTTTCAAAAGGAACAGATTAAATACAATTATATTGTTAAACACATGCTGATCAATATTCTTTCTCCACTATATTTCGTAATATATGATTTCCTCTTAGAGACATGCTACGATTTTGTATCACGGTAAGTAGTGAGTTTGCGGATAAATGGTAAAAATGACACAAAGCTGTACGTAATCGAATGTCATATGATTTTTTATATTAAACGAATCGACAACAATCTCGGAAGAAATTCACTTTATTCGAGATCATATACTCGTAATATGTAAAACTGAGTAAATTTATAAATGAATGGCAGTGTTAAGAAATGATTCCGAAGGACAAGCAGAAATCATACACTGAGCATCATTTCTTACTTGACTTATGCCATTGATATAATTAAGTCAAATCTCGCAAATCAAAGCTGAAAAACTTATTGCAATTTTTGATCACATATATCACATAAATTATAAATCGACCCCCGGTGGCAGGGGTATTGCCATACGATATGAATGGTTTAAGATTAAATTATTCCAAAACGCGTGCCATAAAATCGTCTTCGTAAACGCATACATATTTGAAAGTGTATTGATATAGAGAATACATGGTTGTGCCGAGATGGAGAAAGTTTACCCAGTGAGGCTTAGAAAACGAAAATATGGCGAGCTTTAGCGAGCCCTATTTTTCTTTTTCGGGCCGAACCCGATAAACTTTCTCCATCTCGGCACCAATCATGTATTCGATTTATCCTGCTTCATTTTAAATGATGCAATGAACACATTTTATGTACACAACATTCCCAACGAGCGAATAACTACCGATTGCGTCACGTAAAAAATAATTCCACATTAAACTGTTCCTTTTAATACTTTCCTATTGAGAATAAATTAAAAACGAATCGAGAATGTGATATTTTAATTGTTAGAAATTGAAAAAAAAAATGCAACAGCATAGCAAAAACTGATTTTTATTTGTTATTGTTAGAAAATTGAAACAAAAATTCAACAGCAAAACAAAAACGCAATTTTATTCACCTCAATGACAGCTTTAATGCAATGCTGATAACAATAAAGTTACAACGATGTGCATTTTCATGCTCTGTTCGTCCATCCCTTTATTGAAATTAATTTTAAAACACACTATTTTTTCATAGCGTTTGTATCGAATGCTAACTATTCTGACCCAAAACACGATTTATAAAAATCGTTATCCTTTCGGAGCGAATTATGTTATTCCTATCGAAGTAAACAATTATTCATGACAAACACACAATCCGAAATACGTTTTGGATTCGTTCGATGCTTTAAACATATAAAATAATTAGCTGTTTAAACACCATCACGTCCAAATTGTTGTCCCTAAAATCAAGACAGTCTTGCTTAAACTGGTATGTTTCGTAAAAAAATGACGTCACACGAGCTACGTCATAAATTGCGTTATCAAAGGAATGAAAATAAAAATACGGAAAGCTGGTTCTGTAATAAAAGAATAAACAAAAAAGGATGATATGTCATATAAACGATAACATTCATAATGCGTCTCGATAGTGTATTGGAAAGTTACACTCAACTACGTGTTACAGTGTGCGTAGGAATACACTACTTCCTGTTGACCGGAGATAGGAACATTTATTTGCCACCTCTTTATTAGGTCAATGTTTGCAACAGAGGCAGGATAAATAACCATCTTTAACACAACCCGTTTTCCTACAATGTCCTTTTATTTTCAAATAGTTATGTATCACATCGGACATACCCTTTTACATCAGGACAAACACAACTTTGGCAATGAAGACAATAATTTATAATCAAAACCAGTTATATCGATTGTTTTAATGATTTAAATACAACATTTAAACACTTACACATGTCGGAACGTTATACACGTTTAACTTCCCAGTTATTTGTGTACTTTATTTATTAAAAAAACGTGCGCATAAATGACTTCAGGATGTAGGTAATACTTCCCTTATAAGACGGTTATAGAGGAGATAATGTAAACAGAAACACATGATAAGTAATTTGTATACTTTAAGCATTATTGTTTCTATTATTTCTCAGTTGCATTAAATTACACGTTTGTTGAACGATATCATACTTACATTAATTGAATAACAAAGTTCTGGCATCTAATTCAAGTATGCAGGAACCTACAATTAGCTCCTGCCCATCTTTCGTTCATCAACTTCAACATTAATTAACTTCATGGTGCGCGAACCAAGTTAATGTCTTTTTAATTATAAATGATATGTTACCTTGCAGAATTCATATCGTATTAACGAACTTCTCTTTGCATCATTTGCAATGCTGAACATGCTTTAGCTTTCAATGATAATTGACTAAAGAATCCCAGTCATGCAGAATGGTTGTTTTTCTGATTTTTGATAATATCCAAGCCACTGTTACTTGAACGCACAGGTTATTCTTATTGTTGTTAGTATGATTGTATTTTTGAGGTTTATTCGAATGACACGATGCATGAAAGATATAAAATGGTATATTATGTAATAAACGTGTGTATATTTACATATGTGAATGGTTCTTAACAAGAAGCCATACTAGGGTAAGCAAGAAATTGGTATGTGCAACACTTTGACAAAAAAGGCTTACTGTTATATTGGGCAGATATAAAACTAGTATGAGAACCATATTAAGACAAACTTTTATAAGAAACAAAAAATAAAGTTATCAAAATAAACTTTATTTTTTTTAACGGCGCTTCTGTATAATACTGCTGTGTCGTAAATCTCACATATGATTGCATGTTGGTGTTTTTTTTTCATGGCACGCGTTGATTGTTAAATATATCAACACTACACTTTTGAAATAAAGTTTTCTTTTGCATCACAACCATGCATACGAAATTAACATAGACAAATGATAATAAATATTTGCAATTTTAAAGTGTATGGATTGCCGAAATTGGGTTTTGAAACCATTGTAAAACATGCAGTTTATATAAGAATGCATATACAGATGTTGGAAATACTTCCGTTAGCAGACGGTAATAAAGGTCATGCTGTAAACAGAAACGCATGGTGAGTAATTTTCATACTTTTAGCATTATTGTTTCTATTATGTCTTAGTTGCATTGAATTACACTTATGTTGAACGATATGATATTTTAAATAATATAAATTTAATTGCAAAGTTCTTGCATCTAATTCAAGTAGGTGGACACCAACAATGAGCGTCTGTCCATCTTTCCTTCACCAACTTCAACATTAATTAACTTCACGATGCACAAACTATGTTTATGTCCTTTTAATTATAAATGGTCGGTTACCTTGCATAATTAATAACTCATTAACACATTTTCTTGGCATCATTTGCAAATCTGAATATGCTATAGCTTTTAAAAATATTTGACCGAAGAATCCGATTCATGCAGATGTATATATGTTGAATTATAATAAAACCCAAACCACTGTTACTTGGAAGCAAATTTTATTATTATCACTGTTATTATTATAAAACAACGCAAAGGACATCCTAATGAGACGGAGGAGGGGCGGGACCAGGTTACATCCCATAGTGTCCAGAACCTCCAAGTTCCATCCGAGCACGAAGTTGACAGCGCAAGTGCATGGAATATCACGATTGGCGGCTCGGAGGGGAGCAGCGTGCCGGAACCTAGAAGCACTCGGAACAGAGCAACAACAAACAACAACAGAAACGAGCGGATCAAGTGGCAAAGCAAGCTCACAGAAGAAGGAATGGCATGCGTATGAGGAAGATGTAAACATGGTGACTGATACTGCGCTTGCCGGGACGGTGGACCGAAAATATGCAGCGATGGCAACAATCATGCACAGCATGGGACTGAGCAGATTTGGTGCCAAGGAAAAGAGCGCGGCAAGGACAACGCCGATTATTTATCGACGCCAGAACAAGATCAACCAACTCAGGGGAGACATACGGCGTCTCACAGCAAGATATAAGGACGCTTCCGAAGAAGAGTGACCAGCATTGGCCGAGTTAAGAAAGTATCTGCGCAAGCAGATAGCTTCTCTTAGAAGAGCAGAACACAACAGAAAGAACCGGAAGGAGAGGTCAAGGAAGCAGGCCAACTTCACAGCTTACCCCTGCCTGTCCACGAAGAAGCACCTTGAAGACAAGAGATCAGGCAGGCTGGATTGTCCAAGACAGGAAGTGGAGGACCAACTACGGAATGTAAACTCTGACGAAAAAAGAAAACCAGCACCTGGGTGACCCCGACTCGCTCATGTCTCCGGAACCACCAACACATGTTTTCGACGAGGCCGCGCCAAAGCTGCAGGAAGTCAGAGACGTCATCAGAAAAGCAAGAACAGGATCAGCAACGGGTCCGAACGGAATACCGTACAAAGTATACAAGAATTGCCCGAGACTGTTAGAGAGTTTGGAGACTTATGGAGGTGGTGTGAAGGAAGGGACTGTTACCAGACTGCTAGTTACTTTCAGAGGGCTGCTTCATACCAAAAGAGGAGGACTCCAAGACTTTGAAACAGTTCCAGCCAGTTTTACTTCTGAATGTTGAGGGAATGGTGTTCTTGTTCATCCAAGCAACGCGGCTCACTAAGTACATGTTGGCAAACAAGTATATGGACACTTCAGTGCAAAAGGGAGGAGTACCAGGGGCTCAGGATGTCTTGAACACACCAACGCAGCTCATAAAGGAGGCCCAGGCAACCAAAGGAGATCTGGTCTTGTGGTTGATCTTAGTCAATGCATATGGAACAGTCCCCCACAAGCTGGTAGACCTAAGACTGACGAAATATGTTGTACCTGAGAAGGTTCAACAAGTGCTGAAACACTATTTTGACAACTTCAAATTGCGCTTCACAGTGTTTGACTATTCAACGTCATGGCAACGCCTCGAGGTAGGGATAGTTACCGATTGCACTATCTCTGTCATTCTCTTCTCTGCAGCGATGAACCTGATACTGAAATCAGCAGAGAAGATGAGTCGAGGTCTAATAACCATCTCAGGTATACGCCAGCCACAAACAAGAGCCTTCATGGATGACATGACAATAACAGTTTCGGAAGGAAGATGGATGTTAGAAGACTTAGAACGACTGATCTCATGGTCAAGGATGAAGTTCAAGCCAGCCAAGTCCAGAAGCTTAGTCCTGAAGAAAGGAAAGGTACAGAACCGATTTCGCTTCGAATCAACGGAGAACTCATCCCGACAGTGACTGATCAGCCTGTAAGGAGCCTTGTCAAGTGGTTCAGAAGCTCTTTCAGCAAAAAGAAAAGTGTGATAGAGATGCGGCAGCATGTAGATAACTGGATGAAAGCCGTGGGTAAGAGCGGTTTACCAGGGAAGTACAAGGCATGGATCTACCAACATGAGTTTCTACCAAGACTTCTATGGCCTCTTTTGGTGTACGACGTCCCAATATCGACTGTCGAAGCAATGGAGAAGAAACTAAGCGGCTACATCAGAATATGGCTTGGAGTTCCAAAAAGCTTCACAAGTATCGGCCTGTACAGCTCTGGCAGCAAGCTACAGCTTCCGTTTTTCTCACTTACAGAGGTGTTCCAGGTCACTTAAGTCAAACAAGGCATTATGCTGCGATACAGTGCAGACGAGAAAGTCAGTGGCACCCGGGTGGAAGTCAACACAGGTCGAAAGTGGAGAGCAGACAAGGCAGTCAATGACGCAGAATCCAGGCTCAAACACAGCGACATCGTGGGGACAACTACATTTGGCACCTTGGGATTAGGCTGTGTCACTAGAACAAGTTGAAGGGCTGCATCACCAGCAGAAAAAAAGGAGGATGGTTGAAGTTCGGTCGACAGAAACGGAGACAAGACAAGCGGCCGCCGTTGCAATGAAAAAACAGAGCAGTTGGCTGAAATGGGAAAGGGGTCCAACCAAAGAGTGTGTCTTGGAGTGACATGTGGAGAATCGACCACCATAGAATCTGATTTCAACTACGCTCTGTTTACGAAGTTTTGCCTACACTTACCAACCTCCGGACCTGGAAACTAACTGAGGACCCTTCCTGCAGGTTATGTGGTAGGCCAGCAAACATAGAGCACATCATATCTTCTTGCATCACAGCACTTATGGGCGGGAGATACCGATGGTGGCACGACAAGATTATCAGCGAGAAAGCAGCCAGCTGTGTTGTGGCACGAAAGAAGAAACCAACAATGCGGACAAAGCGAACCTTCATCAATGTTGTCTAAGAGAGAGGATCATAACTAAGCAACAACAGGTCTACAGATTCAGGCATCCTATTTTCAGCGAGAGACTGGGAACTTATGGTAGATCTGACGAAGCAGCTGAGATTCCCGCCAGACGTCGTCACCACCACTCTACGTCCTGACGTACTATTGCTGCCAAGAGCAACGAAGAAGCTAGCACTGAAACATCTAATGAAGGAGGAATCAACCTGATAAAGAGACTGATAAAATGCTCATCAATTGTTTATATATAATAACTGTTTATTATAGGCTTATTTGGATTATGTGATACGTTCCAAATACACTTTACTTTATAAACATAAAACGTTGTTTTATCTAATAAATGTGTGAATATGGATATTGTTCAAAACAAGAAGCAATAGGTTCGGGATGAACTTATTATTTGCAAAATTTGACAAAACATGGTTTACTGTAATATTGTGTCGATAAAACATTAGTATGAGGACAATCATAACATAAAGTTGTATAAAGTTGAATCAAACGATCGCAAAATAAACGCATTCTTTAACGGCGCTCCTGAATAATAATGCGTTTTTTTAAATTTCACATATGACTGCATGTTGGTGTTTTTTTCTTCATGATTGTCGAATATCTAAGCACTATACGTTTGAATTAGTGTTTTCTATCGCATCACATGTTCAAGACGTATGCACAGTGCAACTCCATCAACATTACTGATGCATAGTTAACATACATTATATACAAAACACAAGCGAGATATTGCATAGTTCCTTTCGTTCACTCCAGTTGGTCCCTTTATAATGTACCTGTGTATTTAAAACGGTGTGCTTAATTTTGCGCTTTGCAGTCGAACGTGCTCTAAGAATTGCATTTTTGGTGAAAGCAGTCTACGCACATTATTAATTCATGGAGAACTCGTAATCTTCCCCTCTCGTACGTTGCTATTATGTGTTAATGTTAAGGTAATCTTCGCGCAATATCAACACATAACAATAACGCAATGTTATTATCTGCTTTGCTGTAGGAGTATACACAATGTTACCAAACATTCAAAAACCTACATATTAACTTCTTCTTTCCACTGAATTACAACGTCAACTGGTTGTAATGGTATTGTAATAACGTACCGATAATTCACCAAAGGACGCGTAAGAATATACCAGTAAGCATATTGGTGTACATGTATAATTAAATCAACATTAGTCCATATAACGCTATAACCAAGTAACGCTTGTTAATGTAAGTTCAGAATCACCAATGCGCTTGTAGTAAAACGTCCTTTTCTAAAAAGTACAATACGGGCGTTTTGTATTATATTACACTTTTGTGCCGTTTATTTTAAGAATATAATTGTAGAAATACATAATGCGTATAAACCTAAAATAATCTTATACATCAACACGTGTTTTTTGCGAAATATCTATAGACACTACACAACAATTCATTAAATTAAGTTTATACTTTTCTGTGTTAGTATGTAAATATTTATTTTAAAAACAACTTAACGACGATCGAATATGAGTTTGTTATTTATACATATGTTGCACTTGATACCTGTGCAATATAGTAAAATGTTACACCAACATGAACATATAATACACTTTTTAAAAGAGGACTGCGTTTTATGAATATTTAAGAGTTCGATCATTATCTTAAATGAGCCATGTTGGGCCATGATTTACCATGTAATCTATCAGAACGTAAAAATAAATGTTCGATTCATTCATGTTAATGTTAAACATAAGTATTGTCATTCATTGAAATGTTCGTTACGTTAACATGCGGTGCTGATTTCCTTAATTTGGTATTGGACATGCACGCTTGCAATAACTCCTATGAAGTGAATTTAAATAATACAACAAATCACAGAAAACCAAAATATATCCCGTTATTATGACGAGAGGTCACATATGTCTTATTAACCTTTGCATATTGAAATATTGAAATAATACTCTATCATCTAGATGATATGTTATTATTTATAAGATATGTTGCGGTTTCTCTGTACTTCTGACACACAATACAAACGACTTATGAAGTTACTTGAACTAACTAACTAACGTAAAATCATTGTACTAGAGTGGTAAGATTACAAGTTCACGTTTATAAGCTCAGCTGGTATTCATCGGCCTTATGATTTGTGTTTTATTTCCATCGCGCAGTCGAATAGATATTCTAATCCGTTAACGAATACACCGTATTTCTTCACAGCTCGTAGAACTGTTATTCTCGGTACATTTTTCAAATAAATAATATTCATATACCACATTATTGACGTCATAAAATGCAGAAAACGTGTGATCAGATATCAGAGTTATGTCATTGTACGATGACATATATATATATCATGATTTATTAAGGAATTATTTCAAAAACATTGAACATTAATATGTTTGTAATAAGCACAACATACCAGACAAATGTGCACACTCACTATTGCAATATTGACGTAGAGAACAACGATATCCATCTGCTCAAACTAAACTTACAGTACAAATGCTATTCCAGTTTATGAATAATTAATCAACCAAAAAAACTGTAGAGGTTTATTCCGGTCGGATCGATAGATAGCTTACTGATTATAAACTGTTTTCTGAAGCATCAACGTTTTGAAGTCCTCTTAACGTATTTACAAAGAATCAAGATAAACAGGTTTGATAATTTTACAAAGTTATACAAATCCACTAATTCAATCTCAACAGCTGTATAATCCTATAAACCTAAGATGTTTGTAACTTACCGTGTAAACACTTTCAGGAATAAATAGATTTAAACGAACAGCTGTGCATTTCGAGTGTTGAGTGCGAGACTACTATATCTTATATAGAATTGTGAAGCAGGCACAATTGTTCACGCTCATCTCCCGATGTTACGGTTGTTTGTGCTAACAATGTATATGAAAGGGAACATAAACAAAATACAGATTTAGTTGCAGAAATATATAAACTTCTGGTATTGTACAATACACTCTTTTCTTAAAAAACTTAGCATGATTAATCTGATCAATATGTATGTGCTATCATGTTATAACGGGTTTGTTTTGTATCATACTTGAATTTATAATCTAGCAAACTAAAGAGCACGATAAAATAAAGAGTTCACACCGAGATATAGCGGACAAACCGATCAGTATTTTCACAGTCTATAGTTATATGTGAGACCCATCGCCATCGACGTATGCCTTAAGCAAATGGAATTCTTTGTGTGATTTGTTATACTGATATTGTTATTTTGCTGCACTGAGTATTTTGTAACGATTTTAACGTGTAAATAATAATTACATTTTCATATGTGTTAACATTTTGCTATTGTCAGATGAATGTCTTTCTACGGTATCCAAAATTGATCACGTCTTTATTTATAGTTATGCTATTTATTATATAATGTTTTAACGTTTACTGATACTCACAGAAATTAAAGGGAAAAAAAGCGGGCAATGAAACTCTACAACGCTTAATTGATCTGAAGTGTTACAAAAATGTTTAAAGATTTTACCTGTTGATCTACGTTTCCAATTCACATTACAATGTTTAGTTATGCAGATATTAAAAAAAAACGTTTAGACCAACTTTCACCGATAACCAAAATGCCTTCGAAAAAGATGTATTTGACGCGTTTATAACTTTATCTTTCAATCAACATGGTGATCTTGTTGACTGTATCGGATCTACATTCGAATTTAATGTAGATATTGTCAAGATAAGCCTTCTAACCAAGTTCCATCAATATTGAGTCATAAATGTGGCTTCCAAAGTTATAAAAGTTATTACACAGTGTTTTTCTAGACTTGACATTGTGGCCTAGTTGTGAGACTACCTACCAAGATTAAACACTTTACCGAGACATTATCAGAACTAATTTCTGACCAATTTTTATATCTATGGAATGTGGCCTCCATAGTGGTTACACGGATTTTCTAAGATTTGACACGGTTACCTAGTTTATTTTACCACAATTTCATAATCTAATTCTAAATGTTAATCTAGTTTTGACCAAGATTCGAACAAGGCCCAGACACATATGTCAGCTCAGTTTCATAAGATTGAGCGCTAATAATGGCTAGAGAGTTAAAACTATTCTTCAAGATTTGACACGGTGACCTAGTTTTTGATCCCACACGAGGAAGATTCAAACGCAACATAGATATTTTCAGATAAAACTTCTTGCCAAGTTTCATTAATTTGAGTGAGACATGAGAAACCGACGTGGTGGCCAAGTATTCGACCCGACTTGATCGAGATATAAACTCCGCATTGACAAATAACAAAACATTGCCAAGTTTCATCAATATTGGACAAGAAATCATATAAACTGACCGAGGATACTCCTAATAAATCTTCTATTTTCACAAGATTTATGATTATAGATTGAGAAGGTTCTCAATTCAACACAAAATACGCATGTGAAACGTTGGATTTGATAAGTAAGATGATTTAGGCTTTAACGTGTTGGTATTTTAAATCGGTACGTTTTGACAAAGAAATAACAAAATTAAATACAGCAACATAAACAATGTGTTGTGCAGACAAAGGAACACCCAGATCTAAACAAACACGATTTTCAGAAAAGACGAGCCATTCTTGAAGAGCAAAAATATGAATGTATAACAAATCCGCCGAAACTAGTTTTTTTTCGCATCAGAAAACAATGGCGACATTGGGAAAAAATCCTTAGTCTTAAATGTCAAAGATGCGTGTATGTTTGTTATTTCTTTGGCCCTGATTCAATGTTCTTGATTATTATTCAGACTGGATTCAGCAATAAAGGCAGGGTTGAATTACCGTTATTCTTTAAACATAGCAGGGAAATATGAGCAAATTGTTGTTTGATTTTAGTGTTACATTAAGATTGTGTACGACGATAGCTATACCTAGAAGATATTTTGTGTAAGCTGTTACACATACACAAAAGTGTATTATGTTGCTACTGAAAAGTACGGGTGGTTGAATTCCGTTTTAAAATGATAGAAACACCAAGATAAGTTTGTTTGATTGCTAGATCGTGACAGTAAAGAAATCACACCTATAGAGGGTGATGTTATGTAGTGACAACGATCGCAATTCTGAAGCCTACGTTAACATAACCATCCTCGGGTTCACAATACGTGCACTCACTCGCTGAAGGGTGATTTACACAATGTCCAATGTCGAGTATCGTGCCTTTAATAAAACACACACTTTAATAGCTCATGCTTATCTTGGATTTTACACGGAAGGCGGAAACAAGGTAATATTCATTTAACAGCGTTTATGTGTTGCAACTGTGAGTGCATCACCTTACAACCACTCATAAGGTAGTAAAGAATGTAAAATCCACACAATTCATTGGCTTTGCAGAACTCTTATCGACAATATGTTATCATATTCCGTTAAGCTTCCGTTACAAATTCGTGACCATTAATATATATCTAAGCACTATTAATAATACAATCGAAAAAAGATTATAGAGAAAAAAGCCTTGCATTTGCGCAATTCTAACTTATTTTTGGCGCGTGAATGAATAAAACACTCAAAGAATATTCGCACACTTTTTTGTTCTGTCCACGAACGACGACTATCTTTAGATTAAATAAAGTTGTTTAAGTTAACAATTTCTTGCAAACCGACGATACCACCGGTTTCCTCTTAATTTTGCAAGAGGTTCGTTCAAATGGTCATTTACGCGGTAAAAAAATAAATAGATACTCAATACACGATTTGAATGTGTACATTGCTGTTAGGCCGACTGTCCCAGAACGATGTATTGTTACCAAATATACACATTTAAATAGTAAAAAAAAAATCATTTGTTAATTTTGCCAGTATCCATAGACGTCTTATTAACACGCTGAATGGGGCAATTGAGGGAACATATAAACACATCTCTCGTAAGTGAATAATTCACGTCGTCTTGCGAAGCTGGTGGTCGTATTTTGTACATAAATGATGCCACGTTCTTACATTATATCAATACAACTTTGAATATTGGTAGTCGTCAAGAATTGCATTTTCACATGTGTACAACACAAACAATTAATAATCAAAAGCAGAATGTTTAGAGCGATCAAAACACTGTAAGATTTAGAAAATCCAACTTCTTACTTGAGTTGTTTTATTATACACAAATCGAATAGATTTACTCAAATGTATTGCTCATAAATATTTTAACAAAATGAGAGAAGGAAAGCAAACGTACCACAAGCAAAAGTGTCCTTTATTTATTGCAAGTGTCATAGTATATGCATGCATGACAACCGCATATTATTTATTATCACTTGTATAAACATAAATTGCTACTTCTATATGGAGAACATCGGTGCCTGAAATGTGATCGCTTGACATTTGCAGTTATGAATGCCATGTAACATCTGCAGCTTACTGAGAATACGTTAATTGAATTGCTAAATGTGGAAGTACGAATACTTCAAGGATGTTTGTAGATCATCTTTCGATGGGCATACTGATTGGTAGGAATATATTTATGCATAGAAATGTTAAGTGATGATGTAATACGGATAGGACCGATACGACTTTACTATTGCAACAAACATGCAACGGTATTGTTACATTTTAAGTTCACCTTTATCTGCATATTATTGCTAAGCNCTTCCATCAAGCACAACAAAGTTGCACTTACATGCGCAATATAGCGCTGCTTGTGAAGAGCAAAATGTGCGGTGCGTGAAAATTTCGGCATTCAAAAGCATGTGGTTGCATTGCGTTCCGCATATTAGAATTGCCAAACCAAGAGAGGACGTTTGCGGCACGTGCGAGCGACTTCGAAGGGACATCGTCGGCGCTGTGACAGAAGAAGAGAAGTTACATGCACTGACAGCAATGGAGACGCACATCACTGACGCTCGCAAGGTTGTTATTTTTAATACAACTTAATTAATTGTTAGCCTACACATATAAGTTATAATTTAATGTTGTATTCTCATCTTTTGCTGGTGTAATTAAAAATTCCAGTGAGGACACGAATACCAATACGATAATTGGTGTTGATAATAATGCATGCTCATATTTTACAGGAAAGAAACGTGTACTTAGACTGTGTTCAGAGGGCAGTTTCTGACCCCGTGGGATGTTGCCACTACACTTTTGATTTTAGTCAGAGTGTGAGCTTACCACACTATAGCAGGCAGATGGGCCAAATGTATTTCATGTCTCTCAGAAAAGTACAGATCTTCGGATTTCGTAAAAGTGGCAATAAGCAACTGAACTTTATAATCGACGAGAACGAAACCCCTGGGAAAGATGGCAAGATGACACACGGTCCCAACGCAGTGCTTTCCATGATAGATTGGGCACTGGAAACAACGTCAACTCCATCCAAGTCGTTCATTATTCACGCCGATAACTGTCCAGGTAATTAACAACACGGGCGTATTTAACATGTATAAAAGTTAAAGTAATAGTTTGTTTTTGTATGGTATTAAGCTACGAATAGATCGTGTAAGCTACGAAGCGATACTATGTAAACATGGCTTTATATTATGAATACGCTTTTTTTAACGAACATACCACACGGGTGATCAGAATTACCGCCTAAAAATAAAAAAGTGATATTATTTATACATTCGTTTTTTTTTGTTTTTTTTTTACAAAACAACACAATGATTGGATAATTTCTGTGTTTATTCATAACTGAATACAATATGCGAGATATTCTTTTTCAGGACAGAACAAAAACAGGTACGTCATTGGATATTTCCTGTGGCGTGTCATGACAGGTCAGCAGGACACCATCGAGTTCCTGATGCAGATTCCCGGTAAAGAAAATATTTTCTTTTTGTGTAATTATCCATAGAAAAAAATCATACTATTAGTCATTACACTTTTTAATGTTGTAAAATAAAAGAAAATAAGGACTAAATTTAAGACTGATTATTATGTTTTAGGCCACGCGCGTTGCCACGTAGACGGCGGGTTCGCCTGTGTAAAAAAGGCTTACAGACGAAGCGACGTAGAGACAATGGACGAGCTGGCAGCGGTTGTGGACGGATCGAGTAGCACTAACACTGCAGTTCGTTACCCAGCGTGGTGCTGGCGTAACTGGAAGTCGTTTATAGACGAACACTTCAATGCGCTACCTGGCATACGGTATGTAGCAATTATTACATTATAGAAAATGTACTGGTATATTATACGCAAATAGTTTAATAACGATCTTACTGATTTGGACAAAATACAAATAATAAAATGTGTCCTTCCGCTGCAGGAAATATCAGTACTTCCGAATGTCGTCTGCCTTCCCCGGCGATGTGATGGTGAAGACATGCAGCGACGGTGAAGAAACCTCTTTGTGTGTATTGAAGAACCCAGGTTTCCGCTTCACGAACACCGACCGTCCAGTGCAGATGATCGCTCCTGGATTATCTGCAGCACGGCGCGACTACTTGCGGAATAACGTGCGACCTCTATTGTCAGCTCGGGGTCAGGAAGGATTCGCGTGTTAGACAGAATGTGGCATTTTTACTGTTCTAACTGTGCTTAGGATTTTATTTAACCAGTAATTGTTAATGTATTATGGATTATGTACGTTTGTTTGTATAACAAAAATATTTAAACTGTTGGATTTCATTTAAATTATCAAACAAACTACGGTATTTATTTTCGTGAAGAAAAACATAAATTTATAATTACACATTATATGACACAACCAAACAGTAACACATTAACGTCATCGGTATCAACAACAATATCATCGACATTTTAAAAAATGATGACGGACATTTCCAAAAAGAATATGTACGTAGGGAGTTCGAAAATAAAATGAAATATGACGCGGCGTCAAAATTACGACGTAATGACGCTCACTTAAGCGTCACATGGGTTAACGAAAATGTAAATAAGTTAAGGTTATAGTTGGAAAAGTATGACGTTTTATACATATATGGAACCGGAAAAGAACGTAGATAACGAAAATGCAAACAAGTAAAAATCGAAAATTTTGTCATTTGTGCTGGTTTTCTCATGGCGCGATACCAATATATATATAAAACATATCAGCCTCGCTATGTGAAAATGCGGTTAAATGCACGTGCGTAAAGTGTCGTCCCGCTTTTATTGTATTTTTAGTTTGGACTGTACAGGCTAATCTGGGACGACACATTACGCAATTGCTTTTAACCCCCTTTTCACAGAGCGAGGCTCCAATAAATCAAGCTTCAATTAACACATATTAAGGGTTCAGATACATGCCCATCAATCAGATTGAAGACCGATGTTGAGCACTAGCGTTTCAAACACGCACATCGATCACAATGAAATACAGGCTGGTTAGGATATGATAACGTTGTGTTATTCTTCGCATTAAATGTTTAATGACATGACAACATCAACATTTCATTTTTAAGTGTTATGTGTTATAACTTTTTACCATGTTTTCTTTTAAGCTTTATCTAGTTATTTAATTCCAATGCTAAATTGAGTGTCAATACAGCGTGTCACGATTTAAATTCCCCACATCTGACATGCGACCACACTGCATTTAAACCATGTTATTACGGGTTTAATCTAATTAAGAACAGCTATTTCAGAACTTCTTGTCTGTGTCGGTTATATTGCAGATGCTATATTGGGACCCTGTAGGCTGTTTAATTGCGGTCACAGCAAGCTTTGCGTTTATCTTTGGTAAAACAGGCAATAACGAACAGACCTTCACACGACTTTGACTCAAAATGTCTTTGCACACCGTAACCCACAACCAATCGCGGTCAAACGTCGCGCTCATTAGGTACTCAATTTGCTAAAGCACATCGTATTTAAGCGTCGTTTATGTTAAACGGTGTTCGTTTATAACATGTTATATTTCAGTATAACCAATGTCTCTATAACAGTAAGTGTACTTCAATGCGTACATGTATCATACATGTCTGGTGTATATAATCATACAATAATTTTCATTTAAACAGCGCCTATTAAAGTCGTAAATGAATCAAGTCATCATTTTCTATCTGCATAGGTACATTTTATTTAGATCGTTTCATACTTGAGTTTTGTTTGGGATTAAGTCCCAGTTTTATTTTTGTGAGTATAGTTGGTGTTGTTCTGTTATAGGAGTAGTGGATAACAATATTCCATCTTTCCGGATAGAATATCTGGAGTTTAATCGATTGCTTAAGGTAGCGCACCCGTAATGATTTCCCGCGATTTCTTTGAAGATTGAACAGCCTTTTTACCTGTTTACTTATGGATATCTAATTTAAGCAGGTTCTAATGGAAAGTTGCCGTGGCCGAGTGATTAAGGCGATAGACTAGAAATCTTTTGGGATTTTCCCGCGCAGGTTCAAATCGTGCCAACGTCGCATACTTTTTGCGACGCGTGTTATTTTTTTTCTAAAGTAATTTGCTTTAATATAGCATATAAGCTATGTTTATTGTTAAATATGTTGCAATTTTTATGCACATTCTTCAATTTTTTAAATTAAAACAACGTTATGGCTAAATAGGGTGATTAACTGCTGAACATACGAATCATGCATGTTGCATTTTTATTGTTATTTCAAAAAGTAAACGGAAAATCTGTCTTTTTCTTGATATTTTGCTGTATCGATAAAAACTAAGTTAAAAATATTACTTAAATGTTTCTATTTTGAATTGTATTACACTTTGTTTTTAACCAACCGAATTTCTACTTGGCTGAAACCGCTTACATTTCATGGGGCTCTTCCATAGATAACAAGTTATAAAAAATAAATGTCTGTAAAAGAATACTTATTTCATCATGTGTAAACTTTAAACACCTTTACTGCACCTGTACTCACCAACTGCATGCCCATATTTGGACATCTGGATGTATTATGGAACTTATATATACCCCAGGGGTGCAAATTAATTGGAGAAAAGCCGAACGTGGGGGTGGTTTTGAAACAAATCAGTATATTCTTTTTTAAAAGCATGGACAGCCTACCTAAAAATATGCATGTAGTTCAGTGAAATGGTGCTGATTGAGAAAAAATGCATTAGATTATATTTGGAAAGGTGCCAATTGACCACTCGCCAGCTGCCAATCAAACTCACGAAACAATCAATCAGATTTATTTTATTGCGGCCACATGGTCCGACAAACAAAGAGTGTCGGAGTAATTGAATAAGCGTGTTATGTTAACAAAACTAGTTGGCGGAGTGATCGCTTATTTGGCGACTGGTCAATTACGGGTGCGCTAAATATTAAACGGTTTGATTTATAAAGTTTTCCGTGTTTTTATTTGTATTTACCTTCCTTACACCAAAATATAATTCATGTAACACACGCTTTTCAATGGTAAACATTTAGTTTAACATTGTTGAGATATAATCAGATAACAAAATAATTCATAATATTATATTTCCTTTAACATCTCTCATGGGCCTTAATACGTCATGATTTACCCTGTGATCAACTCCCAAATGACGGTGATTATATCGTCGTTCTGGTAACGAACGTTCCGTTCCGATAGCATTCGCGCTGATGTGATGTGTTCACATTAATGTATATATGGGACAAGCACTCGTATATTAAATCATGTGCATGTAGAGCGAACAACACTCGAGCGTGACCACTGGACAGGTTTGCACGTTAATCGATCAATTTGCTCACATGACTGTCCACTAACGGTTATAAAAAAGTAGAAAAAAAAACATGATAATAAATGATGTGTTAGTCATGTTTCCGTTTCAATGTGTCAATGTGTCTTTTAAAACCGACCATAATACTAATTTGATTATGCACATGAACAAAGCCATATGATCTGTTACGACCTGTTACGTCAATGTATCGTTAAATAATGTTTAGCGTATACATGCTTCAAATCAATATATCAGTAATGACAATTGTACGTTACAATCTGATTTTAGATCTTCTATACATTCCGTCATTTGTTGTTCGACAGCTTCGGATCGAGTTGTTTTGATTTTAAAACCGCACAGTTGGCTACGCCCTGGAGCTTTTTTATTTGGTATTTTAAATAGTTTAATGGTCCTCTTTAAGTTTGTTAACTTAAACATTTTACCGTTAATTGTTATTTTGTATTAAATTGTATATAACATTATAGTGCGGTCTTCACCAACATTTGTTTAAATCAAACTCATGAGATCCAAACTCGCTACGCCCGATTGGCTACGCCCCGGTGGTCAAATGGCTAAAAAACTTAATATGCAACAAACTATTCTTCTCGCAAGAACATAAAACTGGGGAGCAATCAAGGGCCATCTTGGCACGCTAGTTTATGAATGTGAAGTTTTACAACTGACAAAATAAAAATAAATAAATGAATAGTTAATAAACCATTCTTCAAAAGAAACGCCGCTCATCTTTCACATTGGAAAACATTTAATGGAGATGAACAGTGGTGATTGCAATAAAGACTAATAATTTGTTTAATACGCATATGTGTGTTATATGCTAGCAAAGTGGATTCCAATTTAAATATGCTATCCAATTTTGAAGGTTTCCATAATATGTATCATTTTACAAATATAACGTTGTTGTTTCCAGAATGTTTATTTTCTGTTTAGTCACCAAATAATGCAGATAGTATGTTATTTATATTTCATATAACTTTATGACGACAGATTAGCTTTAGTTTTAAAAATTGAGAATGTATCCACATCAATCCTTAAAACTAATATATACGATCTTTTGACGATATTTAAAAACCAGATGATTTACAGATTACAGTAAACCTAAACAGTTGTTGGTTGTACAGCAAACACCATTAAACATGTCTGTATTGTCGTATTTTGTTTATTTATTTATTTTTCATTTTATTGAAACTAACTATATGATTAATGGTTTCGTTATAAGATCAATCAACTTTTTTCAACTTTTCTTAGAAATGTTACCACAAGTGATGCGTGATGTACCAGCCGTACATTTCGCTTTTCATTTAATAGACAATCTATCAACTGAAACCTACCATAAACGCTAAAATTGACAAGTAGTTAATTGACAGTCAACCTTTTATTCACTCCAGGCAGTAACGTTCCACAGTCTAAATGAACACACAACTTGCACCATGATCGAAGGGCTTTGTATTGTAGCACATTCATTGTTAGCAAACTGATACTTAAAGAGAGGTTTAGTTTTTCCATAATGCAGTTATTTCACAGTGTAGTCTACTCTAAATAAATGTCTAGAAAGTTAATTACGTTTTGGCCTTTTTGAGGTTTGTTAACTTTTGCAAAGACTTACATCAAAGACAAGAACACTGCAGCATAGATTTGATTTCAATAATGTGATTATGTAATTATTTTGCACCTAGAACGTCTGTAGCATAAGTGGAAAAACGGCAATATTTGTTATACTATGTTTGTCTCAAATGTCACTTTGCGTGCATGTTTGTTGCTGGACTGCGCCCGATCCTATTTTCAAAATAATTGATATATTTTAGGGCTCAGTTGAGCAATTAATGCCATTTGGAATAACGGTTGTTCTGCTAATGTGTCGAGCAAATAACTTGAACGAAGTTTATAACGGTGAGCAACAGTACGGAGTTGGATTAATACACTTGCTTAGTGCTATTTTTCGGCATGCTTGTACCTGGCTTGATGACTGATCTATTACATGATATGTACAGCAGCAAATAACACATTTCTTACAGCTTCGCTGAGTCCAATACATTTTCAATTGCTTGTACATGTGAAATGTCTTAAAAGTATTTAATCTCATCGTATATTTGACGAATTCTATAATTGATATTTAATTATTTTTGTACTCTCAATCACACTTGTTAGGCAACACTTTTTCTAATTCGTATTTCTATGCGAACACAAGTCCGTACAGGACCCATGTATTTAACACCACACGTAACGCACGTTTGATCAGCTATAAAACAAATAATGTATGACGAGTTGCAAATAGTTGACTTGAACTGCAATCAGGTGTACCCTGTGGCAACTTGAACGGACCCATATTAGGGAATAGATGAACATTAAACCGGCTTTAATAAGATATTATTGCTTCACGATGAAATAAATGTGCCAACCTGTCACCACAGAAATGGGTTGATATACAGGATTCCAACAGACCAGATACGAATACTTATTGACTGTATATCCCATTCGATATTTTAAACTGAAGATAACTATTTTAAGATTGTATCATTCTGTGATATTTTATTGTCCAGTAATATTGCTACTATAACATTGTCGATGTTATAATAGTTAGGCCGAAAAATATCACCTGCCGCATAACCACATACCTTCAGGAAATTTGATGAACTTTGTGCTTGATTTCGGTTTTATAAATGTCAGAAAAAGTAAGCAACCCGCATAGATACATCTTGATTACACAGTATGGCACTATGTTAGTTTTGACAGTATGAAAACAAATGCTTGTTAATTTGGTTCATGTATTTTACAGAAAAAAAACGTATTTGCACCTTATGTGTATCTGATTGAATTTGCCTTTATTTAAGAGTCACTCATTTGGGTCAAGTACTCAGATTATAAGCACAATTTCTTCAAGGTAAATAATCGTAAAACATACATTTCATTTCAGTATACCTAATTTCGGTTTCCAATTGCAAATACCGTTACCCATCGCGATATCATTTTAACATACATTTACATTGAAAGGCAATATATCCGGATCGGGCTATTATACCTCACGAGACTAGCCAATACACTTTGACCATATACCTATATTTATCACTGACACACACAAATGATCGATTTTAGAACGACTTGTTCGTTACTGATTAACACTAATGCGGTGAAGGAGCATTATATAGAGCACTGGCTGTCTTGTCAACATGACACAAGCAAATATAGCTACACGCTCAGCCGACTTGCCGGTATTAAAAAGTACGCAAAGCTGCCGGTTAATAACAAGATTAAGTATGCGAGGATGGTGAAGGGCCAATACATGTTGTCTATGTCAAAACAATTGGAAACATGCTTACAATAATCCGTCAAATGTGATATTTATATAACATTTATGGTATTTATAAAACATGGGCTGTGCCAATCCTTATCAGGTAGCCATCGGAAGACGCTTATTAATCTATGCATAATGCAATTAAAGATGAGCGCTTGATTGTGCATGGTAATCAGAACGTTCGACTGGTTTGTTGCTTAATATTAAATAATTAAACTCATTTACGCGACGTATGTTTGTTCTGTATAATAAACAATATATCATAGGCATAAATCGGGGTATATGAAATTGTTCCCCCTCCTTGAATAATATTGTTACTCTGCCCTGGTAGCAATATTTACTATACCCCGTATACGCATATGATATTTATTTAATACAATACGTGCACACATTGTGGTGTATGCATATCGGAATCTAAATATCAATTCACGATTGTAAGCGATAAGTGCACGGGACGCTTATATATTATAAGAGTAGATAGTTGAAACAGTATGCTCTACTTATATGTATTCATCAATCAACAATAATAGAATGCTCAATGTAACACATGTATTAATTGAAACGTAGTTTTTAATGTGGATTTGCTCTAAGCGATGTTTAAAAATACACGATCAATGCTGCGTCTATGTGACAGTATTGAGTATCTTTTTAAGCTGCAGTGTATCTAAATAATGTCTCGATAACTCGACATATAACCAAACATCATTATTCACTGTTTTGATTACAGCCTATCAATCACTTTGACATTTAATTAATACAAATCTCGGAAATTGAAAAAGGATTAACTTTTTAATGCGATTATTGTTGTGTGCAGTTCCATGCATTTGACACAAAATTGCCAAAATGTATGCTAATAATTTCAAGGAATTTAGATCATTATAGATGATGAATACTTTGTAACTATATTGACTTCAACATATGATGAATTATTTGTATTAAGACATTTCGCATTTTGAGATATGTTTTTAAGTGACGCATACCTTGAGCAAATGAGTTGACTTTACAGAAGATATCTCCTAGAACCCATCCGTCGTTTAGATCATCCACAAGTCGAACCCAGGAACAACAGGCAGTCACCAAAAGGTCCGAAATAGCCAAATTCACGATGAAATAGTTTGTAGTAGTCTGCATTTGTTTGTTCATCGCAACAACAGTGATTATTAAAATATTTCCAAGCACAGCACATATCATTAAAATACTGTAAACTGTTAGTTTGATGACAATCTCCCAAATGGGGATATGTTTCAGATAACCGGGATATTCGAGTGATGACAAGTCATATTCTGAATCATTAGGAATCACTGTCACATTCCGTAGTAATACCTGGTTGTCGATTAATTCCATTGCCTAGAATTATCAAAATACTTGAACGGTGTAAGTGAGAATACACATATTGTGTCCGAAAACATGGTCACAGGTAAAATCTTCATCTTTCTTGAGATCTTACTACATTAACATCATATTGATAAAAGACGATAACGGTTTCAATCCGCTTAACGTTGGCGATGCTTAGCACTGTGAACAATGCGTGTCTCATTTCCAATCTAAAGTCATTTTTTACCGGATGATCATAGCGGTGTTTCCGATACTTACTGTAAACCTCGAACCTTTGATTGCACTACCATATGTCTTCAAGTGTGTCTGAATTAATTTGTTAAAGTATCTGTAACCTGACAATGCGGTTTAAATGAAAGAATTTCAAAATACTAAGTTACTTTCGTACGAAAGTCAAATTCCTGGAAAGTTCTTAGCGTTTATATAATATGTTAAAAACAATATGATGTATTAATTAATGTAATTCAATTAATTCTAAATATTAAGTATGTGCGAAAATGAAGTAATGTGTACACACTCACATGATGCGCGGACATATATATAATTAACGATTCAAATCATATTTTTTAGGAACAAACGATTTAAAAAAATCAGAGATGCACAACAGATGACCTTCATTTTGAATCAATTCGAAAGGAAACATCAATTTCAATATTATGTAATACAATCTTGCGCTACATAGATACATACTTTAGTCTATACTCCACATTAAACATTTATCACTTGCTATATCCTGAATATGATACGTGATTTGTTTATAGCACATTGTGGTCAAAGCAAATCATTCCAGATTGTATACGATTAATTAGATTTTATATTACGTCGTTCATTTGGTACGAATTTCTTTGCTGTGTTATTGCAAAAACCTCGCAATTGTGATCCCATAGACATAAAACACCTGGAAAAAGCAATCCATCTAATTTAATGCGTTGATTTACATTTAGTTAACGAACGGAACGAAATTTATATTTGCCTCAGGCTATGTTTCACTTTCATATAACACCATATTTTCAGGTCATCTAAACGAAATGATTGAGATAAAAACGTGATGTATGAGGTTATAAATAAACGAATATTACTGAATCGTTTTTATTTTTTCGTTGAATGTAATTATATATTCTGTAAAGAGCTATTACATTACGAACAAACCCCCATGAAATGTTAACACATTGGACTAAGTTTGTTTAGTATGTATAATCATGTTCTTTGTCTAACTTAAAGGTGAAGTTTGTTTTTGTGTGCTTTGTACACAACTGACACACACACTTACAATAAGTAAAAGTAGCTTGATATCACAAACGTTTCCATTTTGGTAATAAAATCGTTAATTGTGTTGTTTATTATATTCAACGTTGATACCTAGTGCAATACAATATGAAGACTTAATTGATCGCGTTCACAATTTTGACAAACATATTCTATAGAGTATATAATACTATTGATGACATTACAGTGATTGTATTCAATGTTATGGTCTAATTGTATTTCCTTTACGGTATATGTATTATACTGATATATACTGGCTATATTAGTATTACCATCCTGAACTACGACTATTCTTTAGATATAGTAAAGTCGTTTAAGTTAAGAATTACTTGCAAACCGACGATACCACCGGTTGTATCTTAATTTTGCAAGAGGTTCGTTTAAATGGTCGTTTACGCGGTAAAAAAATAATCAATACTCAATATACGATTTGTATGTGTATGTTGCTGTTAGGCCGACTGTCACAGAACGATGTATTATTACCAAATATACACATGTCAATAGCAAAAACATGTATACACATCTCTCGTCAGTGAATAATTAACCTCGTCTTGTGAAGCTGGTGGTCGTATTTTGTACATAAATGATGCCACGTTCTGACATTATATCAATACAACTTTGCATATTGGTATTCGTTAAAAATTGCATGTTCACATTTCTAAAAACACATACAATTAATAATCAATAGCAGAATGTTTAGAGCGATCCAAACAATGTAAGATTTAGCACATCGAACTTCTTACTTGAGTTATTTTATTATACAAAAATCGAATAGTATTACTCAATGTATTTCTCACAAATATTTAATTATAAACAACATGAGAGAAGGAGAGCAAACGTACCATCAGCAAAAAGGTCCTTTATTTATTGCAAGTTGAATAGTATATACATGCATAACAACCACATATTATTTATTACGTGTATAAACATAAATTGCTACTTTTATATGAATAACATCGGTGTCTGAAATGTGATCGCTTGACATCCGCAGTAATGAATGCCATGTAACATCTGCAGCTTTCTAAGGATACGTTAATTGATAATTTGCTAAGCCTTTTATCTTTATATGTAAGCGCCATTTAACGTTTCATGTTCGACCCTTTGCGATTCAATATATATATATATATATATATATATATATATATANATTTAAATCGCGATTACCGTATTGGTTGTAAGTACGTACATTGTTTATGAGTGTGGCATGCGTATATATATATATATATATATATTTATGCCACGCCTTATACCTGCCTGCAATTTGTGCTGATATGCAAACACCCTATATGCGAACAATAAAGCATCGTGCTGTTATATTCTGTTAACGTGTAGGTTAATTACATAATGAGGCAATTCTCTCTAATGGGCGATAAATTAATTAACCAACAATTCAAACTCTAATTCAGATCGAAAAAATTACGTAAATTGACTTCCCCGGTATTTCTGACAGTAAGTTATGTTAAGTGTTTGAAGTGCACTTTGTTTCCTCATTTCTCTTTGCAAAGTGTGTTCGGTTGCAAAAAGCATGTTTCACATTAAATAACACATATATATACATTTTATCCTATCAATAGAATTCATTGTGCTTTGTTTATACGACTTAATTCATTTCATTGTCCTTTGATGTAATATGTGACAACGATTGCTGGCCATGTCGAATTAGTTATTACAATTACTCAAGATATAATTAAAACATATGAGCCTCGCTCTGTGCAAATGCGGTTGAAAGCACGTGCGTAAAGTGTCGTCCCGCTTTTATTGTATTTTTTTTTCATTGGATTGTACAGGCTAATCTGGAACGACACATTTCGCACTTGCTTTAAACCCCCTTTTGAATTGATTGAAGACCGATGTTGTGCACTAGTGTTTTAAACACGCACATCAATCACAATGCAATACAGGCTGGTTAGGATATGATAACGTTGTATTATTATTCGTATGAAATGTTCAATGACATGACAACATCAACATTTCTTTTTAAGTGTTATGTGTTATAACTGTTTACCATGTTTTCTTTTAAGCTTTATTTTGTTATCCAATTCCAATGCTAAATTGAGTGTCTATACAACTTGTCACGATTTAAGTTCCCCACATCTGACATGCGATCACACTACATTAAAACCTTGTTATTACGGGTTTAATATAATTAACATTAATTCGTGCTGCTTAACTTCCTTACACCAGAATAATATTAATGTAACACACGCTTTTCAATGGTAAACATTAAGTTTTACATTGTTAAGATATAATCAGATCACAAAATAATGGATAACATTATATTTTCTTTAACATCCCTCATGGGCCTTAATACGTCATGATTTATCCTATGATTGATCAATTCCCAATACCGGTGATTATATCGTCGTGTAGTTAACAAACGTTCCGTTCCGATAGCATTTGCGTTGATGTGATTTGTTCACATTAATATATATGGGACAAGCAATCGTATATTAAATCATGTACATATATAGCGAACAACACTCAAGCGTGACCACTGAACAGGTTTGCACTTTAATCGATTGCTGAAAGACTGTTACTGTTACAAAAAAGTAGGGAAAAAAAACATTATAATAAATGATGGGTTAGTCATGATTCCGTTTCAATATGTCAATGTGTCTTTTAATACCGACCATAATACTAATTTGATTAGGCACATGAACAAAGTCATTCCGTCTGTTACGATCTGTTCGTCAATTTATCGTTAACTAATTTTTAGCGTATACATGCTTCAAATCAATATATCAGTAATGCCAATTGTACGTTAAACCATTTTAAGATTGTATCATTCTGTGATATTGTATTGCCCAGTAATATTCCTACTTTAACAGTGTCGATGTTATAATAGTTAGGCCGAAAACTATCACCTGTCGCATAACCACATACCTTCAGGAAATTTGAGGAACTTTATACTTGATTTCGGTTTTATAAATGTCAGGAAAAAAGTAAGCAAACCGCATAGATACATCTTGATTACACAGTATGGCATTATGTAAGTTTTGACAGTGTGAAAACAAATTCTTGTTAATTTGGTTAATGTATTTTACAGAACAATTTTTTTCTATCACCTTACGTGTATATCTTAAAATCGTTAATAATGATCTGATGCCTTTATTTAAGAGTCACTCATGTGGGTCAAGGACTCAGACTATAAGAACAATTTCTCCAAGGTAAATAATCGTAAAAAATGCATTTCCTTTCAGTATACCTAATTTCGGTTTCCTATTGCAAATACCGTTACCTATCGCGATATCATTTTAAAATATATTTTCCTTGAAAGGCAATTTATCCTGCCACATGCATTTAAATTAGCCTGATAATCAGGAAACATAATAACTCGAAAGTTATTATGCTAGTTGACCACGTGACCTCGACTATCCGTCAGTCGATCTCCGGTGACGGACTACTTTTTTCTATTAATAACATACCAAATACATGTAAAGTACTGTAACCTTTGAAATTTATTTAGACGCATCACGATAGTTATCGTTTATATAACATTTCATCCTATTGTGTTTCTTCTTTAAAATAAATATCCGAACCAGCTTTCCGTATTTTATTTTCATTACTGGATTACGCAATTTATGACGTATCTGGTGTGACGTCATTTCGGTGTCGAAACATTTTGGGACAACAATATGGACGTAAACAGTAACATATTTGTTTAAAGCATCGAACGAATCCAAAACGTATTTCGGATTGTGTGTTTGTCATGCATAACACCATAAGAACAGACACTGGAAGTGTATATCGTTGTAACTTTATTGTTATTAGCATTGGATTAAAGTTGCCACTGAGGAAAGCGTGTCGTGTACTTAAATTAGTTGTTAAATGACTCCTGTCAAAGCTCAGATAATGGCATTAATCTAGTCAACAGCATAGTGTCAGCTGCAATCGATATTTTAATTATCCAAATAATGTCCTACGTGTAATTAAAAATATTCCCGATTATGTTTTTTATTTGTGGCTCAATTTCATTTATATCCGTTGACTTACACTAAATTTGAAAACCATTTTGTTCAATTGAATGTTCTCAAATAAAATTGAGTTTCTGTTTTGCTGTTGCATATTTTTTCGAATTCTAACAATAAAAATATCGCATTCTCGATTCGTTTTTAATTTCTTCTCATATTTTCAATAGGAAAGTATTAAACGGAACGGTTTAATTTGGAACTAATGTTTACTTGACAAAAAAAGGTATTTATTCGGTAGTTAGGAATGTTGCGTACATGTAGGAGGCACGACCAGAATACTTATTTTGTTATGTCAATAAATCATTCGTCTTTGATTCGGCTCACCTGATAAATTACTCCGCCTTGCCAGATAACCATTCTCCATCCACGTCTCCAACCTATTATTTTCTATATATCTGGATCGGGCTATTATATCTCACAAGACTAGCCAATACACTTTGACCATATACCTAGTATGTATGCATTATCAGTGACAAACACAAAAGATCGACGTGTGTATTACTGATTACCACTAATGCGGTGCAGGAGCGTAATATAGAGCTCATGCCGTCTAGTCAACATGACACAAGCAAATATAGCAACACGCTCAGTCGACATGCCGGTATTGAAAAGTACGCAAAGCTGCCGGTTAATAACACGATTAAGTACGCGTGGATGGTGAAGGGCAAATACATGTTTGTTATGTCAAAACAATTGGAAACATGCTAACAATAATCCGTCAAATGTGATATTTATGTAACATTTATGATATTTATATAGCATACCGTGCATGGGCCTAAACAAGTAATGCGGGTTTTCTGAAAATTCGCATCAGGTAACATCGGAAGGCTCTTATTAAAATATGCATTATACATTGATCGATGCTCGCTTGATTTTGCATGGAATTGGGAGCGTTTGGCTGGTTTGTTGTTTAATATTAGAATAAGTAAACTCATGTTAGGGAAGTCTGTTTGTTCTGTATAATACACAACAAATCATAGGCATATGTCGGAGTATATTAAATTGTGCCCCACCCCGTNATAATGATACCCCGTATACGCATATGATATTTATTTAATATAATACGTACACAAATTGTGGTGTATGCATATAGTGAACTAAATATTAATTCACGAATGTAAGCGATATGTGCACTTGATGCTTATATATTATAAGAGAAGATAATTGAAACAGAGTGCTCTTATTATATGAAACAATCAATCAACAATAATAGAATATTCAATTTAACACATGTTTAAATTGAAACGTAGTTTTTAATGTGGATTTGTTCCAAGCGATGTTTGAAAATACACGATCAATGCTGCGTCTATGTGACAGTATTTAGTATCTTTTTAAGCTGCAGTGTATCTAAATACTGTCTCGATAACTCGACATATAACCAAACATCCTTCTTCATGGTTATGAGTACAGCCTATTAATTCATTTGACATTTAATTAATACAAACATTAGGAACAGAAAAAGGATTCACTTTTTTTACGATTATTGTTGTGTACAGTGCCATGCATGTGACACAGAAATGACAAAATATATGCTAATTATTGCAAGGAATTCAACCATGAATGATGATAATACTTTCTAACTATATTGAATTCAACATCTTATGCCTTATATGTATAAAGACATTTCGTATTTTTAGATATGTTTTTAAGTGACGCATACCTTGAGCAAATGAGTTGACTTTACAGAAGATATCTCCTAGTACCCATCCGTCGTTTCGATTATCCACAAGTCGTACCCAGGAACAACAGGCAGTCACCAAAAGGTCCGAAATCGCCAAATTCACGATGAAATAGTTTGTAGTTGTATGCATTCGTTCGTTCCGCGCAACAACAATGATTATTTAAATATTTCCAAGCACAGCACATATCATGAAGATACTGTAGAATGTTATTGTGATGACAATCTCCCAAATGGGGATATGTTTCAGATAACCGGGATATTCGAGTGATGACAAATCATATTCAGAATCATTATGAATCACTGTCACATTCCGTAGTAATACCTGGTTCTCGGTACATTCCATTGCCTGCAAGTATCAAAACACTTGAACTTTGTAATTGAGAAAACACATACTGTGTCCGTTAACATGGTCACAGGTTAAATGTACATCTGTCTTGACATCTTACAACATAAACACCATATTGATGAAAGGCGATAACGGTTTTATTCCGATTAACGTTGGCGATGTTTAGCACTGTGCACAGCATGTGTTGCATTTCCAATCTTAAGTAATTTATTTACCGGATGATCATAGCGGTGTTGTAACAATTCCCGATACTAATTGGGAACTTCGAACGGGTGTGATTGCACTCACATATAGCTTCAAGTTTGTCTGAATTAATATGTGCAAGTATATTTTGACATGACAAAGTGGTTTAGAAAAAGGATTTGCACAATACTTAGTTACTAACGAAGGCAAGTCAAGTTCATGGAAAGTTATTAACATTTTACAATATGTTATACACAATATGATGTATATTTTTATGTAATTTTATTAATTTTAAATATTAAGTATGTGCGGAAATCAATTTGTGTGTACACACTCACATGCGCGGATATGTTCGTGTATCACAATATATTATATCAACCGTAACTTATTCATTGTTTAATTAATTAATCCGATTTTGGCAACATGGTGTATCGCAGTTTATTTATTTCTCTATGTTATTGTATGAAATATTTCATCGAGTGTTAACGTCTCATATATATTATCATATTAATTTTGGGAGGCTGCTGACATACTAGTTAACTAAATGTCTTATTAATTGCAGAAAAGCCATTTTATTACAATGCGTTGCGTTTTTCTTTCGTTACATATCATGTGTGACGCCGCCTCACATACCAGTGCACTGATAATTTAGAACGCTATATGAGAATTCAGATGTCAGAGAAATATAGAACAATCTAAATTTAAGCTGCCCTATCGTACCATAGAGAATGAGGTCATTTATTTATGACAAGTGATCAATGTCCCAAAGGTGGTACTATTCAAGTTTATAACCCTTTCACTACTCCATGTGTAAGTCAGTGCAAAACAGTTGTAACCTTTCAGGACGATACAATAAGAAAAAGTATCAAAGAATGAACTATATGTCGTCCTTAATATATAAATTCATATTAATTATAAATATTATTTTATATTAATGTATATATATATATATATANACAAAATAAACTATTCAAATCATATTATTAAGGAAAAATTTGTTAAAAAATATGAAATGCACAACACATGAACTACATGTTGATTCAATGAAAGGAAACATTAATTCCAATATAACGTAATCCAATCTTGCGCTACATAGATAAGCACTTTAGTATATACTCAACATTACACTTTTGTCACTTGATATATCCTGACTATGATACGCGATAAGTTTACATCACATTGTGGTCAAAGTAAATCATTTAAACTTGTATACACTTAATTAGATTTCATATTACTTCGTACATTTCGTACGAACTTCTTTGCCTGTGTTATTGCAAAAACCTCGCAATTGTGATCCCATTGACATAAACCACTTGGAAAGAACAATCCATCTCAACTAATGCGCTGATGTACATTAAGTTAACGAACGGTATGAAATTAAGATTGGCCTCAGGCTATATTTCACTGTCGAATGACACTATATGTTAAGGTCATCTAAACGAAATGATATTTATTTACAAGTGATGAATGGGATTATAAAGAAACGTATATTGCTGAATTGTATTTGTAATTTCTTTGAATGTAATTGAATTTTATGTAACGAGCTATTACATAATGAACAAACCCCGATAAAATGTTAACATATTGCACTTACTAGTTTTGAATGTATAATCATGCTAATTGTGCATCGTCAAACTTGTTTTTGTGTGTTTGTTATGTACAAAACGGACATTTTTTAGAAAACGTTGCTTGATATAACAAACGTTTGCATTGTGGTTATACAATTGCTTGTTGTGTTCTGTATTATATTCCATGTTGATATCTAGTGCAATACAATATTTAGGCAATTCAGACTTAATTGATCTTTAACACAATGTTGACAAACATATTATAAAGAGATCACAACACTACTGATGACATAACAGTGATAATATTTAATGGTATGGTCTAATAGTATTTCCTCTACGGTATATGTATTATACTTATATATAATGGCTATACTATTATTACAATTCTAAACTATACCAATTAACAACATAAACATAGTATTGGTTAGAACATACATACTTACGATAAACATTTACACAAACAAGCAGTTGTAAATAAGGTGAAAATGTCAATCACTTTGTATTTGTTACACAGTAGTAAATTACCAGTAAAATAATATCACGAGAAATTTCAAATATGACAGAAAAAACAACAGTTTTACGATACGTCATAGTGCCATTTATCAAAGGGACAACGACAACTATTAATGTGAACAATTGCAAACGATGAACTAAAAAGACGACTATTGCAGATCCCTAAGGATATAACTTATAAGGGAACATGTTTGGCAATGCGCATTTGTGTGTGGAAATATTATATTGGTATATTTATATTCATCATACAACCAAAATTAATGTGAACTTAATGCAAATCTACAGAGGTTTAATATATTCATGTCTTAATGGCTTATAATAAGGAAGTGTATATATATCTTGATCTCAGCAATTACTTTTGCAAAAAAAATAATCTTTCCTTATATATATTCAGCGCAGTCCTCACGTTCACCAACTCATTCGAACACATTCAGACAATTGGTCACATAATAAAATACTGGCAGATGGTATAAATAATGTATCATCTGAAAGATTTTTTTTCTAAATTCTGTATCAAAGTTAAAAAAAAACAGGCGAGGACTATATGATACTATTTCCTATGTACGTATTTTAATTTTACTTGATACAAAATGAATCAATGTCGAATAAGTCATACACATCGTTATTCATCAATCAAGATTTATGCAATTACAAAAGCTCCATATAAGGAACGAATAACAATAAAAATCGTCAGTGTTTTCAGACAAATAATACCATCTTGTAACGCAACGTTTTATTTGAATACTACTAAGCTCATGCCATAGTCATGCTTACCCCATGCGCAAACACGTATGTATACAACTTATTCGTGAGTGTGTTGAAGATAAAACGAAGTTTCTGGTGAGCTATAATTCACTGCTGATGTCAGCATACCCAACGCACAGACAATTCTTCATACATAAATTGGCAATACAACGACCACATCGGAAGTGCCTACACTATAATCAAGCCATTTACTTATTTGCACTCATTGTATTTTTTCTTTTATACTTAAACACACATTATTCTGATATTAACGTTGATTTGCCAGTGGTAATAAGGCTTTATACACTGCAACCGGATACCGTCTTAGCAACAGGTAATGAACCTGTGATTATACTAATTGTTTTTATCGCTTTCATTAGCCGTAAACCTCAGATGCGTTTTTGTTGATACGGATAATACTTCTGGATTAATGAAGTATTAAAATTGTTATTCCACATTCCTTTTACCGCAAACTAAGTAGTTATTTTTTTAATTCCTAGTTTGTATCTTGTAACATGCATGAATACATGTATATTTTTGTGTTAACATGCAGTTTGTACATACTGTTCACCTGGAACACAATCTGCGTGCTTAAGTAATAAGTAGAATATACTATTATCTGAACTGATTTAAAGTGACATTAAAAAAAAAACGAGTCTTTTTGTGCTTTCTATAATGTCAGTTGATTCATTTTAATTGCAAAACTACTTCCGCCGTTACTGACAGTGGTGTAAACTGCAAGCACACAGGATAATATGACTTGATGTCCTAGAATATTCTTTTGCGCGATATGCGTTAGATAAAAGATATAAATATATAAACTATTATTATACGAAAATTTATTTAATCGACCTTATCAATTACATATTAGGTATTGGCCGCAAAAACCGATATAATACACTTGATTCGATGAACAGTAAATGTTCGCCGGTAACACAGTCATCTCACATGGAATAAGACCTAATGTTTAGATGCACATTTATTATGCCACTAGTGCACAATTACATAGGAGACGTTGACATGATATTTTAAAGTGTTATCGGATACCCCATCCGATAACGCTTTTAAACTATCAATATCCGTTTTTAAACTCCGCCCACATTTGGTTTAATCAATGAATATATTAGCGTTCAATGTTTTAGTCCCGCCCATTCTGAGAACTACTTGTTGTAGGTGTGGAATGTCGCTTATTTCGTAAAAATGTAAACAAACAATGCGATTCATATTTTATTCAGAACATAAATAAAAAAGCAGTATTTTTTTTCAAAAAACAAAACTAACCATTTATTAAGTATATACACAAAAGGAAATATGAATAAAATGAATGGAAAAAAATAAACAAATACAAATTTGGACCGCTATCATTTATTTGCTGCAGACGAACTCAAATTAAAACAATAATGATAAACATTTCACTTTACACAAATAGACTTAGATTCTAACACGTTTTAAATTAAAAAAAAAAAAAAACATGACAGATTTTATCAAAAGAAGAATTTAGAACGAATATACACTAACCATCTTTTCTAAGATTATATATAAAAAATATCATAACTAATACTTTACAAATGCAAAAGCTTTCATTTTTTGTGTCATTCTTATAAAAAGCAAGACAGACATTTCAATATCATACACAATGAATTAACATTGACAAAGTAAAATACTTAATTCAAGATTAAGTTACTTTATTAATACCTGCCATGTCTAATGATTCACGACTATTTCAAGTGTCTGAAATCAAAATTGCACATATAAAATGGTTTTGTCTCCACAACCAAACAAGAAATTTTTTGTAGTCAACCTGAAAATAAAATAAAAAAGCCTTTATAAAAAACATCATCAAACACTTATTGCACAACTGCTTTAATAATACAAAATTCTAGATCTATACATTTTTATTAAACTATATACTATATAGTTGAATTTAGATTTATAACATGCAAAGATTAAACAATAACATAAAGAATAAAAAAACTACTCTCAAAAATAAATTTGTTGACAAAAAAGTATTACCTTTCCGAAAAATTAATTAGATGGGTTGATGTGAAGCTGTGCCGGGATGCAGGGCTGGGGGAGAATATCTTGAGTTGGTTGAGAGGCAGAGAAAGACTCAGACCAGTGCAACTGACAATGGTAGAACTGTGCCGCCAAGAATTTGGGCAAATGAGCATGACCCATGGAAATGTGTGGTCACAACTTTCTGCCATAAAAAGAAAAACACTATTTTAATAAAATAAAACAAATCCAACATGAGATAAAATTTCAAAAAATAAGAGTTTATTAATAACATTTTTTAGCAAAACTTGAACAAATACAACTTAAATAGACACAATATTATGATAACAAAATCAAAATGTATAAACGCCACTGTATATAAAAAATAATTCAGAATTTCTTTAAACTTGAAATATTTTTATAATCGACTCAGGGCTTTTAATCCTTATTAACAGAATAGGCTCTTTTTACAAATTAGAGGAATTTGCGACTCACATTTTTACAATTTAAAGGAGTTCACGACTCAAATATTCACAATTTAAAAAAGTTTGCAACTAATTTTCTTACAATTTTAAACAGTGATTTGCTCTTGTTTTCACAATGTTGATCAGTGCTCAACACAATTTTGAACAGTTTGAGACTCATTTTTTTCACAATTTTAAATGAAGAGTGCGCAACTAATTTTTTCCACCAATTTTGAACAGTGCGCGACTCATTTTGTTTTCAAATTTGTAAAGCGCATGACTCTTTTATTCACAATTTTGAACAGTGCGCGACTCATTTTTCCCCAATTTTGAAAGACCAGTGCGTGACTCATGTTTTTCCCATTGAACATTGCGCAACTCACTTTTCCAAATTTTGTACAGCGCAGTACTCATTTTTTCACAATTTTGAACAGTGCGCGACACATTATTTCAAAATAATTTTAAGAGTTCGCGACTCATCATTTTTCAACAATTTTGAATTAACAGTGCGCAACTCAATTTTTTCAAATTCTGAACAGTGCACGCCTCATTTTTTTTTGTTCAGCGCATAACTCATTTATTCACAATTTTAAACAGTGCGCGACTCATTTTTCTGCAATTTTGAATGAACAGTGCACTACTCATCTTTACCCCAATTTTGAACAGTGCGCGACTCATTTAGTTCAAATTGTGTACAGCCAGTGACTCTTTTTTTTACAATTTTGAACAGTGCGCCACTCATTATTTGAAATTGATACGAGTTTGCGACTCATTTTTCCACAATTTTCAATGAAAACTGAGCGACTCCTTTTTCCCCACATTTTGAACAGTGCTAGACTATTTTTTTTTTCATTTTTTTTTTACAGCGCGTAACTCATTTTTTCACTATTTTAAACAGTGCGCGACTCATTTTTCCACACCTTTGAATGAACAGTGCGTGACAGTAGGACCACTGCCACTGATCGTTGGTTCATCAGCATGAGAATGGGTGTACAACATAGCACAAATAATTAAAATTTGAATGTGTACATGTATAACAATGAAACTTACCAACCACTTGGCAAGAAAACTTATGGTGCAGAAGCTGCGGGATTCAGGATGCTCTCCCAAACATATTATGCAGATCAGTGGTCACAAAGGGAGGCAACTTATGTTGGGATTATCTCAGTTAACCTCAGCAATATATGTCTTCATACACAAAAATATGTTAATTGATTCTGTCAGTCACTCGAATTGTTAACAGCAATTAATCCATCATTTCACCCAGAAAGTCTCAAAACACGATGTGAAACCAAAGCGTTTCGTGTCACACACAGCTGACAGCGTCGCTGAATCTTGCACAAAAGCAGCTTCTTTAGGAAGTTCCGGCAACTCGAAATCCACAAGCAGTATCGTTCCCCACCCACTTTGACTTCGCACGTGCAGGGCTGTTTTTCGAGGAAACCGTTAACATCTCACAACTTAACGTATACTAGGGAGATGGACAAGTTGAAAAATAAATCACTATTATCAATTCCAATGCGAGAATTCCGTAAAAACCCCGTTCCATTTTGTTACTGTCTTTATTGTTTCAACTTTTCACACAACAGTCTACACATTCGCATTGAGTTTGAAAATAGCCGTACGTGTAAGTACATGTACATGTCGAATGTGTTTTCATAAAAAATATTGTGAATGTATGTTTAGTGGAGAAATCGTAATTTAAACTTTTAGTTTAAACCTATTCATTTTAGCTCGATTGCATCGAAAGCCGTAGGCTTATATTAATGCTCTCGAGTCCGTTTCCTGGGACTAGAACCAGTACTTGGTGTCTTTGGGGGAGATCAAAGGATCGCTCCCAGTGGGGTTCGAACCCATGACCTCCCGATCGCTAGGCGGACACCATATCCACTACGCCACGGCGAATATTAATATTATATTTAAACTATTGATTTCTCACTTGATTTTTTTTATTTTGTTAAATTATGTGCGTTAAAATATTTTTGTTTGTTGTTTACTTGCGAACTATTTTGTATGAATATGCATTGCAGAATTCGCCCATGTAGCGGATGTAATCAGGCCGCTTTATTTGCATATTTTACTACCGTACATCAATACAATTATGCAGTTGTTTGTTTTTGATTATCTTGTTTATATTTTCTTATTTGATTTAAATGTGGCGTAATAAATAGAATATATGGTTGATGACTTTTGATATCATGTGATATCACAATCGTCCAATATGGCGTGTGAAAAGGCTCGGCAAGCCTCGCCTTTTCCTACGCCATATCAGCCTCGTCTGATATCACATGATATCAAAAGTCACCAACCATATATTCTCTATATACTGGTATTAATAGTTTTTCTTGTGTTTCCTATGGTACATTGTGGACATATTTATCACTCTACATTGTTTGATCATTATAATGCCCATTTATACATTTACAAGTAACATAATTCAGACCAGAAGCATACACTGTTGCACGGTTCGTATATCAGTTAGGGCGTTTCAAGTTCCAATTTTGTGAGCATTTATTTGTATAAAATCATTCTTTACATATGCGTCTAGACATAGAAATATCTTCTTAAAAGTACAGAATAAAGTGATGTATTTGAACAAATCCAAAGATAATCGCCTAACCGGGAAATAGATGAAAAATCGGCCTGATCTATGAGTAAAACATGCTGTCACTTTCAGACCTTGTTGAATAGTATTGCCCATTATACAACTGATTGGAATAATACGCCTATTGGAGCATTGCTGAATTAATGATTCGGCAGTATTGTCTAAATAAGCTCTTATTTGACATGAACACGCATTAACCGATGCTACCTCAATCATGTCAATATAACAAAGCAGCTTTCTGTTATCGTAAGCAAACATCAACTTAGACTTCAAATCTGTGCGCAAACAACGAATTTTTCTCCCTGATATTTGAACGCGACATTTGTATAACGTTGATCATGGTAAATAAATATCGTGTTTCCTTCGATAAACATATACAAGTTTAAAATGGATACATTTACTACCCACAATGCATTATATTACTTACTTAAATTATTTAAGTGAATGGTTTCGTTATCACACTGTTCAAACGTAAGGAAAAGTTTTCCTTTTCACGAATTAAATGTCTTCCATTAACATTGATCGATCACTATAATGTCAAATGCGAATAGGAATTGCCATGTTCTTACATATACACTGTTGTATTTATAAGTTATAGTAAGGCAAATACTTTTTCCATAAAAACCTTATTTGGATTATATACGACGTAGAACATAAATCTAATTCGAGAAATTGTAGCGACGCTTTATTTTGCTCACTATATTGGTTACAAGCAGTACTGATCTAGTTGTTAATTTTAATAAATACACAACGATTTACAATATAACCCTACTTCCATGGTATAACTATTGTATTCACTTTTTTTTATTCTTAACGTATTGCTGGTCTAAATACAAATAAAATGTTATGGTGATTTGTTTTGTGTTATAACACTGACATTTCAATAGATATGTTCAACAAATGAGAGCTGGGACAGTTAACATTGCCAACTGGAAAAATAAATTGATAACGTCAATTTGACATTTTATTTTAAAACAAAACACCAGCATAAGCTGTGGTAAATGTACTCGACACAAATACACAGTCTGTACCTATTACATAGCCAAGTATGAATAAGTTAAAATATGAAAATAATGATTTTAACTTAGACAATTCTGCATTTCCAGAACATGACCTACCTTTATCTGTTGAGGAAGTTAACTTTGCAGTAAAACATTTAAAACGAAATAAATCGTCGGGAAGTGATTGTATTTTGAACGAATATTTTATTGAATGCAGTGATATTTTATCAACCCATTTGTGTGATGTGTTTAACGGTATTTTTGTATCGGGAATTTTTCCCGATAAGTGGACAGAAGGGGTAATAATCCCTTTGCATAAAAAAGGTGCTGTTAGTGATGTGAATAATTATAGAGGGATTACTTTAGTTCGTTGCTTTTCAAAAGTATGTACCACGATTTTAAACATCTTAAATGTTTAAGTCTGGTATAAAAGGTAAATTGCTTAGAATAGTGAAGGATATGTATGCACATGTTAAGTCACGTGTTAAATCATGTTCATCGTATTCAGATTATTTTAGTTATGCGGTTGGACTGAGGCAAGGGAAGGTAATGTCGCCGATTTTGTTTTCTTTATTTGTTGAGGATCTTGAACTTTACCTACAAGACAACATTAACTCTGGTTTGAATATAGATGATATTATGTTAATTTTATTATTATTTGCCGATGACATGGCTATTTTAGGCAACTCACCTGCTGAAGTTCAAGCACATTTAGAAAACTTATATTTATATTGCAATTCTTGGGGACTTAATATTAACACTGCGAAAACGACGATTATGGTAATTTGGAAGAGGGGAGGATTAAAAGAAAACGAAAAATAGACATACAATGGTAATGCTTTTGAAGTGGTTGATAACTTTAACTTTTTAGGAACGGTTTTGAATTATAACGGGAAATGTAAAATTAAACCAGGAACGTTTGGTTGGTAAGGCCCTTAAGGCAATGAATACATTATTGTTTAAATGCAATGATTTTGACATAAAACCAAAATAATTTTGTCAGTTGTTCGACTCTTTTGTTGGCTCCATATTAATTTATGCTTCAGAAGTATGGGAATTCACAAAGTCAGATGATATTGAACGCATACATTTAACATTGTGTAAACGATTGTTACAGGTCAAAATAAATACATGTAATGTAGCTGTATATGGAGAATTAGGTAGATATCCATTGTATGTAAACAGGTTCGTTAAAATTATCAAATACTGGTTTAAAATTATTAACAATGAAAATATCATAATGCAAATTGTTTACAAACAAGCTTTAAACGATTGTAATAGAGGTTGTACAAATTGGGTCTCAAATGTCAAGAACGTGTTAAATAATTTTGGATTTGGCTATGTATTTGAAAATCCAAACGTTGTACACGTTAATAGTTTTATTAGCGAGTTCAAATGTAGACTTGTAGATAACCTTAAACAGTAGTGGTATGGTAAAATGAATAACAGTTCTGTATAAGATATGTATACAGTTTTTAAAACCTCTTTGGTATATGAAGAATATTTAGACTTACTTCCTAGACGTCTGCGCTTATTTTTTGTAAGATTAAGAGTGTCTGCACACCCGTTGAGGATCCAAACTGGCAGATACGCTCAGAATAACATACCAAGGAATGAACGTTATTGTTTATGTTGTAATGAATTTGATTTAGAAGATGAATTATATATGTATATGCCGCTGTTTCACTGATTAAGAAATATTAGCAGTATATTTTATATCAACCCATCTGTGTATACATTACACAATTTGTTAGTTTCATGTGATAAAACAGTAATTTCTAACTGATATAAATAAGCTTTTGTTATAAGAAATACGATTCTTAATAATACTGTTTAATAAATTTCAGTACCGCTTTGCCAGAACCTATGTGTTCTTGCAACTTATTGTGTTTATTTGTATGTGTACTCCTACATGACTATGTCTATGTTATGTAATGTTTTGTTGTTAAACATATTTAAGTCACAGAAACAAATGTGTATATGTAAGTATGACGACGATTTACTTTGTATAAGTCTGAATAAATTATCTGTCTGTCTGTCTGTCTTTTAAACTTAATCATAAAGCCTAACTTTAATAATATTATATAATAATAATACTGTATAATTCACGTTTTGTTTTAAATTGTCCATGCAGATAACAGTTATTTACTTCCCATTGAAAAGGTCAAATTAATGAAAAGATTCGTTGGTGTCTTAAACTGGATGGTCGAATTTAAAGTCTTTCGAAGATACGTTGAATGTCAATTACTTTCCAGACAGAATAGATCAAAAACTTCGTGAACTTGTGCTTAGGGCGTTAGCAGAAGGAATGGGATGTCGAAGGTTTGAGCCTCTACGGAACAAGTTTTACATGACCAGAATTTAGTTATATCGACGAGTTCCGATCGCCTTCCTGCCAAAAAACCGGCATATAGGATATGAATCTGGAGTAAAACATGTTCATACATGCATCATAAGTTCAACTAAAGTGCACTTGGGGTGACACTATAATAATTAAACACTTTGCTTTACTTTTACTTCAGTGTACACAATTATTATACCGTCAGAATTTAAGTAAATAGTTTGAATGTCATCTAAAATGTCTCCGAAATGAAAGATCGAGAACAAACATGGGTTGCGCTATTTTGTACCACGTCCGAGACCGTTATCCGTCGTGATGGCACACACCATGTGACTAATATGTATACGTATGGAACAATAATTAACTATCGTAAGAGTATTTTTTCCATTTCCTAAACCAATGTTTAACACCATTCTAAAATGTATAAACTACAAGTAGAAAGGTTTAATAAGGTGATTCAGTTTTGTTCAATATATGATCGTAATTAAAGACCAGGAGTGGTACAAAAAGTATCTTTAATGTCCGTTGACATTAATGAGTATAATAAACGGAATAACATACAAAATCAAGTAGTACGACTTATAGAATGACACCATCGTTCAGACTTCATATTAATATTTGTACTAAATGATTACCAATTTTGAAAGCTTTATGGACAGAACGTTAAATCATACGCCAAACAGTGGAGACATTTAAGTATCCCTGAAAACTGGTAAAACAATTGCTTATTGATATTAATGTTTTTAAAAGGGCTTAATACCTTGAAAGAAATATTTATTATGTACTCTGTCAATATTTGCTACTTTTGAAATCGGTTTACTGTTTAATAATTTGAATAACATCCTGAACAGATGGATAATTCAAAATGCCTTTAACATGTTTAAAATTCAAAAAAACTTTCTAAGGTTTTGACTTTTCTAATATTTTGGATATTGTTAGTACATTCGTGTGTAAATGGAATGAACGCATGCACGTAAGCAGTATATGCCTTATATTGAATAATAATAATAATAATACAAGAGTTGTTCGTCGTAATGATTAGGTGCTTCGTGCAAAAAATGCTTGTAATCAAGCAAAAATGGTTTGGTGATGTGTGAATGTGCTAATATATACTATAATCCACAGAAAATAGTCAACAGGAAATTTCTAGGCATTAATAACAATTCGAGACGGTTAACGCATTTGATATGGAACCACCATGTTTAATTTTTTGAAGGCGCATTTTTATTCATGACAATATAGTCAAATGTATACTCATATGTGCCGAAAGACATAGTTCCATGATGATGCCTGACAAACATTTCGCTTAGAACATGGGTGATTAAGCAGTTTATAACGACCATATAGACAATTCCAACAATTCAAATGTGATCAAGTCATTTAAGTTTCTTGTAGCCGATGTTTCTTCTTGCATAATTAAGCGCATGTTCATGATTTAAACTGATCATGTTAATCGTTCTTTATAATATATGTTATTATGCGATTTTCTTGCAAAAGCTAAAACATATACATATTATACACGTATATTGCATCCAATCTGTCAACATTGAACTTAAACGTTTAAGCGCTTGTTTAATATTTAGACCTATCATATTATGACAAAAAGCTTGTAAATATTTTAACCGAATCAGAAAATCAATATATCAGGTAGTACGTATCTGTTGCTTTAGATACCCACTTATTAGCGAGCAAGTAAACTGAATTTATAGTAATTACTTGTAACGCGTCCATTCGTTCTTTACACCAAACTGCTAAAAGGCTGATACTTGTGTATATGTGTGGGTTTAACTATGAATGTGTGCATGTCTTTTAACTTCACGCTGAACAGTGTACAGTGGGCAGTATGTTTGTTTCGTACAAACTGCGTTTAGATCTGTACTTTGTAGACTTTTTTCATGCTTTACCATACTCATTTTGTTCATCTATAAAAAAAATGTTTAGGCTTCACAATAAATTCATCTTCGTTGGTGTACTTTTGGTCTTATCAACATTGGGGGAAAATATGACATTGCTGTAAAACATGATAAAAGTTTGGTCAATATTACATTGTAAAATTGGATTTAGAAAAGCATATGTATCAAATGTAAACGTATTCAAAGCGAACGGTGCAAGTATTCAATTTCTTTTCACAATGTTTTCAGAGCTTTTCATAACATAGATCATTCAAATTACAAGCATTGGACACATATAATGTAACACATATGTTATATATTTTAAACGTAAATGCCGACTACACATGAAACAACAACGTGCTAAAAGACTCCACATGAAGAAACAACATTCCAAACGTCTAATATAATTTGCATCGAGGATGTAGTTCTTTTAACTGCTAGGCTGATAACTCTTTCAAATACAGTGTTCGTTTAATGCACATTTGCACACATTAAAAAACATGCGAAAGACTGAGGTGCTTACTTTTTAAACTGATTAATTTGTAACCTTTTAGCAAGCTATCCTTTGAGCCGAACCATAATGCATCGTGTTATGTAAATCATTATATCCCTACATGACAGATAATTACATGTAACATATTACATGTGGACAATAATTTTACATTTGCTTCTAGACCCTAAATCATGATTTATTATCCTGTAATAGTTGAATGTATCATATGAATACTGTTGACTTATAGTAAACAAATACATTATTTTTCTACAAGTTTACATCTATTAGACTCTTATAGACACAATCCGTTCCCAAGATACTCTGTATTAGGTAGATATATTATTAGACTGTCTAAAATCGTTAACTGGTGTGTGTACGTAACAAAGGATGTTTGCGGTAGCATCCCACAGGGCAGCCGTTGTAAGTAGAACCTGTGAATCAACGTGAATGGGCTTTTCTTATAAATATGCGCGGATATATTGATTTATTATAGTATTTACTGTGTCCATCATATAGATATATAGATAGGTTTATTCAAAGCTCATATATTGCATGTCCCAAAATAGAGACAAACAATGCACATTTTAATTGTTGACCCATACATTTCTTATTTAGCAATAATTATATAAACAATAGCATTGCGAACAATACTTAATCACTAATTAACATATGCTGCAATATAAATCTGCATTTTTCATAGATAACAAAAACCTTTCAATAACTACACAAAACATTTTCCAGTTATAGAGACTTTAAAGGTTTGAGGTGTTTAAAGCTCTCCAGCATAACGCTAAACAATCGCTAAAATAGGGCTGCATAGGTGTGACATTAACGGACTTGAAATGATTCAATTGACATGTTATGCTAAATTATTATAAGACTTCCTATGTGGAGACACATACTACACGTATCATAATTATAGTTATGACATATACAAATGTCAATATAAACAATGTATTCCTACGTCAGAGCTAGAGAATGCAAATGGTGGTCATATTCAAAATCGTAAGCGCCATCCTAAGATGCTGGAACAATAAAAGTCTCATATAAAACAATGGATGGCTTCATTAAATATAAGCTGGATCAATATTAAATACATCAAAGAAATGGATAACTAGAGGAAAGCTATGCTTAATATACTGTAGTACTATTCAATTATGACAAATTCTATTGTATTATAATTCGGACGGTACTAAGTTCGGACAGGGTCCACCCAGGCTATTACAATACGGAATTATGTTTCAGATGCTGTTGATATTGTTTCAACACACGGTAATTAAGCTGAAAGTATGGGACTTATTTTTATTGCTTCCATTTGTCCGTTAAACTAAGGTGCGTTAAATTTGATTTTGTCAATTGTTGTTTCATAAATGAAGTATAAAGTTTGTTATTTAAAATTGCTTCTACTGGAAACTACGTATTCCGAATTCTTGTTTGTTTCTTGCACAATGCATAAACACACTATTCATGTACATTATGATGTGATTTGTGCCCATATGTGCAGCTTGTACATCCGGAACAAAATTGTCCATGCAACGCATTCAAAATAATGTTTCGGATTTTAAAAGAGATTATTTTAAATGTAAAATTATAAGAAACATTATCCCATACCACCTTTGCGGCTGGGGATTGCTTCTTGCATCGTCTTGCATTGGAATATTGCATATTAAAGCATGTTCAATCATCGTTAACAAAGCGAGCACATGCGTTACATGCAAGATATTCAGCTTCAATTACTGTGGTCTCCTATTGAAGAACAATAACATAACAAGTAATGACACATGATGTAAAGACATATTTTAAAACATTAGCAAATTAGCTGAATGTGAACATTAGTAATCAGCGGAATATAATTTTACTGATTATACGTGCAAATCAATGAAAAAAAACGTGTTTATTTGTAATAACTATATTGTCACCCGTTAATACAACGCTATTGAACAAATTACTTCCGCTTTACTGGAACTGGGCGTACTTAAAGCGTAAAACACAATACAACTTTATGTCGTAAAAAATCGATTTACAATATGAATTTGAAAAAAGATATACCTAATGTTGTTTTTATATGAACATTATTGCAAACACCGTTACCGATTTCTGATTAGGGAATTACCACACAGCCAATATAATATAATATCTTTTATGAATAAAACACTTTTAGCCAATGTCACAGTCAGTTTAGATTGATATTCTAAAATTACGCCCGGTTCGTATAAAAGCAAAAGGGCGTTATACGTATGAAATAACTGGAGTTGTTGTTTCTCGTGCACTATAAGACATAGCAATATATTTTAATAGTACAAAACAAGTCAGGTAATTGCACATGCCTTTAAGTAGCATACTACGGTAATTCCAGTGAAACTGATAGCAAACACTTATATTTGTAATCACAAAATATATCTGCATCACATGTTGCAAACTGCTTAAACCATGTATATCAGATCATTCCGATTAAGATCATTCGACTAGACAAAATGGATTGAACATCTGCATTACCTTAGTGGCAATAATTTCAGTTAACACCAGTGAGTTATCTTATGAACGAAACCTGAAGACTACACCCTTATTGAATTGGCAGGCAGGGTGTATTGATTAATACTGACAAGCAAATTACTCTTTACAATACAAAACTTTTATATCAGTGTTTAAATGCATTTTGGTAGGCAATCAAAAACATGCAAACAGACAGACAAGTACTGACTTACAGATTCAACAATTATCTTAACGTAACCGGAATTATTGTACCGGAACGCACATAAACCGATGTTGTTTCACTCATACTAATTTAACACGGCAGCTGTATGTTTTTGTGAGTAACAACTTTATAATGGCCAACAGTGTCAATAACGATTTCCCTTCCTGTGATAGTTGAACGTAACAAATCCATTATGTTGGCTTAAGGTAACTTATTACGTCACGTTGTGTTTCACTGTCAAGGAACACATTTGAGACTCAAAAAGTCATTTTCAGTTCCCGAGAAACGCTTTCATACGTACATAACAAATGTAGCTGTCTGATTTGTAAGGTTAATGTTTGTACGTAATAATGGATGTTTGCAGCAGTATCCCATAGGACAGCCGTTTTGAGCAGAACTGGCTTATTAATGTGTGGGGATTTGACTTGAAAGAATAACATAGTACGATGATATACATCACTGCGACTGAAAACATTGGCGGGAGAAATTATTCAAATCATTAGCATCTAAATATTCTACAATATACCTAGTTATCTTTCTAGTTTAATGATTTATTTGTATCCGTGTGTTTCATGTACCATATTAACCAATGTACATTGTGACACAATTTGCAAATCTCTTAAGTCATTAGTATTATTATATGAACTTAGTGACAGACAGACAGAGAGGACGACAGACAGACAGGCATATTAATGTCCGAAAATTTAATTGCATATACAGGTTAAGGTAAAACTATTTCGTATACATGTTTTATACCGGTGAATATTCGAACTACGTTTCGAGATTTCCATGTGCTTCTGAGAAATGAATTTCCTCTAAAGTGATTTGATTTTTATATGGGAACGTGGATACAGTTAGGAACTGCTTAAACGTAAACTTTATTCTATGTTCTGTTTGACTAACTCATCGCTTGATTAACCACGATATACTAATTGTGAACGTGTTTGGCTGTGTATCACTGTGGTATCCAAGCGTCGACTTCATGGTAGTTTTCTTTTCTTAACTGCGCAAATAACCAGTGTATCTACTTATCGAAATGTGTAACAAACATCGAGTCGAATAAAATTCGCGATGCATCTTCGCCGCTGGACGAAGACATTGCTTACATGTCGAATATCATCAGTTGAGGTCACAATATACTTATTCCAATCCTAATTAAAGTTCATAAAACATCTTTGACTTTACTACAAAATAAAGTCATCATTTTGCACGTAGGGACTCATATACCAATACATTTTTTTGTTAAAGCAATATAAGCTGAATGCATTTAAGTAATAACAAGTATATATGTGTGTTGTGTAAGAACGAACTTGACACGTGTCGAAATTCCTTGTTGTTGTTTTTTTCAACGTTTTGTTCCGCTTACGTTTCAGTTGATTTGAACCCTGGGCGTAAGTTTCCCGCTGTTTCTACAATTAAATCAAAACACAACATAACAAACATTTTTAAGTGCACATCACTGCTTACCCTGCACGCAGGTCTAGACAAGATTAACACAAATGACAAGATTAGAGAGCATATAAATGCACATCTCAACTATATAGTATACGTTTACCTTGCTATTTTCGCTATAAATCTAAGTGACTAACAAATAAGCTCAATTTCGGAAGATCTGAAACAAATCTCCAGTGATCAACAAGATGAACATTCACAATTATAGGGCGGAGATGCTGACCTTGAAACTCGAATCGACTCGCTCAATCAAAGTGACCAATTGTTTCAGTACATCCGGACAAAAATACTGTCTAACGGTGTCGGGTAACCCATAAACGGAAGGCTACACAAAGGATGCTGGGATAAATAATATGTTCAAATAACAAATGTGTGTTTATACACAACATATATTAATTATGTCACGTAATTTCCTTGTCTTTAAGTTACTATGTTGTATAACCGTACTAACACGTCTTTTCTATTCCAATATGAAATATACATTATGTTTATAATGAAATGTCGTATGATGTTTGTATAAATAAAATCGTGTATACTTATACCTTTATTTCTAAAAGTTTTTATTTAAAATTACAATTAACAAATATAGCAGATTGATATCCGACAAGTAACATCCGTAATTACTATAAGTTAAAGGCACTTCATTTTGGGACACGTTTTTTTTAGGATTCTATTATTGCGGACATCCATATTTTCACCAGCAATTAAGGACTCTTAATTTTCGGACATGTTGTATGACACTAATATTTTCTCATAATGCGAACCTGTTTGCGTTAATCCGATGACACATCAAACATGTGCTTTTACAGTAAGTCGACGGTCGATAATTTACAGGATCGTAACATACGCATAATTTGATAAAGAACCATCTACAAAAGACGATGACTTCACCCGACTGCGTGCATATACATCGAACATCGATTGGCCGTTAGATGCGAGTTAGTGCCAATTTGCAAAACATGAATCGCGTGTTGCAATTGTTGAAGGTGTAAAATATAAAATTGTATATGTAATATTATTTACAAATATGAGCTGAAAAACAAAGAACGAAATAATATATTAAATATGTTGTTACATTTCATTAATTACATATTCATATTATACGAGGCGTTAGTTCTTGAGCTCGGTGGGCAAAGGTAGCACTTGAGTAATTGTATGTAAAACTAATTCAAATGCAAATACATCATTTAATATTGATTGCTATCATATCTAAAATTATATACTTTAATGTAAAAGTAAACATTTAAGCGAATACATCCTTTGGTAGTTAACGATCATTTATCCATACGATTCGACACATTAAATTATACACTAGAAAGCTATATATTTGTCGCTATGTCTCTAAGTTTGGAGACACTTGTAATTTGCGCTTATGTGTGTGTATCTAAGTTTCCGATCACGAAACATTTTAATTATTTGTACGTGTCCACAACCTTAGATGTCTTACCGTATTTTTTGAAGTTCGTATTGACGGTTTATGATGTGTGATGTTAGAGGGTGAAATAAGTTCTTGTCATACGTATGACGCAATTCGACATCATAACAATCGCCGTGTTATACTATTTGTTAAAACGGTTACGTTAGCAATAACAGTTTTTTTTTTATTATAAAAATTGCAAATATTTAGTTGTGTTAATAACCGCTTGGTGTGTTTAACTGGTAAACCTATTTGTATAATACATGTTAGTATGTTTGTTATTTAGTCGTTTTGTTCTGTGTAAATTCAATATTCTCAAATAGTATTTAATATTATTTCACAAGCAAAGTTTGATTTCAATGTTATAAACAACATGTGATAAACGAAATCATTTCTTGAGAGGTGTGTTATTAGGGATAACAATTGCACCTCTATGGTAGCATACAGTTGTGTACCTTATTACAGAAAGAACAAAGCTTTGTAACTGAAGAGCAATAAAACAACTCATAAATCAAGCAACATAACAATAAACGAACTCGTTAGTGCCATATGTTAGAAATAAACTTCTATTGTAATAGGGCCATTTACGAAATGCAATTCAGTCAAGTGCAAATTCCCGATCACTGTAAAGCACCTCAGGAAGTAGGTGTAACACATTATGAAGAAGTGCAGCTTACGCAGTTATTAAGTATCTTATTGTATTAAGCTATGTAAAAGAATAAAACATGATAACAATATTGTTCGTTCTTTAAACGATAAAAACCCTACGAGACGTAATAGATGTAGAACGATGCACGCGTAAAATGCTTATTGACAGTACACACGTTATCATTGTATAACAAGAGTGCCAAACTGTCACAAGATACGCCCGTTTGAAGGTTTTGGACACCATGCTAAATGCTCAAAATGCACGAAGTGACCTCGTGACCTAGTTTTCGACCCGACATGACCCACATTTGAACTTGACCTAGATATCATTTAGACACAACGTCTGACAAAATTTGGTGAAGATCGGAAGAAAACTACTTCAATAAGAGAGCGGACACCATGCAAAATCCTTGAAATGCACTAAGTGACNTCATACAAAATGTGCTTGATTCCTAATTTAAAACCTTCCAAAATCAAAGCTTTATTAAGCTTTAAAATTAAATGATTGGTATTCCAAATTAAACGCTAGTGTATGTAACATTATTAAATATTTTTATGTTTAATGATTTCAAACCAAGATCGTCTTTTCTTTCCAGCGTTTATATAAAGTTTTAATGTATCGTGCGTTTTAAAACAACACTAATTTTGTTCTGGTTTGCATCTAATCATTAAGTTGTTGAACCATGGTAAAACCGATTTATTCGCTTGAATTGATGCTTGCTAATAAATGCGATGCAAGGTTCTAGGAGGTGCATTACATTAACACTTAACTGATTTACCCTGGGTCTAAGGTTAAGTTTGGAGCTCGTTAAATCCAGTCCACAGCACCCATGCTTTGCATTAATCGTTCCACTGTGACACAATGTGTATTTATTTTGCTTGCATTTGTTGTGTGTTTGTTTAGCTGTGAAGAATGTTTTGAAGTGTTCAATTGTTTTGTACTAGGCGTCTCTCTATAAATAAAGGTCCTCGAGGGATAATATGATTTATTTCAGGCTGTTGCAACTTGAGTTTCTTATATTTAAATCTGAAACATATGTTATATTTGCAGTCCTTAATCGTAAATATAAATTAATTTAATCTGAAATAACATAGTTAACCAAAAAGTACAGACGTTAATGTTAATTAAGTACAGTGGTTAGTTAGAATTTAAATATAATTCATTGAAGCTGCGAACAATTTATATAAACACAATCGAATCGTAAGTAAATATGAGTGAAACTTTTTAACACAGAGGAGTTGAATTTTTAGGACAATATGCTTGACAATGTGCAATTCAAATTATAGTTCATTTATATTCGTTACAGTGCCCCGACAAATTTGTTCTCAAACGAGGCATAGAAGAAGACAAAGTGTGACGTCAGATGTGTTGGATTATTATCTAGCGAGCCGCGTGATGTATTAATTATAGATACAATACAATCACATTTTAGACAATAGACGTTCCTTATTGTAGGCACAAACTCTATTTCAAGTTGTTTGTGAATTAAACAAAAAGTGTGTGTGTTGGTTCAAAAGAATGTACGGAAATGAAATAATTCAATTCGTATATATAACATATGCGTTGCCTAAGAAGCCTTCACTGAAATATTCGTATTAATTACACTGTATACAAGTGTATCTTATATCGGTCAAATATGCCATTCAGTACTTCAAGTAGCGTTATTAAATGTGTAATTGCGGTCTTCAGACACAACCTAGTAACACTCACATCACCTACTTGTTAAAGATTGAATGTTATTAAATCAAGTCAAGAACGTTTACTGCGCCCACCAGGGCGATTGATTCATTTGGGGAAAGTGTGGTGTGTATACTTACTGCCATAAAATCCAGTAAAAATATCAATGTAAAGAAGTGAAACTCCAGAAGCTGCAGCAGTATTGCATTTCTATCATACACACCTTTGTGGTCCTTTATTTATGGCAAGGAACCAATTGCCAAAACGGTACAGTACGGCACAAAACGAAACAGCATATACAAATAGTAGAATAAAGCTGGGGTCACCGCATTGGAACGGTCAATGCTAAGCACTGGGGGTTTAAACCGGTTATAGAGCGCTCAATCTCACACTTGACCCAGCAATATTCATGATACATATACGTGTTAATAAAATTTATCCTCATAGCATTGCAACTCAAAATAAACAGTAATAAAAGGGACTTAAAGGGAAAACCGGACTTCATTTATGTGCGTAAAGTGTCGTCCCAGATTATACTTTGCAATTCAAACAGGCTTATTGGTGATAATACTTTCTTCATAAAAACTGGAAATTCGTTCAAAAAAGACTGACACAAAAGAAAGGGCGAAGTTTCTTCCCTTATAAGCCTCTGAAAATCAGTATTGACCAGACAATACAGATTGCATAAATGCTACTTATATCTGACAGCTATCTGTATACACATGTATTAATAACAATAAAAAGACACCATGTTTTGAGCAAGTTAAGTATACCGAGCTTCATGCATATGTCGATCCAGTAAATGTTCAGATACATGTGCATATCAAAAGAATCAAACGATGTAACTATGTATTAGATTTGTAAACATACACATTCCTTTTGAAATAACGTGTTTGTTAGAGCGCTTATCGAAAGAGAGGCAGCTTTCAAAACAGTATAATTTAATTCCATTAAGCTTTTTGTTAGGGTTTCAGTCCACAGTTCTGACAGCCGAAACAAAACATTGCCAGTTTAGAGAAGCATAGGGTTAAAGGACTAAATCGCTTGTATAATAATTCCATAACATCAAAATAAAGACCTTTAGTGTTTAAGGAATTTTTGACAATCTATTTCATTGAGTGTTTATTGGAATCAGGAAAACTACGGTTTTGTGATGCATTTTTGATGAAACCCTGTTATAATGTTGACATTTTGTAGAAGCCTCTTTGACACCGTGTTAATACAAATATACACAAGTATAACCCTGTAGGAAGAAACGAATGCAGATAACTGTGTCTTCAAGTCGATCCTTCGAATGGGATAATATAAAGGTCTATCAGTATTCGTTTGGACAAGTGACGTTCTTTCGCGTAAATACACGCACTAACTAATATGGCTCAGCTGATTTTCCTTACACCTTTCCCTGAAAGGAATCACGCTATCTTTATATGCGTAGTACACATTTCGTTTGACGTAAGGACCTATGCAGTCGCATGTTTGTTGTATAATCGTACTACGATCTCCTTATATGGACGTTAGACAGCATACAGACAACCGGCGTTGAATATTTCGGAAGACGCCATTGATAAATTTTATCCAGGAATATTGGTATTTTATAAGCGTCAAGCATGATATTAATCATTGCGAGCAATCACTAAACAATAAGGAATATTTAGTTCAGCCTTGAGAACATATTATCAATCTAGGCAAAGAGTGATGTTGCAAGATAGTTGTTTGGCATGTCTCAGTGTCATTAACGATATGATGAGGTTTATATTTGATATCCAATGCAAACAATTATCAAGTACATGTAAATTAATTTACTCAAGTATCCGTTTAAATAATTAAATTTTATTGTTCGCGAAATGCTTACGTACGGAAGCCTATTCATGTATTTGGATAACTATTATTTGCGACCGCACATCTTTCGCTCAACGTTATTATAACCGCTGTAATTAATTTATACAATGTGTTATTTCAATTGTGTGCAAAGGACGGTAACTTCAAATCGTATAAACCGAATATGATCATGTTACATAAAGATTCCTATTCATGCACATATTATTTTGAATACAACCTGTGTATATGGTTACATATTTTAAAATCATTATTAATCAGTGTAAGAATATTGTTACTTTGGCAATATGTTATACATACAGATCAGACTAGAACTTCAATATAAGAGTAAAAGTAATTTCATAAAACTAACTCTTAAACACTTCTTCTGAATTCAGAGGTTAATTTAGTTGTTGATTGAAAACGGGTATTTGGTAAATGTTTATTGAGAACTCGTGCATATTAAATACATATCGTTTTAATAAGCTATATAATGAGACCATATATAATTATTGGTTTGTTTTTAGCTACCTGCGTCAGTAATATCGTAATTGATTCATATTCTGTTTACAAAACAAAATAGAGTTGCTTTCGACTTCTGTTCTTTTTCATCAGTTAGTCAATTAAGAAATTACCTGTGTATTGTAGAAATGCTTTGATTACTGGCTTAACACTTGTCAGTAAGAATATGTTCTAATCATTGTACTGCAAATACATCACTGTATTTTAGGATTACGCGTTATCTTTCGCACGCGTACTTTGATAGCTAGTGTTCATGATAAGGTTACGAAATGTCAACTCGTAGCAATAACGTGATGTTATCATGTCTGCGAGTATATCCATTTAAAAGACGTGCATACAAAACGTGCAGTATCGTCTGAGGTTTTTAAAGAGGATTCACAAAATCAAGGTGTCGCAAATTTTATTGTTGTAGCTACTATACAGTACGGGAGAAAAATATATGAGCCTCGCTCTGTGAAAAGCGGGTTCAATTCATTTTCGTAAAGTGTCGTCCCAGATTAGCTTGTGTAGTTCGGACAGGCTAGTGAGGGGCGACACTTTTCGCCTAAACTAGATTTTTGCTAAGAGGAGACTTCATGGAACCAAAACGCACCATGAAGCGGAGAGTGTCTTCCCTGATTTGCATGTTCTGACTGCACATGCTAATCTGGGAAACACTTAACGCACATGCCGCATATATAATACGGGAATCAGCATATTTTGTTATTAGTTTATAGCTCATGCTCATGCATGTTCAAGAAAAAATGTTGAATCCATAGAAACATATTAAAATATTTTCAACAGAAAGCTATACAAGAGTGTGGTATGTTATATATAGAATAACCGGCTGCAAACATATCGTTGTGCAGATTAAACGTTCCAATATTTACAGTATGTATCAGATGAATTCTAACATTTTTCTGCACTTTCATGCAATCTGCTACTGCATGATACCAATGTGTAATTTCATTTATTGCTTAATAAATATCAGTCTAAATTGTCTGAGAAATATTGTCAAACATGCTATCGAGATACGTTCTTAATGTATTTAGACATTAACAACACTTGTAAGATTGTCATTGTCGTGTTCTGAGAAAACTGGGCAAAATGCTTGTGCGTAAAGTGTCATCCCAGATTAGCCTGTGCAGTCCGCACAGGCTATTCCGGGACGACACTTTCCGCCTAAACTGGCTTTCCGCTCAGAAGAGACATCATTTAAACGAAAAATTCCATAAAAGCGGAAATTGTCGTCCCTGATTAGCCTGTGCGGACTGCACAGGCTAATCTGAGATGACAATTTACGCACAAGCATTTTGCCCAGTTTTCTCAGAACACGACACATATCATTTACATTTAATACATTGCCTTGCTGTAATTCAAATATCATGTGTAAGGTGGTCGTAAATAAGATACATTTTTGGACAGGATTTTAATTATAATTCTAAACGATCCGATTCAACTTCACTAGCAACTGTAAATAACGAAACGTATTCAACTAAGCAGATGATGAAAAAAGGTAATCAATTACACTTGGACCAATTATGTTTGAAGATTCAAATGGAGATACACATGAGATATATTGTACTTATCTTAATGGCATTGTTTTAGTTGTGGAAAGGCTACAGCGTTGCACCGCCTTTAGTCATCCAGAACATAGTATAAAAGTTCGGTCATTTCATTCAATATACGTTTCGTATATTACGTCGGCAACAATGTCTTCCAATGGATCAAATGTCTGTTTTAACTTTTAAGTCAATCATTCATTTATTTCAGTGTGATTTTTTCTCGTTGTAACGTGGTATGGGCTAACCATCTCGTTTTGTTTACGATCAGTACTAAGTCCATCGTCAATCATTCCAAGCGTTATTGATCTGTCGGGAATCGTTAATATAAAATAACTGGCCAATAAATCATCATGTTATACTATTCATAGTGTCAATTTGTATTCCTGCCATTCTCACAAACTTCGTTGCGCACAACGTTAAATCCTTTGTGAGCGAATTTCAAAAACAGATAATCCACTATTTTGACTGTACCATTCTAGCATACTTCGACACACGATACAAAAAGGCATCTGTCCTGTGCGTGTTATGAGGCCATACATAATCATCTATCGTTGGTTGGATAAAACCGTTCATATGTTACAAACGGTCTCAATTATAACAGCTATTTGGATGATTTGATTTCATGCTAGCTTTACACAAAATAGGCCACTCTACACCAAGCGTTTGTTTGTGTTTTAGAGCACTTGAATGTCATAGTTTGGTATGCTGAATCGTCATCACATGCGTTGTGGACGTGTTGTACTGTGAATCCACCCGATGTATTGCGGCATAAAACTTTCTTTCGTGGTATCCAAATAACGCAAGAAACCCTGCAAAGATGATGATATAAGCAAGGAATGACTTCACAAGCTTTTATATAAAGGATACATACAACTCCTTATTCAAAATCATGTTGAACATGTTTTGTTATCAGCAGCTGGTCGTGTAATTAGGCATGTATCCTATTTGCTACACAATGCATGATAAAATAGATAACACAACACGTGAACATGAACCAAATGCTTAGATAGTGTCATTAATTAATTCTCAAAACGATCAATTGATTATTGATTTTTGGATAGAAATTGATACCCGTAAACATATATTTTTTCCTCCTCGTAAACATGTTTCATGTACCTTTTCTAAATTTCTCGTTAAAACCCGCATATATCAGAGGATTCAGGGCGCTGTTTGCGAAAGCAAGCGTGTATGATACGAACTCCAGAATGCTGTACCAATGAGGCAACTGAAACACATAAGTCTAAGCTGCAAATAGTGTCAATCACATACCCAACACAGACAATGTCTATCGCATTTACAATATTTATTTATTTATAACTTCAAAAATAGTATATATATAACATACAGAGTAACGAGTTAATGATAAACATATGGCGTATGTGTATCGCATATGTGTTTCAGCTTTACAACATAAATAAACCTAAAACATAGCATGAATTTAATATGTAAATTAATCTTATAGTTTCACGGTATTCCACTTTGGCGAATGTTGCACATATTTACATTTTGCATATTTGCAGTAAGTAACGAACCATGTAAACAACTTATTGGAATGTGTGCATGTGCTCAAACCTACCTGCTCGTTCTGGTTTGGTCGATACTCCGAGTATAATATCACAATTTCCAGGGGTAACCAACACAGTCCAAAGATGGCCAAAATAGTTAGCAGCATAATGACAACCTTAAATATAAACAAACACACACACATATATATATATTCGTAAGTTTCATTGTTCTCAACAAAAACGGACATTTACGTTTTTTTTTTAATTCTAATTCGTCGCCATTTTAAAATCAAACTTCGCTTAAGTGATACCCATCACTTACAATTTAATAATATTCTATTTTATACACACCTTCACCCACAGCTCAATTAACTCTTGTGTTGGTATTTTTGAAAAACGGTGGGGTTTGGTTAATTTCAATATGTGTTACTTTTTAATTGAATAGCGTCCGTTAATATTGATTTAGACGGGATTTTTAAGGAGAATTGGTAAATAAACTAAGTTGTTTTTTAACATATATTTAACCAATTTTAAACGTATATAATGAACAACTAAGAGCCATATATAAAACATATGTATGCAACTTACCTTTCGTTTCACCTTTCTTTGAACGTTTATTTCATTGACGGAAATTCTTTCTCCCGGCGCCCGAGTGAACCACACAGTGAGTATAATCAAAACATAGATGACCGTCATTGTTAATATGGGGAATAAATACAGAGCTACTGTAACAAACGTATAGTATGCCTTGCGACCCTTAAATGACATTGTTATATTCCCTGTCGCCTGGTCCATTTCCTCAGTCATTGGCCATATATCATCGCACCAAATCTCAACGTGATTTGCCCAGACCCTTGACTCCTCTTGGCGGACAAACAGAAGAGGTGATGCCACGGCTATTGCGCAGATCCATATGATGACAATTGCGTAGCTGGCCCTCCTCTCGATGATGTGAGCTTTCATGGCAAAGACGATGCCGAAGAATCGATCGCAGGCGATCAGAACGAGAGAAAATATCCCGGCGACCTTTGATGTTACTGAAAGAGAAATACATTATGATAAAACAGATTTATAATAAGATATCCTTTAACTCCGATGTAAACATTGACCGTTCCAAGGCGTTGACCCGCGTTGTATTTGTGTTTGTTGTTAGTGCGTGCTTTTCTTATGTGTATACTGATATATGTCCTTGGCTAGAAATGTTCAATTTCTTAACATCAATCCTAATTCAGTGTAAATTTGACATTTGAATATAATAAAGTAGACTGATAAGTACCAAATGCATGGATAAATACAAAGTTTGTGTAATCACGTAAATACAGAGTATTCGGTAATCACGATTCTATTTGGATAAAAGTGTACAGTGCTAAAATTGAAGATGCGTGTTCTGATCAAAACGAAATACAAACAGAGTTTATCTTCAATAATGATTTAATTGTGACATATGTAGAATTGCACGAATGCATTTGCCTGACCCGATCTAGACAAAAGATTGTACGTATTGCTCAGTGTTATTGAGTTAAATATTAATATTATCGACATTTCTGTTAAAAGTTTAACTGCAGATTACATAATGAAAAGATGCATTCACAATAATATACACTATTAAGTTTCAAAAACACACCTATATTCATCTGATGTTTTAAAGCGAGTATGAAGTATGCTTAACAACCCAGGTTATCATACACACATAACAATCATAATCAACATACATATGTGATGAGAACGGATTAAAATGTCGGAGAAGCACTTCAGTTCAATACA